>CM035409.1:197790142-198142642 GCA_020310875.1 Ceratopteris richardii
AGCACCTCTCTTCTAACTTACTATAGTGTGATAACAAAAGCTTAAAATATGGCATTATATTGGGTTATGGAAGTTTCATCAAAAGCTTTTCTAGTCCCTCAAGATACACGTTTTTTTTATAAGAGAGACTTTCAGCAATCAAATTAGCCCAAATTCTCCAATCTTAGTTTATTTAACTACTCATGTGTGTAACCATACTTAGAATTTTTGGGATTGTTTTTTCCACTTTTTAGAAGGTCTTTTCCCCTAGCTTGCATATAATCCCATAGTCCTAATAAGGTACTTTAACTTTTGTTATGCTCCCAAGCTTCCTCTTGTTCATCATGTTGTTTTTATGTATTCTTGCTCCCAAAATTCAATAATTGAAATCATAGCAAGTTATTGCTTCCTGAGGCACGCTCCTAACACACCCTCGCTAACCCCTTTAATTGCTATGAAAGTCGGTGAGCATTCAATAAGATACATTTTGTTATGCTCCCAAGCTTCCTCTTGTTCATCATGTTGTTTTTATGTATTCTTGCTCCCCAAAATTCAATAATTGAAATCATAGCAAGTTATTGCTTCTTGAGGCACGTTCCTAACACACCCTCGCTAACCCCTTTAATTGCTATGAAAGTCGGTGAGCATTCTTAGGTTTGTAAGTGAAAAAATACTTTGATCTTCTTTAGCCTCTAAATGCTTTGTCAACACCAATTGGGAAAGCAATTCTATTTTGCTATGCATTCAGGTCTCTATTCACTAGTACAAGTGGCTTGAATTCTACTACATGACTAAGGGGGCTCCATTTTTTAGAAACATTTAGTTTTATGCATTCGATGGCCCAGAAAAATGATTTATCTTGCATATGGTTTGGTGATCATGAGCTAGATGGTGCCAATTGACGTGCCATGAATTGGTTGCAAAGGGATTGTGTGATATTATGCAAGGTGTTGAAGTATGTTCTACCACAGCTACAAATGCTCAATGTAGTTGATGGAGGTGGTGTTGAGGATGTTTTAGGTTGGAGTTCTAATTGTAGAGAGCACACACGTGGAAGCAAAATGAAAAGATGAGTGTACTCACAAAAAGAAAAAGTGTGAGACGCAAGAGTGAGTAGACCAAGAAATGAGAAAATTCACATGGATTAGAGTAAGCTTGCCAATGACATGGAGTAGGCTCCTCAAGCTTCTAACCAAGAAAGAATGGGGGGAAAGGCCCTCCTTATATAAAGTTGGAAGGGGACTCTTTTAAGTATATCATATGTGGGATAATTCCCCTTGAAGGAGAATGAATATACATGTAAAAGCAAATGGAAAGGTTTCCAAATACAAAATAGATACAGTTGAAGTACTTTGATAGCAATGCACCACGATGATAACCTTACAATAGAAACTCAAGCTCCAAGCACTGCACACGATAGTCTGCACAACGGCTACATAATACAAGGAAAACATAGTACATAGGGAGCACGAAGATGGATTTTGTAGGTGTTACAAATGCAGTCGAGCTTATAGTATGTGGCTGACCAAGCCACTATTTGCTTTATCAAGGAACATATACAAAAGTGTCCGCTTCTTTGGCCAAACTTGAGGCACCCAAAAAACATGTTTGTGAAGGCTTTGGGCAAAATGTAGCATTCATCCTTCCCAAATGATGGTTCAGTTTGAGCTATTAAAATATTGTAGCTTGTACATAGTGATGTATGTGGTCCTATGCAAACACCTTCTTTTGGAAACTATCTTTACTTCGTGACTTTCATTGATGATTTTTCCAAGCATGCATGGGTATATCCATTGAAAGCAAAGTCCAAAGTGTTTATGTGCTTCAAACAGTTTTTGGTTTTGGCTGAAAATTTGTCAGCATGTAAAATGGGCAGCCTCGGTTGTGATCAAGGGGGCAATATATGTCTTCTGAAGTTAATGCATTTTTGGCTGAACATGGGATAAAACATTAGTGTAGAGTGCCGTATAGACCTCAATAGAATGGAGTTGTTGAACGGAAGAACAGGTCACTCATGGAGATAGTCAGGTTTATGGTCAAGAGTCGGGCTTTACCACATACTTTCTTGCTTGAGGTTGTCATGTGTGCAGCATATGTACTTAATAGGTGTCCCATTGAAGCATTGTAGTCTATCACTCCATATGAGCCTTGGAATGGTTGCAAGCCATTTGTTGCTCATCTGCATGTTTTTTGTTGTCTGGCATATGCATTAGTGTCTGAACAACATTGCAGGAAATTGGATGATAAAGCAATAAAATGTATTTTTGTTGGGTATAGTTCTAGAGCAAAGGCTATCATCTGTATCATTACAGACTAAATGCATTTTGGCTAGCCGTAATGATGTTTTTGTGGAAGATGTTCTTCAACCTTTACTTTCATGTATGAAGGAGACATTTGTTGGCTCTAAAGATATGTATGATACTTTGCTGCCTCTTTTTACAAATGGACAATCTAGTGCTGGTCCTAATGAGGCAATTTCTCAACCTTTTCAGGTTTCATGTGATGATGCAGATCATTCCGTTTCTGATGTAGATTTGCATGATGCACTTGTTGATGAGAGAACTGATATTGAGGAGGTAAAAATATGCCAAAATGGCTAGTGCAGACTTTAAGTGACAACAAATTAGATGCGCCTCTATCATATTGTACTCGTTCAGGCTCTCATAGTGCCTCTTTTGCATCAGATTGCTATGTTATGGCTGCCTCTAGTCTCTGTGATGAGACTAAGCCTATTTCATTTGATGAAGCACAAAATTATGAACATTGGATGGCTTCAACACAATCTAAATATGATGCTACCATAAAAATGGTACCTGGTCTTTATGTGACTTGCCTCCTGGCCAGAAGGCCATTGGTACTAACTGGGTATACAAGCTAAAACGCAAACCTGATGGAATAGTTGACATGTATAAGGCTAGGCTTGTTGCAAAGGGTTATGCGTAGGAAAGAGAAATTGATTTTGATGAAACCTTTGCAGCTACTTGTCGAATGATTGCTATTCGTATCATCTGTGCACTTGCAGCTCATCATGGTTGGAATGTACATCAGTTGGACATTAAAACAACATTTTTGAATGGTGACTTGCATGAAGAAGTGTACGTTTTTCATCCCTGTGGCGTTGTGCACAAAGGACATGAAAACCAAGTGTGCATGTTAAAGAAGGTATTATATGGTTTAAAGCAAGCACCATGTGCTTGGTATGAAAAAATACATGCTTATCTAATTGCACATGGTTTTGTGGAGAGTCCAATTGAAAGCACATTATATGTTAAGTGTGCTAATGATGTCTTGTGTATGTTGATGGCATGTTGCTCATTGGTCCTCATGAGAAGCATATTGCTGATTTCAAGGCTGATTTGCATGCCTCATTCAATTTATGTATGTTGATGGTGGAATGGATTTGTGTCAAACGAAATATGTTGACACATTATTGCAGCATTTTGGCCTTAAAGATTGTAAACCTATTGCCACTTCTATGGAGACGGGTTTACAATTGAGTCATTATTATGTTGGAGATGCATTTGATGTTGTTCTCTATTAGCAAGCTGTTGGATGCTTGATTTACTTATGCATTACTCAACCAGATATTTAATGGAGATGCTTAATCTCCAAAAGACAAGCTAAACTTGAATTTAGAACACCTCTATATCAAGCATAGCTCAAAACCTTCAACAATTTTTGAAATCTTTAACAAATTATAAACATCTATCACTTCTGTGAGTTATAGCTTCACTTAGAAAAAATTGATTCACTAAACTCACTCATTGACTGATCAAATGATTAAAGTTTTCTATGAAACTTTGATACGACACTCTTCTAATGTTTGTGAAGCTACTTCAAGTGAAAGAACTTATAAAACTTCATATTTACTTCAATAACTAAACCTATGTCTCCAAGAGGCTTTCGCTGCAGGCAACTCTTACAGATGCAACTTTAAACACTTGCTTCTCTCAATCTACAACCGGCTTAATCAAATGCTTTGAGAGATAGATAGCTTACCTTCCAACTTAGCAAAAGAGTACTTCCATCTTTAGCCTTCATTGATCCAATAGACTTTACCTTATGTTTTGTATTGTCACCTGTTTGGGTTGTATGATTGATTACCTTATTTTCCAAATCATTCATCAAAGCAATGTTCCCACTCAGATGATTACTACACCCTGAGTCAATGTCGAATAAGGTTTGATCTTCTTTCCGAACTTCACATGTTGCATTCATAATTAGAGTCGAGTCTTCTTTCTGATCTGATGCATAGTTGTAATAGGTTTTGTTGTAGGATTGGTTTTGGAAGCTTCTTCTACCATTTCTTCCAAAGAAACTTCTACCACCTCTACCTCTAAAACTTCCTCTTTGATTTCTTCCACCTCTACCTCTTTGATTAAAGTTCTGATTAAAATTACTAGTGCCTTGATTATTATGCCAACATTCATGAGCTAGATGATTGGTCTTACCACATATCCAACAAGCTTTGATATTGTCCTTGTTGTTTCTACCTCTTCCTCTACTTCTGCCACTTCCTCTACCTCTTAGGAAGTTTGCTTGACTTGAAGTGCCTTCATCTTCAGCTAATTGTTGCTTTCCTTTGCTAGTCTTCTTCTTATCCTTGGAATACATTGCTTGACTTGTACTCTTATCAATATCCCCTTTGATATCATGTTCAAAAGTTAGCATATGACCTAGTAATTGATTCAAATCAGGAGTAAAATGATCCAATGAAAGTTTTGTTGATAATATGAAGAGCTTCCACTTCTCATCTCCTCTTAAACATGTAAGGACTTTTCTTACCAATTTATCTTCTTCAATGTCTTCATCAACTGCGCCTAAAGAATCAACAATGTCGTTTATCTTTGTCACATTATCAGAAATTGATTGTGAGGCCTTTTCTTGAATGTGGTAAACTCTACCCATAGTGATGCCTTCCTTGATTTGGTTGTATTTTGGAAATGATCCTCCAAAGCATTCCATATATCATTTGCGCTTTCAAGTCCTCTGATATGAGGAAGCAAGTAATTATTTACTGCCATATAGATAATGCTCCTTGCTTGAGCATCCTTCTTCATCCAAACCTTCAAATCTGCAAGCTCCTCCCTAGTTGGAACACTAGGATCTTTGAACTTTGTTTTTTCTTCCTCTTGTGATGTGTCCCATCAGGTGTTTGCTCATAAGATGAGCTTCCATCCTCATGGACCAAGTTGGATAGTTTTCTCTATCCAATTTCTCGATTTGAAGACTCTCTCTCATTCTTTCTTCACCTGTACTATCAAATCTTCAACCTTATGAGTAATGAATGTACCTTTACTTTGAAATTTACTCCCTTTGATCCTTTTGATTGTTGTCGTGTATCTTTCTTTAGCCTTTCCTTCAAACTTTGTCCTTTTGAATCTTCAGATGTTGAGTTTTGTATGTCTGCAACAGTCGAGGTCTTTCTTTTCTTCAATTTTGATAGAACTTGCTCTGATACCACTGATGGAGATGCTTAAATTTAGAACACTTCTATATCAAGCATAGCTCAAAACCTTCACCAATTTTTGAAATCTTTAACAAATTATAAACATCTATCACTTCTATGAGTTATAGCTTCACTTAAAAAAGTTGGCTTCACAAAACTCACTCATTGACTAATGAAATGATTAAAGTTTTCTATGAAACTTTGATACAACACTCTTCTAATGTTCGCACATCTACTTTAAGTGAAATTTCTTCAAAAGAACTTATAAAATTTCATATTTACTTCAATAAGAAAACCTATGTTTGAAACAGGCTTTCTCTGCAGACGACTTTTACATATGCAACTTTAAACACTTTGTTCTCTCAATCTACAACCCGTTTAATCAAATGCTTTTAGACATAGATAGCTTACCTTCCAACTTAGATTTTGAGTGCTCATTTGTGTAAAACTTTACACTCTACATTGAGGTCTAATCATATCTTTGATCATCAAAATTGCACCTGTTTCAGAAGTCACTTAATACATTTACACATACAAATGTTCCTACTCACAATTATCTCAGCTTGATACAATTGGTCTCAAATCTTGATCAAAGATGCGTCAACTATAGACTTCGACATGTGCAAAAGGATTTCTCAATTGGCAAAACATAGAAGGAGAATTAGGAGAAAGATCGAGATGTTAATCTCAGAAAACATTTTTATTCATCTAGATTTACATCTGATGGATAATTCTCACATTCAAACTTATCCTCTATTCATATATTCTTCTTCTCTCTTCTAAACCATGTCTATATACAAGTATATATAGGCATTTATATCATGATTCATCACTAATACAAAGTATCTTTGAACTGTTTGCAAGGTTATACATGAATTGGCAAAACATCTCTCTGAATCTTCTCTTCACTTTATGCTTCATTCTTCCTCCGTTTCTTCATTCTTCATTTTTCAAACCTCTTTTTAATCATCAATTTATGATTGTCTTGTGCAAACAATATTCAGTTTGTTATCTCACAGGTGAGCAGGTTTATGCATTGCCCAGGAATCAAGCATTGGCAGGCAATTAGGCGCATCTTTCACTACTTGAGTGGTACTCGGCTACTTGGATTGTTTTATCCCAAGGGGGGGTCACTATCGCCAGATTTACATGGTTTTTCTAACTCTGACTAGGCTAGTTGCTATGACACTCGTGTGTCCACTAGTGGTTTTTGCTTCATGCTTGGTAGCTCATGCATATCTTGGTTGAGCAAGAAGTAGCCTACTGTGGCCACTTCCAATTGTGAGGCTGAGTATAGGGCAACTTTCACAGCAACTATTGAGTGCGTGTGGCTCAGATGCCTTATGGCTAATTTGGGCATTGTACAGTCTTTTGCCACCACCATCTTCACTGATAGTCAGAGCACATTGGCCGAGATCAGCTTGGCATATGTGCCCACGTAGGAGAACATTGCAGACCTTTTCACGAAGGCTCTACCTAGGGAGAAGTTTAAAGCTTTCTGCAAAGCTTTGGGTTTACTTCCTTTTGTGGATTAAATCCACGTAGCTTAGCACTTCCTTATACATGAGTGCCAACTCCTTGTTCGCCGCATCACTCCCAAGGGGTATTTGTTGATAAATTTAGGTAGTGATGTGTGTGAACACAGTAGGACTGTCGGGGCACTTTCTTCTCTCTTAAGCAGGTTTTTTTGGTCCAGCTTGTATATATGCCTATAGCCCTAATGGGTTACTTATCTTTGTACATTCAAGTGGCAATACATTCAGTTGCACCAAGCTTCTTTTTCTTCCTTGTGTTGTTCATGTGCTTCTGTAGACGTCTAACTCCAAGAAGTACCATTGTCTAGGGGACTAAGCCATAAGCTCTTCTTTGGCTTACAAACTATAATTTATTTGCTAGGAACTACATAACCCTCTGGTTGTTCCGTATAGATCTCATCTGTAAGATCTCCATGCAAGAAAGCACTTTTCACAACCATTTGGACTAGCTCTAAGTTATCCATTGCAATGAATCCAAGCAACATTCGCAAGGTAGTCATCTTGACCACGAGAGAGAAGATTTCCTCAAAATCAACACATGTTATTACTTAAAACCCTTTGCAACAAGTCATGATTTATACTTTGGAGAAGCACTATCTAATGTGAATTTCAGTTTATATACCTATTTACATGGTAAAGCTTTCCTACCCTTTGGCAAAGGTACTAAATCCCAAGTACCATTGTTGTGAATAGAATCCAGCTCACTCTTCATGGCATGCTCCCACTTGACATGATCCTCTGTTTGCATAGCCTCTTCGTAGCAAGAAGGCTCACCAGCATCTGTTATCATAACAAAATCCAAACCTAGAACATATCTATCAAATGGTGAGACACATGCAGAGCATCTCAATGGTTGCTGAACTCGAACATTTGCAGACTGATCTGATTGGAAATTCTCTTGAACATCCTTATGTGCAGCATTTTTATCCATGCTAACTGGAGTAGTATCCTCAAACACCACTCTTCTCACTTCAACCTCCTTAATGGGTTTTTTATGCATCTTAAACTCATTGACAATGACATCACTACTTTTGATCACTGACCGTGTTTCAGGATCCCATACGCAATTTCCAAATCGGCCTTCTTGACCATATCCAAGAAAAATGCATTTCTTTGACTTATTGTCTAGCTTTTATCTAAGGTTTTTGTGTATATGAACATATGCTTCACACCCAAAAACTTAAAGATGATCATAATATGGAGGATTTCCTATCCATAACTCTTGTACCAATTTCAAATCTTTGGTAGTACTAGGTGAAAGGTTAATCACATGAACTATAGTTAATATTGTTTCTACCCAAAAGCCTTGTGAAAGGTTTGCATTATGCAGCATAGAAACTACTCTATCTTGAATAGTTCTATTCATCCTTTCAGCTACACCATTTTGTACTAGGCTATAAGGAGTTATGAACTCTCTATGAATTCCTCTAGACTGACAAAGAAGACTGAATTCATGTGAGGTATACTCACCCCCATTATCTTAACGTAAAGCCTTAAGGTGAGTTCCTTTTTCAGTCTCAACTCAAGCAAGCCATTTTCTGAAAGTAGCAATACCTCATCCTTGGCTTTGATAGGATATACCTAGACTTTTCTAGCAGCATCATCTATGAAAGTGACGAAGTAAAGAGAACCACCTAATGACCTTGTGGGCATAGGATCACACACATCTGTATGAACGAGATCTAAAGGCTGAATTGAAGAATCAATATGGGTCTTGTGCACACTCCTAGTTTGCTTTCAATATTGACAATGCTCACAAAATGAAAAATCAGAGAAAGATAACACAGTTAAGTAGCTAGAATGAGAAATATTTTTCATTCCACTACATAATATATGGCCCAAATGGACATGCCAAATACAAGCCATAGGTTGTTCAGTAACAACTAACAAGTTTTCTTTCTGTGATACAAATAAAGGATAAAGTAAGCCAACTTTGCTTCGTTTTGCAATAACCATATTGCCCTTTGATATGCAAAAGGAATGAGCATAGAAATCCACCTTGTAACCAAGGTCATCAAGTTGATCAACTGACATCAAACTGCATGATAATTGAGGTACATGGCATACATTATGCATGGTAAATTTTGAACCATCAATGAGCTGCACAACCTCCAATCCCAACATCACACTCATAAGAATCACCAAGTCTCCTTGATAAGAACCACTCTCTATGTGTCACATGGAGAGAAGCACCAAAATCTAGTAGCCATGTTTGGGAAAGAGGATGAGCCATAAGAGCCTCAGTAGGCATAGTGTTGTCAAGTGTCAACACATCAACATCATCAGAAATAGTATTGATTTCTTCAATATTCATAATTGAAGTAGATGGTGCAAGTAGCTATTTAACATGCCCATCAACATTTTGCACTTTATCTTTAACATTCTGTAATGCATAGCAGTCTTTCTTCATGTGTCCTTTCTTATGACAATAATGGCATTCGATATCCCTCTTCCTTGATTTACTTCTACTCTTAATTTTTTTGACCATTCTTTTCCTTGTTCTTGCTCCTGTCATAGTGTTGATTCTTTCCTTGGTAAGAGTTTCAAACATTATATGCATCTCCACTCTGAGTGCCAACCATAGATTTTCTATGAATCTCCTTACTCACAAGTGCTCCACATATGTCATCATAGACCAATTAACCATCAGGGGCACTATTGATAATAGCAGTGCAAAATGGATCCCATGATGATGGAAAGGTGCATAACAACAAGAATGCTATCATTTCATTATCCTTGTCCATTTTATGAGACTGTAACTGAGAGAATATAGCATCAAACTCATTCAGATGAGCAGCAACACTATTTGTGTCCTTCATGTGAAGGTCATATAACTTTCTCATGAGATACACTTTATTTTATTCCATTTCTTTTTCATATGTATTGCATAACTTATTCCAAAGCTTCTCTGCACTTTCATAGTCTAATATTGTAAAGTAAACATTATCTGCTAAGTGCAATCGAATGGTAGACCTAGCCATTTCATCCAACTCATCCCAATCATCTTTATCCATGTCAGTAGAATTCTTTGAGATTCCATTTATTGGCTTCCATTGCCTTCTCTGAATCAGCAAATCCTTAATCTGATTCTTCCATAGAGCAAAGTTTGTTCCATCAAATTTTTTAATCTCAAAATGGTCTTTGCCATGCAAGTTATAGCTCCTTCTAGGAACACTTGCACTAGACCCTGATCTACCAGATGTGCTTGAGATCTCTGATGCCATAATAATTGAGAACTGACCAGAATGATAATGGAGCTAGAAGAGTCCAAACGCTATTAAGGCTCAAAAAAGGATGGCCAAGTGTCAAACTCAAGGAAAATTTAATAGATTCTTCCCAAAGGAATGGATTAATGAGTAGTAATGAGCAATCAAAAGGATTTCGTGAGAATATATGTGCTCACACCAATAAGTGTATCAAGGAGTAAATCGACCACTCTATAGTTGAAAAAACAAAAAATCTGGAAAAATTTTGCCAGAGTCTCCGCTGCAAAATGAGCATATGAACAGTGTGAAATGCTCATAAAATTGCAAGTACTGAAATGTAAACCTACATAGGCAATCAATGACTCCACTGCATATAATCAGTTAACTGAAAGAAGCCAACTTGGCTTATCGAGCACATATGAACAACTAGTGTACATCTCCTATGGTGAAGCTAGGTAAGTCTTCCACCTGCATCACCAAAGAGACCCCAACATTTGAGTATCTCCCAATTAATAAAACCTCACCATGACCCTCTTTATCGCATCAAAGGCTTGATGCAAAAACATAACTCCTATATCAATGACCGCATGGACGTACATGAGCAGTATCCATGGAAGTGTGCATAGTGTGTACATGCTCAATATATGTAGTAAGATGGCACTTAAAGGTTGAATTCATAGCCCAAGCACTAGCCAACAACACCTGCAAGTGTCTATCAACTCTATTCTCGGCTCCAAAACCGTGCATAAACTTGTGGTGGCTACTCCCACCACAACTAAAACCTTTCAAGAAACCTGTAGATTTACTAGTGTGGTTGAACAACATAGCCGCAAATGTGAATATTCGTTGTCAAAGAAGTACAAAGAGCACTCTTGTTGATGTTCTTGAACCTGTGTAAAGAGAACTATGCACAAAAGTACTCCAAAATGGCTCCAAGAATCACCCCAAAAATGCTTCAAAATAGGCTTTGAAAGCAAAGAAGGAAGTTTGAGGGACCAAAACATGTTCAAGGTAATGTTAAAATTAGTCTTTCCGCTTCTTCAGACACCACGAGTGGAGCTTAGCGAGAAGAGATCTTGTTGGTTAAGCGGGCTCCAAGGGGAACAAAAAATAGTCTCGATAGACCTAGATGCTTCATTCTCAACTTGAGATATCCATTCATGAAACTTGGAAAAGGTATCTGCCTTGGACTTCAAAAAGTATACCCAAATGTATCTTGAGTTGTCATCTATAAGGAGAAAGAAGTAGATTGATCCACTAAGTGAAGGGGTATTCATGGGTCCACAAAGGTCCATGTGGACTAGGGCTAGAGGGTTCCTAGCTCGAGTGGAAGCCTCCTTGGGAACGGGAGCCCTATGTTGCTTGCCTTGGGTGCAATCTTGGTAGATATCATGTACTTGCCTAGTCTTATTCAATCCCTTAACCATCTATGATGCGGAAATTTTGGTAAGGTATCAAGTGTGCCCATATCCTTAATACCATAGGCTAGAAAGGGGCTCCTTATTCAGAAAACATGATAGCTTGTAGAGCCCTTTGTCTTCTACTGCTTGTGCAATGTTTTCTTTAGTTGGAGGATCAATCTTCTTTATAGAAGTATTATCAAATGATACTTGTTTATCATGGTCAATGATGGCCTTAATTGCTACTAGGTTCATGCACAAGTTTGGGACAAAAAAATATGTTGGATAAGGTTTTACATTCATCATGATGGTTGGTGATTTGAACTTTTCCTTGGTCTTATATGGGGAGACTTTTTTTGTTGCCTATATAGACTTCCCTAGTATGTTCTTTGATTTCTTGGGAGGAGTCTCGATCTTTGCACATATGAGATGTGGCTCCACTATAAAAGATCCACTCTTGAGATGAACTCGAAATAACTAGGGCATTGGCTTATGTAGCAATAAATAGGTCTTCAGAATAGTGAGACCTATGTTGAGAGCGTTTGGATTGGTTCCTCAAGCTAGACGGTTTGAAGCTATTCTTCCTTTTGTAGAAAAATTTCTCAATGTGTCCTATATTGCCATAATAATTGTAGCTAAACTTCTTTGATGAATTGTTGGAACCTTGTTGAGATGTGGAGCTAGAGTATTAACTAGTATGTTTTGCCTTGTTGAAGGGTCCCTTGGTCTTCATCATAGTTTCTTGTGAGGATGTTGAATTTGCTCAAAAGTCATTGAGGAGCAAAAGCCACCGAACTTCTTCCCAAGTTAATACTTAGCTGCAGCTATAAAGGGTGGCTACAAATGTTTCATAGGATCTAGGGCACTTATTGAGAAGTTAAATGTCCGTGTCCTCACTGGAAACTTGTTGGCCACATAATGCTAGCTTGCATTGATAGCTTTCAAATGTGGCAATAACTTTAATAATGGGATTTTAGGATCTTATTGATAGGTTGTGAAAGTTGGCCTCTAAGGTGTAGATTTTTGAAGGATTTTTGTCCTCATAAAGATCTTTCAGGATCTTCCAAGCTTCATGGGATGTTTTACAAGAGGTAATATGGCCCTTTGTCAATTAATCACAAGCCAAAAGCAATTGTCCTAAAGCTCACTGGTCTTGACATTCCATATATTCTAGGCTCCTAGATCACTTTCCTTGTCTTGATCTTACTCAGTTCCTTCAACTACTTCATCTAAAAGCTTGGTATAAAGGTATGATCTAATATATCCTTCCAAGAGGTTTTCCATGCACAATTGAAGATGTGTGCATACCCTACAACCCAACATAGTTGGTCACCCATAATTTGATGGGATCGTCGTCTATATTGTGTCAAGAAAATGGAGGTAGTGATCTACCATGATGCAATTGACCATCCGTATATCATTCCAAAGAAAGAAAAAAAAATCAAATTGAGGCAAAACAAGAAAGAAGTTAAAGGGATTTTAAGGGTATTACAAGTGGACCCTACTTGGGTTGGATAGTTACCTAACACCTCTCGGCATTTGCCTTGGGTCCCTTGAGTGTCCTCATTTCTCCTTGTGGTGTGCGTCACACACAAAGGGAAGTTGCACTTATATCCATACAACTTCGGAGTACATTCCGCGTCATTATATTTCTTTCTTGACATATATAAATAAGTTGTTAGCATCATTTGGGGGATTCCAAGAGTATACCGAAGAGGCTTCAGGGAATTCTAGAGGAAGTAAAGATGGTAATTCTAGGGGTTTCTAGGGACTACAAAGAGAATAGTAGTGATTAAACGTGTATTGAAAAGCAAATTCTTAGGAACCTTGTTGCATACTCTCATGGGTAGAGGTTTTATCCCTTGCTAGTGTGTGTGTATGTATGTATGTATGTATGTATGTATGTATGTATGTATGTATGTATGTATGTATGTATGTATGTATGTATGTATGTATGTATGTATGTATGTATGTATGTATGTATGTGTATGTATGTATGTATGTATGTATGTATGTATGTATGTATGGATGTATGTATGTATGTATGTATGTATGTATGTATGTATGTATGTATGTATGTATGTATTTATGTATGTATGTATGTATGTATGTATGTATGTATGTATGTATGTATGTATGTATGTATGTATGTATGTATGTATGTATGGATGTATGTATGGATGTATGTATGTATGTATGTATGTATGTATGTATGTATGTATGTATGTATGTATGTATGTATGTATGTATGTATGTATGTATGCATGTATCTATGTATGTATGTTACCTATGTATATATGCATGTATGTATGTATGTATGTATGTATGTATGTATGTATGTATGTATGTATGTATGCATGCATGCATGTATGCATGCATGCATGCATGCATGTATGCATGTATGCATGTATGTATGTATGTATGTATGTATGTATGTATGTATGTATGTATGTATGTATGTATGTATGTATGTATGTATGTATGTATGTATGTATGCATGCATGTATGTTTTAATGCATGCAACTTTTGATAATTGTGCATGTGAACACACTTAGGATTTTGGGGCAGTTTTTCCCCTCTTTATGAGGTTTATTTAATCTTGGCATGTGTATATGAACCCTAGCCCTAAAGGCTTATTGATCTTTGAAATTTTTTATGTTTACTAATACACTTTGTGTTGTGCTCCTAAGATTACTCTTCCTACTTTTGTTTTTGTGCACTCTTGATCCTCAAGTTCTAGTAGGATAACCATCCATATATTGTTTCTATGTTCAAGGTTGATAGATTCATGGTTCATTTCTTTGAAACTATAAATCAAAGAGGATGAATCATGCTTGACTCTTTGTTTTAAGAATTCTCTTATGAAATCTTCCACAAGCCAAAGATTTAAGAATTCATACTAAGTGAAGAAATCTATTATATATTCAACTCTAAGAACTTTTCTACATTCTAGTACATGTTCGTATAGGTCTAGTGTACCACATAAGATTTTCTATGCACTTCACCACTTGTGATGCTCAAATACATCTAGTAAGCTCTAGTTAGCTGATTCAATCGATGAATCATGCTCGGGTTTCTCATGATGGTTCTCCGTTCTAGTTCTTATTTTTTATAGTCCTTGTTGCAAACTAGATATACCACGTGTTGCTTTATCAATTGTACGTTTTCTAATATGATTCAATTATGTTGTGGTCTAATCTTCTTGTGTCCCGAACTTCTCTTCCCTAAACATATCCAAAGTTCCTTGCTTTCTGCATATAGGAAGTTTGAAGCTAGATCCCATGGGGGTTTGCTTGCTTAGAGCCACTTCTTCTATTTCATTCATTGCCCAATATCGATTTTTGGCTTTGTCAATATATTCAAGAGAAAAAAAGATGATCTAGTACTTTTTTACTCATAGATCATCAGCCTTTTAATTGATGGAGATCTAGAGTTCATGGTCCATAACAATTTTTTGGTAATTATATCTATGTACAAGGCTTTCTATGACTCCTCTAAGGGGAGTGGCATCAATGTGATGATGTTAATGTCCTATGACCTTGGGTGGAACCTCTTCAAATTTATTCTTAGGTTCATCCTCTTCACTATTAAGCATCAAGTCTCCCACATCATTTGTGCGTGGTGCATCATTAGTGATCACATACATCATCCCTTCCTCATCTTCATGGTAAACCATGCAAAACTTCACAGCTCAGTGGGTAGTAATAGTAAGAACCGCATGGTCTCTTAGTGTTATAAATTTCCCATTTGAGTCATCTAAATAGATAGATTTGCCTAGGGCATTATATTTCTCAATTTTCAAAATAGTTCATTGTTAGATAGGGGTGTTTCATCTTGATTCATTAGAATATCTTGCAAGTCCTCTAAAGATGCCATGTGTTTACACTCTACTCCTGAATCCCTACTTGTAGAGGGTCTAAATGCTCCTCAAGTTACCTCTTCCCACCAAAGAGATGTGACTTTTCACTAGTCTTTTTTGACCTAGGATCCTTCCAATTCTTAAGTGAATCAATAAATGAATGCACAATTTTCAAAGTATCACTTAAAAATCATTAATGTTTCCTTAGGATGTGAATGATGTAATGCTTAAGTATTTGTGATTTTAATTTCTAGATCTTTAAATAATTACAACAATTGGGGAATATTTAGTAGAGTTTTTCCCATACGGTCGTTTGGGTGGATAAGATAGTCAAAAATTCCCTCAATTTAGGTTTAGAAAAAGAGCACACACAAAAATCACATTTGATTACTTGAATCTTTTCATTCATTTAAGTATTGTGATTTTTATATTTTTAGACCTAAAAAATCACACAATCTCCAAAAAACTCATAATTCCTATGGAAATACAAAAGAGTTTCCCCTCCACAACAACATTTAGAAAGAATGGCATTTGGTGGAGAACGACCAAATCCTATGAATTCTTCAATACTTTTCAAAATTCATACACATACCTTGATTTTTAATGTGTTTTTTTAAGAAAATTTTATTCCTTCTTCTTTTCTTTTTGTGTTGTTTTTTTCTCATAATGGGAGAAAAATCACATTTGTTTTGGATGAAATATTTTGCCCTTTTTTTTTGCTAACTCGTTTCTAGGAAAAGCACAAACTTAAAAATCACACACACACACACACCAATTCACAGTTTCAAATTCAATGAACCGTTACTATAAAGATGTAATTCTAAATTTTGACTAGTGAAAATTTCCACATAATGTCGAGACAATAGATAAAAAAAGAATATATGTAAAAGCAAAGTTTTCTCAATGAAGTATTGCAAATTGTCCAAATCTGGATAAGATGGAATTCTCCATTACTACTTGTTTCTCATAAAGGTCAAAATTGGATTGAAGTACAAATGGAGATAGGCATCTTGTGGGTCACGATATGTGTCACAAATTGCTCACAAAAGCAGCATGGTGGTCTTGTCTTTTCAAACATTTTAACCACTTTTTTAAATGTTTTGGAAGGTGTCAAAGTTGTGGTCCCAAATCATATTGCTTGGATTTCCAAATGTCTCATGTATCCATTTGATGGCAACCCTTCTAAAAGTGGGCATTAGACTTCATGGGACCCATAAGCCCATCAAGATAAGGAGGAGCCAACCAATACATTTTAAAGGAGACATGCTACTCTACCAATTGGGTAGAGGCAGACCTAATGATCACTTGCACTAATATGATTATAGAAACTTTTTCTAAATAGATAGTTTCTTGTTAACAAATGGATTCAAATACTTGATGACAAGGAATGAGCTTACCAATGATAGAGAATCATGATGTTGGATGAAGGAAGAATGTGAGAAAGAAGCCTCAAAAAGGTTCGATTGAGCATTGCTTGATCCTTCAATGAATAAGGATACTCTTTTTGGCATGGATGGTTTTTCATCATTTTGGCATCTATCCAGATATTGCTTAAATCTTCTTGTAGCTATTCTCATGCTCTCTTCAGGCTTTTGTTTAAAAGTACGGCTCAATGTAGCAGTTCTATGTTTGATCCTAGTTTTGGAGAATTCCACTATGAACTCTTCCAAAAATCTCTATGTTTGCAAACACTTCTTTTCTTAATGGTAAACCATGACACGAGATGTCCTATTAGGGTTAATCCAAAAGCCTCAAATTGTGTAGTATATTCAACTACTTCCTCTGTTCTCAAGATATGTTTATACTCTACTATATGATCATGTGGATTATTACAACCATCGTACTAATTTTTCATGCATTTTGCTACTTATGATGGTTTAAGTCTCATTCCTTGGTTGTAACAAGCATTCCTCCTTCATATTGGAAATACATCCACTACTTCTCCCTCTCTCAAGAAAGGATTAGGTGAAGTCAGATATCTTCTTTCCCTTGGTGGCACTAGTGGAGTATGGTGTCTATTACCTCTTTGGTTATCTTGAGGTTCTAAGTTTTGATCCCAATTTTCTTTATTAGAACATTGACTTAGGTCATTAGTTCCATCAAGTTTACTTGTAAACACATACACACAACCTTGTCTATCCTCATATTTGCCATCCTTAAATTGAGCCACATGCATCAAGTATAAAGGAATTTCTAAGTTCCTCAATCTAACGGGTTCCTTATGCAGTCCATCTTAGTATACATAGGCTCCAAACTTATTTGTATATAGGTACTTGAGGATATTTCTATAATCCCCTTGGTCAAAGGTTCTTGGTTCCCCATTACGATCCTCCATGTTTAATCGATAAAATTGTGTGTTTTCCTCTTCCCAAATATTCTTTTCTTTGTAGGATAATTCCTTTCTCTCCTCTATGTATGAGTGTGTTTTGTGAGTAGCCTAAATCTCAATCTCATTAAATTGGGGAATCTTCAAATTAAACCCTAATTTTTATTTGATTTTCTTGAGCTAGGGTTTCGGTTTTCTTCTCAATTTCCAATGAATTTCACCCTTAATGACACCTGCAAAATAGAATAATCGCTTAGTTTTGACTTCCAACTGAAATCTTATGAAGTTTACTTTAGTTGGAAATATTAGAATCGTGATTTTCACTAAAAGTTGTGATTGTCTATTTTCTAACTTGACTTGTATTTTTCTCAACTTTATGTTTTTCAAATTTTTATTGCATTTTTATTTGATAAAAAATCGAAAGATATTCTAAAAATTGTGGTATGTTTTGGAAATTGCGATTTTGACGTGAAAATTGTGTTTTTCAGACAAAATTCACGAGTCTCTAAAAATCATGATTTTTTTTATGAGAATTTCACTTTTCAATCTCAAATTCATGATTTTCTCTCAAAAGATAATCATGTTTTTTTTGCAAGAAATCATGCTTCTTTGTGAGGAGGAAATCACGATTCCCACCTTTTTCCTCAAAGTCATATTTTCTCTCACAATCATGTTTTTGTGTCACAATCATGTTTTGATGCTTGTGTAGTAAAAAATCGTGAAATTGAATGTCCTCATAATCATGATTTTGTGTCAAATCATATTTTTATTTCACTATCATGATTGCTCACAATTGAGGCTTTTGCACGATAAAAATTATGTGTTGTGCCAGTCTATGAAAAATTTCGTCACTTGGTTTTTTTTAATGATTTTCTCTCCTTTGATCATGCAATAAAGAAGTTCTTCAAAAAATTCATTTTTTATGTTAGAAAATCGTGATTCTCATTTTCTTATCTTTTCTAAGTTGCATGCATTTGAAACGATGAAAACCTCATACAAATGATCTTAAATCATCATTACCTTAGCTTCTATGGCAAGTGTATGCTTCTTCTTCTATGGCAAGTGTATGATTCTCTGTCTTCTTGTTGAAAACTGGATTTACCTTATGATTACTTGATTGTGATTTGTTTATACCTCTTCCTCAATTACTTACCCTCTTTGGTGAATAATCCAAAACAAAAGGTTTGAAACAATTAAACTTGTCCCCATGAATGTCAAGCCAAATATTTAAAACTTCATATTGAGTGAAGAGATCTCATATATATTCAACTCTAAGAACTTTTCTACATTCTAGTACATGTTCCTATAGGTCTAGTGTACCACCAAAAGATTTTTTATGCACTTCACCACTTGCGATGGTCAAACACATCTGTTAAGCTCCAGACTTAGCTATTTCAGCTAATGACTCATGTTCATGGGTTTCTCATCATGACTCTCCGTTCTAGTTCTTATTTTTTATAGTCCTTGTTGCAAACTGGATATACCATGTGTTGCTTTATCAATTTTATGTTTTCTGACATGATTCAATTATGTTGCGGTTCTTGCGTCCCAAACGTTTCTTCCCTAAACATATCCAAAGTTCCTTGCTTTCTGCCTATAGGAAGTTTGAAGCTACATCCCATGGCGTTTCCCAATATTGATTTTGGCCTTATCAATATATTCAAGAGGAATGATAGATTATCTAGTCCTTTTTCACTCATAGATCATCGCCCTTTTATTGATATAGATCTAGAATTCATGATCCATAACAATTTTTTGGAAATTATATCTATGTACAAGGCTTTCTATGACTCCTCTAAGGGGAATGGCATCAATCTGATGATGTGAATGCCTTATGAACTTTGGGAATGGGTGGAACCTCTTCAAATTTATTTTTGGGTTCATCCTCTTCACTATTAAGCATCAAGTCTCCCACATCATTTGTGTGTTCTGCATCATTAGTGATCACATACATCATCCCTTCCTTATCCTCATGGTAAATCATGCAACACTTCACAACTAGATGGGTAGCAACGATTAGAACCGCATGGTCCCTTAGTGTTATAAATTTCTCATTTAAGTCATCTAAATAGATAGATTCGCCTAGCGCATTATATTTCTCAATTTTCAAAATAGTTCTCAAATCATTGTTAGATAGGGGTGTTTCATCTTGCTTGATTAGAATATCTTGCAAGTCCTCTAAAGATGCCATGTGTTTACACCCTACTCCTGAATCCCTACTTGTAGAGTGGCTAAATGCTCCTCAAGTTACCTCTTCCCACCAAAGAGATGTGACTTTTCACTAGTATTTTTTGACATAGGCTCCTTCGTGTTCTTAAGTGCATCAATAAGTGAATGCACAATTTTCAAAGTATCACTTAAAAATCATTAATGTTTTCTTAGGATGTGAATGATTTTAATTTCTAAATCTTTAAATAATCACAAAGATTGGGGAATATTTAGTAGAGTTTTCCAATACGGTCGTTGGGTGGATAAGATAGTCAAAAATTCCCTCACTTTAGGTTTAGAAAAAGGGCACACACAAAAATCACATTTGATTATTTGAATCTTCTCATTCATTTAAGTACTGTGATTTTTATATGTTTAGACCTAAAAAATCACACAACCTCCAAAAAAATCATAGTTCCTATGGAAATTCAAAAGAGTCTCCCCTCCACAAACTACATTTAGAAAGAATGACATTTGGTGGAGAACGACCAAATCCTATGAATTCTTCAATACTTTTCAAAATTCATACACATACTTTGATTTTTAATGCGTTTTTTTAAGAAAATTTTATTCCTTCTTCCTTTCTTTTTGTGTTGTTTTTTTTTCTCATAATGGGAAAAAAATCACATTTGTTTTGGATGAAAATCTTTTGCCTTTTTTTTTTGCTAACTCGTTTCTAGGAAAAACACAAACTTAAAAATCACACACACACCAATTCACAGTTTCAAATTCAATGAACCGTTAGTATAAAGATGTAATTCTAAATTTTGACTAGTGAAAATTTCCATATAATGTCGAGACAATAGATAAAAAAAGAATATATGTAAAAGTAAAGTTTTCTCAATGAAGTATTGTAAATTGTCCAAATCTGGACAAGATGGAATTCTCCATTACTGCTTGTTTCTCACAAAGCTCAACATTGGATTGAAGTACAAATGGAGATGGACATCTTTTGGGTCATGATATGTGTCACAAATTGCTCATGAAAGGAGTGTGGTGGTCTTGTCTTTTTAAAGACTTTAACCACTTTGTTAAATGTTTTGGAAGGTGTCAAAGTTGTGGACCCAAGCCATATTGCTTGGATTTCCAAATGTCTCATATATCCATTTGACGGCAACCCTTCTAAAAGTGGGTTTTAGACTTCATGGACCCATAAGCCCATCAAGACAAGGAGGAGCCAACCGATACATTTTAAAAGAGACATGCTACTCTACCAACTATTTTTATATATACATAGATATTTTCTTGTTAGCAGATGGATTCACATACTAATTCACAACGAATGAGCTTACCAATGATAGAGAATCATGATGTTGATGAAGGAAGAATGTGATAAAGAAGCCTAAAAAAGGTTCGATTGAGAATTTCTTAATCGTTTTTGCCATGGATGGTTTTTCATCATTTGGGCATCTATCCAAGTATTGCTTAAATCTTCTTGTAGCTATTCTCCTGCTCTCTTCAAGCTTCTTTTTAAAAGTACGGATCAATATAGGAGTGCTATGTTTGATCCCAATTTTGGAGAATCCTGCTATGTTAGAAAACTATGTTTCAAAAAATCGCAATTCTCATTTTCTTATCTTTTCTAAGTTGCATGCATTTGAAATTATGAAAACCATAGAAATGATCTTAAATCATCATTACCTTAGCTTCTATGCCAAGTGTATGCTTTGAAAATCATTGTTTCTTCCATTTGCTCAAAATCGTGATTCCATGCTCTTTTCTCTCACCCACATTCACTCAATAATGAAGATTTTCCCTCTCATTTCTTTTTATAGTCTCACTAGAAAATCATAATTGTCTGTCTTCTTATTGAAGATTGAATTTACCTTATGATGAATACCTGGATTCTTTGATTGTGATTTGTTTATACCTCTTCCTCAATTACTTTCCCTCTTTGGTGAATAATCCCCTCTCTACAGAGAATCACAAATCCTTATAGAGAATTGTTCCAAAACGTGCCTTTTTCTCCACTTTTAAATTTTTTTTTTTGAATGTCTTTCTTTGATTGGTCCTTTTGGTCCTTCAAGTTGGACCGATAAATCAACAAAATTTTTTATTACGATCATAAAATACTCTTCT
The DNA here is from genome assembly GCA_020310875.1 of Ceratopteris richardii. Lineage (NCBI taxonomy): Eukaryota > Viridiplantae > Streptophyta > Polypodiopsida > Polypodiales > Pteridaceae > Ceratopteris > Ceratopteris richardii. Next base: position 197,812,184 of record CM035409.1, read on the forward strand.
TCAATGAAGTTTTCAATGTTCTTGTCACAACTCAGAGAATGTTATCTCATAACTACATGTCCACATTCAACTCTTTGAATGTTGTTGCAAAGATTTTCTAACTTCCCAAGGAGGGGACAACCACCTTTTGGATATTAATGAGAGATCACAGGGTGATGTAGTGAAATCTATGGCAAAATGGTTGGTGCAAACATTGAAAGATAGTAAATTAGATGCACCATTCACTATGGCAAAATGGTTGGTGCAAACATTGAAAGATAGTAAATTAGATGCACCATTCACTATGGCAAAATGGTTGGTGCAAACATTGAAAGATAGTAAATTAGATGCACCATTGTCTCCTAGCAAGAAGTCTATCAGCACTAAGTGGGTCCATAAGTTGAGATGCAAGATTGATGGTAATGTTGATGAAGTAGATGGATGCCGATGCACCACAATGCACTCTCCTCCTCTTGAGCTCCACGACGATATGCTCGGAGTAGAAAACCGAGCTCCTGAGGCTGCACACAATACTTCGCACAGATGCTACAGAGTACACAGAAAACAAAGTACACAGGGAGCATGAAGACAAACTTCTTAGGTCTTACAAATGCGGTCGAACTTACAGTCTGTGACTGACCAGGCCACTATATGTTTTATTAAATAACATATACAAGGAAGTGTCCGGTGGCCATTTGGCCTTTCACATGGACACTAACGGTAACAATCTCCCACCAAAGACCAATATGGCCAAAGTAACTATGGGAGAAAAATAAAGAATGATAAAGAATACCTGAGTGTAAGTATACAAACTATACCTCCCGCCTGATGGGCATGTTACACAGTCTACAAGTGACTGTGTAAGATCAAGAATCAAGTAACCCCCATCAAGTGACAACAGTGTCGAAAGCTATCTTGTGGTAGAGCTTTAGTCAAAGCATCTCCAGCATTATCTCGAGTGTTAACCTTCTCAAGAATAATGCGCTCAGTGGCTAAGCAATCTCTAATGAAGTGATACCTCACCTCAATGTGCTTGGTCTTTGCATGATAGACCGGATTCTTAGCCAAAGCAATGGCACTCTGACTATCACTGAGCAAGTGAGGTACATGATGAGGTAAACCCATATCACAAGCAAGACGAGGAAGCCACAATGCTTCCTTACATGCCTCACTTGCTGCAACATACTCTACTTCTGTGGTGGAAACACCTGTACATTCTTGAAGACGAGATTTCCAAGAGATAGCACCTCCAGCAAAATGAAAAATGTACCCTGATGTACACTTACGATTGTCTACACAACCAGCATAATCAGAATTTGTGTAACCAATAATGGATGCTTTCCCTCTACCTAAGCACAAACACTTATCCTTAGTGCCACTCAGATATCTAAAAATCATCTTGACCACTTCCCAACGTTTCTTGCTAGGATTAGACATATATCTGCTCACAACTCCCACGACAAATGCAATGTCTCGTCTCGTAGCTACCATAGCGTACATGAGACTGCCAACAGTAGACTGATAGGGAATTTTGGTCATGAACTCCTTTTCCTCATATGATTTGGGGCAATCATCCTTGCTCAATTTCGCATATGTGGGTAAAGGTGTACTCAATGCCTTTCCACCCTGCATATTGAATCGGTGAAGTACTTTGGATATGTACTCACTTTGAGACAAGTATGTGCATCTTTTACTCCTATCAAGAGTAATGCACATGCCAAGAATATGTTTGGCATCCCCCAAATCCTTCATATTAAATGTCTGACTCAACTTCTTTTTAAGAACTGACAAATCATAAGAGGACTTCCCAGCAATCAACATATCATTGACATAAAGTATCAAGCATATCAAGATGTCATCTGAGCATCTCTTTGTGTAGAGACAATGATCCTCATTGCTTCGAGAATAGCCTTGAGATTTCATAAAAACATCAAACTTTTGGTACCATTGTCTAGGGAATTGTTTAAGTCCATATAAGCTCTTCTTAAGCTTACAAACTAGAATTTCCTTGCTAGGAACTACATAACCCTCTGGTTGTTCCATATAGATCTCATCTGTAAGATCTCCATGCAAGAAAGCAAGTTTCACATCCATTCGGACTAGCTCTAAGTCCTCCATTGCAACGAATCCAAGCAACATGCACAGGGTAGTCATCTTGACCACTAGAGAGAAGATTTCCTCAAAATCAACACCATGTTGTTGCCTAAAACCCTTTGCAACGAGTCGTGCTTTATACTTTGGAGAAGCACTATCTGATGTGAATTTCAGCTTATATACCCATCTACATGGTAAATCTTTCTTGTCCTTCCGCAAAGGACAAGATTTTCCAATGGCTATTGTCATTTTTATTCCCTCATAAAACTCATCAAAACACTTCTGGATTCCCATTTTCTTCTTTTTTTTTTACTAGATAGAAAATTGTTGGATCGCGTTGGTTTCTTTCAAAGTCATTTTCTCAGAATTTGAAAATAAATTTCTATAAGTAGGAATTTTTAAATTATTTTTTTTTCTCTACCTCGTATTTGACCTAACAAATTTTTTTCTTCCGTGCGGTATTTATGATTAATCTTGCTTGTTTCTGGTACGCTCGCTTTTGTTACGTCATATATTTTTTTTTGAGAAGTGGGTTAATCCCCCCTTTTCTTCTAAAAGTTTGTTAAACATTTTAACACATCAATGAATCCGACCCAACAAAAAGATAAATCGTCTTCAATAATTTACAAGGGATTTAGTATTTTGTATTATTGAGATAGCACATGTCTTGGATGAAAAATGTGTACTCTTATGATACTTTATAGATAGATATTTATTAATATTAGGGATTTACTTTTCATTCCCGAAGTTAGGATAACCAAAATGTTTCTAGTCTAATAAATTATATCCAACAAAATTTCTAGTATTGTTTTGAAAGGGAGAGTACCCTAAATATACTGATTTGGAATAAAAAAAAAATATACTAACTAGGTTTCCATTTTTTTACAATTATTTTTCATATTTATTTGGACTACCAAAAGTCTAGTAGAGTATACAAAAATGAGATTACAAGATATCCAGATTTCGTACGCTTACTCATCAGCTGAGCCCCTTGTCGGATTTGAACCGACGACTTACGCCTTACCATGGCGTTACTCTACCACTGAGTTAAAAGGGCTTATAATATAAAGAACCTAGACTGATGAGGCAAACTAAGAATTAGGTAAAAAGGATAGGTTTGGGATTAAGTTAAACAAAAATTATCCTACTTTATAGAAAAAAAAACTGCCATCAAAAAAGCATAATATAAAAAGTGAGTACTCTTTGTAAACTTTTGAAAGAATTTACAGTAATTGGATAAGTAATTGGCAATTGACTTTGCGGAGACGGGATTTGAACCCGTGACCTCAAGGTTATGAGCCTCGCGAGCTACCAAGCTGCTCTACCCCGCGTAGTTCTGGCCTTCAATGTAATTATTATACAGGCCTTGAATAATTACATTGAACATAATTAGTAAAATTCAATCAACTTATTGTCTCAAACTATTTTTTTTTTCTAGTAGACTATTTTGAATTAGAAAAAAAAACTAAAGAAATAACAAAGTAGTTTTTTTTACCAACTCGACTTTACTATTCCGGGAAGAACACAAGTATGTGCCATTTCACGGAGTACGTGTCTGGAAAAACCAAAATCTCGGTAATTAGATCGGGGTCGTCCGGTTAGGGAGCACCGGTTACAAAGACGAGAAGGTGCACTATTTTGTGGTAAAGATTGTAATTTTTCTAAGATAAGAAGTTTATCTTGGATCCGTAAACTATTCTTGAGTTGTCGTTTCAAAGACTGACGAACAACATCGTATTTCTTCACTAAGTTTTTTTCTTTTTTCCTTCTCAATCAGACTTTTTTTTGCCATAATTAATGGATCAGTAAGAAAAATTGTATGATGTTATTGCGAAACAAATGAAAATTGTCGATAGAATGTTTATTTACTAATAACTTTTTTTTTTCTAAAAAAAAAAAGTTATATTTATTAGGTAAATACTAAATAACTAATTGGATTCCCAAATGTGAAAACAAGAGTGAGACTGATCCCAATATGAGAATAAATAAGTAATTAAGTAGAAAATATTATCCAAATTTGCCAGATGTAGATGCTATTAGAAAAGCTGCATACGTAAATACATAACCCACGGAGAAATGGGCTAAACCAACTAAGCGTGCTTGAACGATGGAAAGGGCAACTGGCTTATCTCTCCATCGTATTACGTTTGCTAGGGGAGTTCGTTCATGTGCCCAGGCTAACGTTTCAATAAGTTCTTGCCAGTAACCGCGCCACGAAATTAGAAACATAAACCCGGTAGCCCACACAAGATGCCCAAATAGAAACATCCATGCCCATACAGACAAACTGTTCATACCAAAAGGATTATATCCATTAATAAGTTGCGAGGAGTTTAGCCATAAATAATCCCTCAACCATCCCATTAGATACGTGGAAGATTCATTGAATTGGGCGGCATTCCCCTGCCATAAAGTAATGTGTTTCCAGTGCCAATAAAAGGTAACCCAACCAATAGTATTAAGCATCCAGAAAACAGCTAAGTAGAAAGCATCCCAAGCAGAAATGTCATAGGTTCCGCCTCGTCCGGGACCATCGCAAGGAAAACTGTAACCAAATTCTTTTTTATCTGGCATTAACTTGGATCCGTGCGCATCTAAGGCACCTTTTACCAGAATTAAGGTAGTTGTATGTAAACCCAAGGCAATGGCGTGGTGAACTAGAAAATCTCCAGGACCAATTGTTAGAAATAACGAATTGCTATTATTGTTAACAGCGTCCAACCAACCAGGTAACCACAAGCTTTGACCGGCATTACTTGCTGGGCTATCTGCCGAAGATAAAAGTACGTCAAAACCATACAATGTTTTACCATGAGCAGATTGAATCCATTGAGCAAAAACGGGTTCGATTAAAATTTGTTTTTCTGGAGTTCCAAAAGCCAACATTACGTCGTTATGAACATAAAGACCTAATGTGTGAAAACCCAAAAATAAACTAGCCCAACTTAAATGAGATATTATTGCTTCTTTGTGTTCTAACATTCTTGCTAAAACATTATCTTTATTTTGTTCAGGATCGTAATCTCGGATAAAGAAAATGGCTCCATGCGCAAAAGCACCTGCCATGATAAAACCGGCAATATACTGGTGATGTGTATATAAAGCGGCTTGGGTGGTATAATCCTGAGCGAGAAAAGCATAAGCAGGCAAGGAATACATATGTTGTGCAATAAGAGAGGTAATGACCCCTAAAGCAGCTAAAGCAAGTCCCAATTGAAAGTGAAGAGAATTATTCACTGTATCGTAAAGTCCCTTGTGTCCACGCCCCAATCTACCTCCTGGGGGAACATGAGCATCCAAATTTTCTTTCATGCTGTGTTCAATACCAAAATTAGTCCTGTACATATGACCGGCAATTATGAACACAACAGCTATTGCCAGATGATGATGAGCAATATCAGCTAGCCATAAACTTTGAGTTTGGGGATGAAACCCTCCCAAAAAAGTTAGAATAGCTGTACCCGCTCCTTGAGTGCTATTAAATAAATGAGTACTTGAGTCGGGATTTTGCGCGTAAACGCTCCACTGACCTGAAAAAAATGGTCCCAATCCTTGAGGATGGGGAGCGGTAGTTAATAAGTCATTCCACCTAACATGTCCGCCCCTTGATTCAGGAATAGCGATGTGAACCAAATGGCCTGTCCAAGCCAACAAACTCACTCCAAATAATCCTGAAAGGTGGTGATTAAGGCGAGATTCAGCATTTTTGAACCACGATATATTTGGTTTCCACTTGGGTTGTAGGTGTAACCAGCTAGCTACTAAAAACAAAGCAGAAATAGCTAGTAGAAAAAGAGAACCGGTATAGAGATCTTGGTTATCACGTAGACCAATAGTATACCACCATTGATATACACCGGAATAAGCAATATTAACTGGTCCAGCAGCTCCCCCTCGGGTATAAGCTTCGACCGCCGGTTGACCAAAATGGGGATCCCAAATAGCATGAGCAATAGGTCTCACATGTAACGGATCCTGTACCCATGCTTCAAAATTTCCCTGCCAAGCTACGTGAAACAAATTTCCCGAGGTCCATAAAAATATGATAGCTAATTGGCCAAAGTGAGATGCAAATATTTTTTGATAAAGACGTTCTTCGGTAGTATCGTCATGACTTTCAAAATCATGCGCAGTGGCTATACCGAACCAGATACGACGAGTAGTTGGGTCTTGGGATAGACCCTGGCTGAACTTTGGAAATCTTGATGCAATAATGTTTCTCAAATCCTCCTAGCCATTATCCCACTGCAATGATTCTCGCCAGGAAGAATGCCCACGTTGTGGCGATTCCACCTAGAAGGTAATGAGTTACTCCCACGGCACGTCCTTGTATAATGCTCAGAGCTCTAGGTTGGGTAACAGGAGCAACTTTCAATTTATTATGAGCCCAAACTATAGATTCAATAAGTTCCTGCCAATAACCGCGACCACTAAATAGAAACATTAGACTAAAAGCCCATACAAAATGAGCCCCTAAAAATAAAAGGCCATATGCAGATAATGAAGAACCATAAGATTGAATAACTTGAGAAGCTTGTGCCCACAAGAAATCTCGCAGCCATCCATTGATCGTTGTTGAACTTTGTGCAAAGTTTCCCCCAGTAATGTGATTTACTGTTCCTTGATTGCTTATACTTCCCCATACATCCGATTGCATTTTCCAACTAAAGTGAAATATAACTACTGAAATGGAGTTGTACATCCAGAACAACCCTAAGAAAACATGATCCCAAGCAGATACCTGACAGGTTCCTCCCCTACCCGGGCCATCGCATGGAAAGCGAAAGCATTCTTGTGAATAGAATCCAACTCACTCTTCATGGCACACTCCCACTTGACATGATCCTCTATCTACATAGCCTCTTTGTAGCAAGAAGGCCCACCGGCATCTGTAAGCATAAAAAAATCTAAACCTAGAACATATCTATCAGGTGGATGTGAGACACGTGCAGAATGTCTCAATGGTTGTTGAACAGGGACATGTGCAGAATGATGTGAATGGACATTCTCTTGAACATTCCTATGTGCAGCATTTTTATGCATGCTAACCGGAGGACTAGTATCCTCAAACACCACTCTTCTCACTTCAACCTCCTTAATGGGTTGTTTATGCATCTTAGAATCATTGATCATTGTTTGTGTTTCAGGATCCCATAAGCGATATCCAAATTGTCCTTCTCGACCATATCCAAGGAAAATGCATTTAGTTGACTTATGGTCCAACTTTTGTCTAAGATTCTTGGGTATATGAACATATGCTTCACACCCAAAAACTTGAAGATGATCATAATATGGTGGCTTCCCTATCCACAACTCTTGAGCCACTTTCAGACCTTTGGCAGTACTAGGTGAAAGGTTAATCACATGAATTGTAGTCAATACTCCTTCTGCCCAAAAGCCTGGTGAGAGGTTTGTATGATGCAACATAGAGACTACTCTATCTTGAATAGTTCTATTAATCCTCTCAGCTACACCATTCTGTACTAGGGTATAAGGAGTTGTAAACTCTCTATGAATCCCTCTAGACTGACAAAAAGGCTGAATTCATGTGAGGTATACTCACCCCCATTATCTAAACGTAAAGCCTTAAGCGTAATTCCTTTTTCAGTCTCAACTGAAGCAAGCCATTTTCTGAAATTAGGGAAATCCTCATCCTTCAATTTGATAGGATATACCCAAACTTTTCTAGTAGCATCATCTATGAAAGTGACAAAGTAGAGAGAACCACCTAAGGACCTAGTGGGCATAGGACCACGCACATCGGTATGAACGAGATCTAAAGGGTGAATTGAAGAGTCAATGTGCGTTCTATGCACATTTCTTGTTTGCTTTCCATATTGACAATGCTCACAAAATGAAAAATCAAAGAAAGATAACATAGGTAAGTACCCAGAATGAGAAAGATTTTCCATTCCAGTATGAGATATATGGCCCAAACGACCATGCCAAATACAAGCCATATGCTATTCAGTAACAGCTAACAAGTGTTCTTTTTGTGATACAAATAAAGGATAAAGTGAGCCAACTTTGCTTCCTTTTGCAATAACCATATTGCCCTTTGATATGCGAAAGGACTGAGCATAGAAGACCACCTTGTAACCAAGGTCATCTAGTTGACCAACTGACATCAAACTGCGTGATAACTGAGGTACATGGCGTACATTATGCATAGTAAAATTTGAACCATCAATGAACTGCATAACCACATCTCCAATCCCCACAACATCACACTGGTAAGAGTCACCAAGTCTCACGGTACCAAGAGACTTTGCTTCATAATGAGAGAACCATTCTCTGTGTGGTGTCACATGGAAAGAAGCACCAGAATCTAACAGCCATGTGTGGGAAAGAGAATCAGCCATAAGCGCCTCAGATGGCACAGTACTATCAAGTGTCAACACATCACCATCATCAGAAATAGCATTAATTTCTTCAATCTTCAGAGTCGAAGTAGATGGTGCAGTTAACTGTTTAACATGCCCATCAACGTTCTGTCCTTTACCTTTAGCATTTTTTAATGCATAACAGTTTTCTTCATATGTCCTTTCTTATGATAATAATGGCATTCGATATCCCTCTTCCTTGATTTACTTCTACTCTTATTCTGTTGACCATTCTTTTCCTTGTTCTTGCTCTTGCCACGTTGCTGATTCTTTCCTTGGTAAGAATCACGAACATTATATGCATCTCCACTCTGAGTGCCAACCATAGATTTTCTACGAATCTCCTCACTCAAAAGTGCTCCACATATGTCATCATAGATGACTTTACCACCAGGTGCACTATTCCAAATAGCTGTGCTAAATGTATCCCATGATGATGGACGGGTGCATAACAACAATATTGCTTTCATTTCGTTATCCATATCCATTTTCTGAGCCTGTAACTGGGAGAATATAGTATCAAACTCATTTAGATGAGCAAAAACACTATCTGTATCCTTCATGCAAAGTTCATATAATTTTCTCATCAAATACACTTTATTTGATGTCGTCTCTTTTTCATATGTATTGCATAACTTCTTCCAAAGCTCCTCTGCACTTTCACAGTCTAATACTGTAAAGTAAACATTATCTGCCAGGTGCAAACGAATGGTAGACCTGGCCATTTCATCTAACTCATCCCAATCATCTTCATCCATGTCAGCAGGCTTCTTTGAAATCCCATTTATTGGCTTCCATTGCCTCCTTTGAATCAACACATCTTTAATCTGATTCTTCCATAGAGCAAAGTTTGTGCCATCAAATTTTCGGATCTCAAAATGGTCTTTGCCCTGCAAGTTATAGCTCCTCCTCTGAACACTAGCACTAGACCCTGATCCACCAGATGTGCCTGAGACCTCTGATGCCATGATGGTAGAGAACTAAATAGAATGATAATGGAGCTAGAAGAGTCCAAACACCAATGAATAAGTGTATCAAAGAGTAAATTGACTATTGTATAGTTGACTAAACCAAGAATTTGGAAAAATTTTGCCAGAGTATCCTCTACAAAATGAGCATATGAACAGTGTCAAAATATCATAAAATTGCAAGTACTGACATGTTTACCTGCATACTGAATCACTAACTCCACTACATATAATCAGTTACCCAATAGAAGCCAACTAGGCTTATCAAGCACCTATGAACAACTATCATACATCTCCTATGGCGAGGCTGGGTAAGTCTTCACCTTCATCACCGAAGAGACCTTGACATCTAGGTGTCTCCCATTTAAGAAAACCTCACCACAACCCTCTTTTTCAAACGTAAAAGGCTTTATGCAAGAACGTAACCTCTATATCAATGACCACATGGACGTACATAAGCGGTATCCACAAAAGCGTACATGGTGTGTATGTGCTCAATATATGTAGTAAAATGACAATAAAAGGCTGAATGCATAGCCCAAAAACTAGCCAACAACACATGCAAGTGTCTGTCGGCTCTAATGTTTTAGGCTCAAAAGACCTATATAAATTTGTAGCAGTTTCTCCTACCAAAACTGAAAACCTTTCTAGAAACATGTAGTTTTGCGAGTGTGGCTGAAAACACAGCCCCAAAGGTTGATATTTATTGTCTGATAAGTACAAAGAACACTCTTCTTGATGTTTGTGGACCTATGTGAAGAGAACTATATGCAAAAGTACTCCAAAATGGCTCCAAAAGACATCCAAAAATGCTTCAAAAATAGGCTTTGAAAGCAAAGAATGAAGCTTTGAGGGACCAAAACATGTTCAAGGTAATATCAACCTTAGTCTTTCCCTATCTTCAGACACCACAAGAGTGTAGCTTAGTGGCAAGAGATTGCCACAGTTAAGCGAGCTCTAGGGGGAACAGTACTGGGATGGGTGACCTCCTAGGAAGTACTGGGAACCTCTATCTTCCTTGATCATTGAGGTCCTCCCTCACGCGTAGCCAACGGCGCCAATGGTGACTTTGGTGAATCAGATGACAAGGTATGCCAAGATCTATGCCTTGGTCACCGCCTTAGTCGTAAGCCTTGGGGAGGGTGCTTGCTTCGCTCGCACAAAAGGAGCGAAGCTTTTTGCATTGAACTTCTCTGATACCAGTGAAGTAGATGGATGTCGATGCACCACAATGTGCTCTCCTTCTCTTGAGCTCCATGAAGATATGCTCGGAGTAGAAAACCGAGCTCCTAAGGCCGCACATAGTACTTCGCACAGATGCTACAGAGTACACAGAAAACATAGTACACAAGGAGCACGAAGACAGACTTCTTAGGTCTTACAAATGCAGTCGAACTTACAATCTGTGCCTGACCAGGCAACTATATGTTTTGTTAAAGAACATATACAAGGAAGCTTTTGATAACCATTTGGCCTTTCACATGGACACTAACAGTAACAATTGATTGCATAAGGATTAGGATTATAGCAAAAGGTTATGCTCAAGAGAAATACATTAATATTGGTGAAACATTTTCTCATTTGTGAGCTGAAAACCGTTCATAGGATTTTTTAACTTTGCAACTCACAATTGGACGTCAAAATGTGGACTTTCATAAAGAAATTTTGCATGTTAAAAAGAAGACATTGTATGGATGAAAGCAAGAACCACATTCTTGGTGTGAAAAAGACATGCCTAATTATTAGCACATGGATCTCATAATGGTCCAATCAAGATGATGTGCATCATTGAATTTATGCATTTCCAAGATGTCAAGCACTGGAAAGTAGTTAAGCATACCTTTTTCTACTTATCTCATACTTGAGGACTTGGTTATAGCTATGATTTTGTTGGATGTATTATAGTTATGTGCCTATGATTGTATATCTTGGTTGTTTTGCTTTATTTTTGGTAGTTCATGTATATCTTGGTTGATCAAGCAGCAACTAACTACGGTCACTTTAGTTGTGAAGCAACCAACTACGGCTCATGTGACTTATGGTTGATTTGGGTATCAGTCAAAGTTCTACACCACCATCTTTGTTGATGGTGAGACCACATTGGTAGTTGTGAGGAGCCAAGTGTTCCATGCTTGCACCAAGCATATTGAGGTGCACTATCATTGTGGCAAGAAGAGACTCTCCACTATGGAAATGAATTTGGCTTCTGTGCCAGTATATATTAATGTTGCAAACCTTTTATCAAGGCTCTCCATAGAGAGAAGATGGAAGCTTTTTGCAAAGCCTTGGGCTTACTCACTTTTGCAAGATTGGTCTATGTTCACAATGCTTGGCACTCCCTTATACATGAGTGCCAACTCTTTGTTCAAAACATCGCTCATAGGGAGGATTTGTTAGTAAATTTTGGCAGTGATGTGTGTGAAAAAAATTAGGATGGGTGCTTTTTTCCCTCTTTCGAATTTTCCCCCTACCCATAACCCTAATGTCCTAGTTATCATTGCACTTTCCATAATTTATAATACATTGTGTGTTGTGCTTCCAAACTTTGTCTTCTTACTCATTCTCTTTGTATGCATTCTCATTCCCCAAACTCCAACCCCTTGAGAGGAAGTCAACAAGAAAAAATGTATAAGAACGAGATGATCACCAAGAAAAATCTCTCAAACTTCTTATGGTGCTTTCTACTTTGATAAAATTATCAAACCATCATTCAAGCATCCCCTACTAAGGTGACCATTTTGCAACTATAATTCCAAAAGTGTTGCATAAACACACATTCAAGTCCTATCTCTCTATCATCAATTTTGGATCATTTGATTTATTATATGCTACTTGTTCTATTTTCCACATAATATTGAATTGTTACATGTGCAAATGTACAATATTGGTCACATTTTTCTTGGTTGATAGAGGAATTTAATGTGTTTTGTGTTTGAATGAGTAGGTCAAGGATCATGAAGACATGGACATTATATAGTCATTGTGTGTGTGTGTGTGTATATATATATATATATATGTATATATATATATAGTAAAAGAACCATTGTATTTGAAGTGTGAATTACTCATGAATTTATTATTATTCTGAAATGTAGGCATATGCATGTTTTTCTATAGAGGATAGATCTTTCTATACATAGATATATGAACTTCCTCTCACGTTCCTTTCTATAAAAACAATGGACAACTTTTTTTTCTTCTTTTTGTAAATAAAAGCTATTTTTGGATTAGTAACATGCATTTATAAATGGAGATGCTTCAGCACATATCCAATGGCGTATGTTGGGGGAGATTGTACTTAGTTGCATATAATTTATCTGTGTCTTTCTTCTACTCTATAAGTTTAATTTTTCATACAATTTTGATATTCCTTGCACACATGCATGTGAACACACCCATATCTCTCTCTTTATGCATTATCCCTCTCTATGTTTGCACATTGCATATGAGCATGATCATGAAATATTGATATAATAGCCTAAACATGTCTGTTAGATGCCTCATATACCCATTCTTGTTTTGCAACCCTAGAAACTCATAGATGTTGTGTCCTTCATTCACAAACCACCTATCCTACAACCCTACAAAAAGATAGGTTGGCAATTGGAGCACCTACCTGACAACTCGCACACCTACACCCATTCTTGTTCAACTCTCAACACTCAATGGCTTACAACTAAGACAATGACCATTGCATAAACCTTGGTATTTCCTTGGTTTCCGTGCCTTGAAGGTTCCCTTGGCTATGACGTATTCAACCAATAGAGTGGCAACAAGGAATAGTGGATTCATCAAGGGGGATTTGAATCCATCACCTAGCTCAAAAAGTGAAGTGTTGTATCCACTACACCATGTGTATGTAACTTATCACTACTCCTAAAATCTACTATTTACTTTTACCAAAGTCTACTCTTCATATTTCTACATTCCGAAAGTTTATCCTTTTTTTTTCTAAGAATATATTTTCCTTTCACATCCAGTCAATTTTTTTCGCATCTTTAGGATATGGATCCACATAATGCTATGGAGGACTTGAGCACTGTTGGAATTATTGTGGCATGTAGTCCAAGATGGCCAACAAGAAATCAAAGAATGTGATTTGTCACTCCACCAAATGCAAGCATAAGATGATGCTCCTCCACAAATGGCACTCTATAGGCATGGACTATTGCATCAAAAAAGGTAGAAAGACACATAAAATATTTCTTTAAAAAAGTAACTATAAGTTTTATTTCTTCCCACTTTGACGCACATGTTCTTTATATAGAAAAGAAGAACAAAACCTATAGGACATGCATAAATTATCATGTTTTGAATAAAGTAATTTTTAAGAAATGATATATAATACCATGTGTAGATTATGTTGATATAATTTGATATTGATGTGTGCGAACACACTAAGACCACGAGGGGACTTTTTTCCTTTTGTAGGAGGTTTTTTCCCATTACTTATCTCTATACATTCTCTTGGTAAAACATTCTGTATTGTGTGTTGTGCTCCAAGCTTCTTCTTCTTCCTTGTGCTATTTGCATGCATATGTAGACCTCAAACTCCAACAATTGGTATCAAATCAGGTCACCACTCCATGAAGGGCTTTGTTGACACCCCTCCGATCACAATCTCAAAATTGCATGAAAATTGGTGAGCATACTCAAGGAAACTAGGAGTTCAAAAGGGCTTTGCTTTGTGGTGTCAAAATTGTGATTTGAACTCATTTCGACCTCTGAACGCACTATTGTAGTGCTCTTGTAGTCAATTTCATCTTTTTGTGCCAAACATATATACAGGTTTCAGTTTACCAATATAAGCGCTTAGAAGTCTGCTACATGTTTAGTAGAACTCGACAAGGTAATTTTGTTCAACTTTTTGAGATACAATCATTTTTCTACATCAAGGTATTTTAGTCAGTGGCCATGGCTGAAAGTAGTGATGTATTCTGTATGTTGGTTGTTGAGGATTAGTTGGATGGTACCAATTACCCATTATGGGCATATATGATGTGTCATGTATTGGTTGCAAAAGGACTCTGGAATATTGTGAAAGATGTTGAAAAATGTCCTACTACAATTGCAAATACAATTACCGAAGGTGATGTGGATGGCATTGAAGATGATATTCTTCAAGTTCCTATTTGTGCTATAGTTCCTATTGTAGCTACTGCAGAGAAACTTCATTGGGATGGCAGAGATTCTTAGGCACATGCATTGATAGCCTTGTTTGATAAACGTGTCATTATTCCTCACATTCACTCCTGCAAAATAACAAAGGATGCTTGGGATACATTTACCACTTTATACCAAGCAAGGAATGAGGCTCGTCTTACTTACCTCCAAAAACAATTGGAGAGTGAGCACATGAATGAAGGAGATTCCATGGAAAGTTTTTCGATAAAGATCAAAGATTTGAAGGAGCAGTTGATTTCTGCCGATGAAGTCTTGCCAGATAGTTCAGTACTTATGCAAACTGTTTTGAATGGTCTTCCAAATTCATATTAGAGTTTTGCTTCTACTCTTTGATTGATGATGAAAGGCAATCCAAATGCCTTAACATTTGAGGAGTTACTCTTTGTTCTATTGTAGGAAGATCAGTCTAGGCAAAATAGGTCCATTATGCATGTTGCAGATCAAGCTTTCTCGGCTAGTCAGAAGGGCAAAGGTAAATGGGGCTCATCTCCTAGTGAGCAAAAATTTGCTAATTCTACACAATCAAAGAAGGATGACAAAGATGAGAAGAAAACAGAAAAGCAAAAATTGTTTTGCAAATAATGTAAATGAAATGATCCTATCATAAAAAGTTGTGCCAAAACTCGCTGCAAAAGAGGCAAATAAGAAAGAGGCTGGAATGGTTGTTGCAGAGGCCTCTACACCCAAATAAGAGTCTGGAAATATTTTATAGAATGAAGAATGGGCATTTACTATTGTTTGCAATTATGACCAATCTTCTCATGAATAGTGTATGCTTGCAGTAGACTCAGATGTTTGGTATTTTGATAGTGGGTCAACCAAACATATTACCTTGTAGTGTAGTTTCTTCACTTCACTTGAGCCTTCCCCTACATGTGCCAACAACTCATCTTATGCTGTCATGGGAGTTCGTAACATCATTCTGACTACCACTGATGGTAGTTCTTTTACATTATCATATGCTTTAAGAAAAATTTGTTATCAATTTCAACATTAGCCAAGATCAGCTTGGTTGTGAAATTTGTTGATGATAGATGTACAATTCATGATCTATCAAATGGCATCATCATCATTGCTTCTGGCATTTCGTGTTCTGGGAAGTGGTTTGCTTGAGGGAAAGCAAGCACTTTCTTTTACACAAAAGGGAAAAAGCAAGTATGGTTTAGCTTTGGGTTCATCAAAACCAAAGCCTCACTCTTCCTATTCCACTTCTTGCTCTCTTAGTGGTGATATGAAAAAGAAAAAGAGATTCAAGTTTTTTCCAAAATTTGGACATACCATTGATGAATGTAGAAACCTTGTCAAGCATAATGAAAAGAAGAAATAATCCAGCATGTTTATTGTTGAGAATACATCGAATGCAAAGAATGATGAAGCTAATGTTTGCTCAAGATGTTTGGGCATGTGTTGTTACATGTCATTATGATTCATCATCACATTCTACATATATGATTTTGAATGAGGTTGATTCGGATTACTTGTTTTATGGTGGTGCTTCAAAGCATATCACTTCATGCAAAAGATTTTTTGCATCTTTGAAACATGCTCCATATTATCTTGTGTAGGCATATATATTGAATCAATAGCTCCAACATGAGGATGCTCTCTGACATAATCATAATGAACCTCAATGTTCTTTGTGTGTGCATGAAACACCAGATTTCTTGCAACTACCAATGCATTATGACTATCAATGAGAATAAGTGAGGTGCATCAATCTCCATGCATAGATCCATCAATAGTCATCTCAACCATATACACTCCATTGTAGTTATGAAATTCCATTGTATTCACCTTCGCAACTCGATGTGGCAACAATAGTTTTCTTTTTTACTCAACTAAGGTATGCATGATGCCTGAAGGAAAAAGCAATTACCACTAGTGGACACCAATGTATCATAACAACCATACCAATCACTATTTGTAAAAGCCTGCAAGCATGGCTGAGCATCTCTCCCATAAAAGAGGCCCAAACTCAAAGTTCCCTTGAGATATCTAAACACATAGTTTACCGCTTGCCAATGTTTAGTGTCAAGGCTATGCATAACTCGATTCAACTTGGAAACTACATATTGTATGTTTGTCCTTGTGTTACATGCATATATCAAACATCCCACACCTTGTTGATAAAGAGAAACATCAAATACATCCCCTGCATCCTAAATTGAGAACCTAAATCTTGTTTCCATTGATGTTGAGATGGGCTTGCAATCATCAAAACCAAAATGTTGAAGTAGTTTCTCAATATACTTTGCTTGATGCACAATAATTCACCCTTCAATGGAGAAAGATTGAATGCCAAGATAAGACTCCAAGATATGTGACATCAAAAGTATGCTACAAATAAGCCATAAGCATACCAATTTTTTGATCACATGACACAGTGAAGAGAATGTCATCAACATAAAGAACAAGCACTATAACATAAGCTCCACATTTGTGTACATAAAGTGTGCTTTCAATTGGACTACATGTAAAACCAAGAGCAATCAAGTGTTTATGTATCTTGTTGTACCATGCACATGGAGCTTGCTTAAGTCCATACAAAGCCTTATGCAAGTAGCAAACCATATGCTCTTGACCTTTGATTGGAAATCTAGGAGGTTTCTTCACACAAACCTCTTCTTGCAAATCACCATTCAAGAAAGTTGTCTTTATATCCAATTGATGTACTTTCCAACCATGATGGGTAGCCAATGAAATCACAGAATGAATGGAAGTCATGCATGAAGTAGGTGCAAAAGTCTCCTCATAATCAGTGCCATATTTTTGTGCATAACCTTTTGCAACTGGTCTATCTTTGTTGCAATCAATGATACCATCTAGCTTTCTTTTAATCTTTTAAACCCACTGATTACCAATTGCATTCTTTTGGCAATTCACATAACTCCCAAGTACAATTTTTTGTGAATATAATCCCATTCTAATTGCATTGCCCTCATCCAATTTGAATCATTACATGCATCTCCAAAAGTGAGTGGCTCTTCATTACATGTAATTGTGATAAGAGATACATCCACAAAATCATCTGATGCATGGTGAGAGCTTGATCTTGTTCTACCAAATAAAGGAGCACTCAACTTTCTATCTTTCAATGTCTTTTGCAGCCATTTTTGCATAGATTGTGCATTCTTGATAGATATGCATTCCTCATGTAACACATCATCAAAATTTACATCAGAAGTCAGTTGAATATCATGTTGATTTTTAGCCATGTGTGGCTGTAAATTTAGCAATTTTTTGGCCATATTTGGCTGGACAATTTTAGTTATCTTTGGTTGGAATTTCTCAGCCATATTTCTTTACAAATTTTGGGAATTTTTAAGCCATACTTGGCTGAATTCAGCTATTTGAACCTCATTTGGATGGCCTACATGGCCATACTCAAGTGCATTACTTTGAAATAAAGGAATGAGTGTATCAAATACATCTTGTGAATTAATGGTTGAAATTTGCATCTAAGTAAAAGATAAGCTAAATTTTCAATGAATTCCACATCTAGACTTACAATAATTTTGTTCGTCAATGGATGGTATATGTGATAACCTTTACTCTCACTACTATATCTAACAAATATACATTTCTTTGCCTTGTCATCAAGTTTGTGATGTTGTTGTGATGGAACAAGATCATATGCCAAACAACCAAATATGCTCATGTGACTAACCATTTGCTTTTGCCCATTCCAAGCCTCATAAGGTGTAATGATTCTCAATGCTTTTGTAGGACAACAATTCCAGTTTGCACACATGAACGCTTAACTTATTTGGAAGATGCTTTTCTTTAATCATACATCATGGCATTTCAAGATGTGTTCTATTCTTGCGCTCCACAACACCATTTTGTTGAGGTGTATATGGCATTGTACATTGGTGCACTATACCTCTTTCACAAATTTTGAAGCTTTTCACAAAGCTTTAGGCTTATTACTTTGTGGGGGATGATTTATTACTCCTTGTATGTGATCACATCATTTTCTCTAGGGGGGTTTGTTACACTTATGTGTCCCTTGAGTAGCTTTGATGTGAGCCATTCCCCTATACATGGGCACTTTTTACTCTGGTGCTGGCTAGAGGTTTTTTCTACATGTAACTGCATATACATGATATACTCATATGTGGTGGTACTTTGCACTTAGGAATTCACTTCTAGCTCTCACCTAACTCATTCTCATAATATTTATCATCCATTGACAAAGAGCTCTTCCAACCATCACGTGTCTTTGTGCTTTGATCTCCTTCTTCGCTCTTGTGTGTACTTCTATTTGTGTTTCCTCACTCACTCACACACCCAATAACTAATATATAATGAATGCTTATTGTACAAGGTAATAATAGTTGTTTATGAAATATTCCTTATGAAAAAAGTTTTTCATTTGGTGGATTTCCTTATCCTCTTCTTTTCGTCCTAGAATGCCTTCTTACTTTTAGCTCTTCTTCTCTTTTTTCCTCACTTACTTCCTTTGTTTACTCTCGTGCTTCACTCAACTTTATGGGTGACACTCTTGTCATGATCAAAGGATCATATCATGTTATTTTTCCATGTTAGGTACAAAGACAATCTCATGGAGCTCAAAAAACAACCTACCTTTGCTCTTTCATGTTGGAAGACAATTATTCATGGCATTTTTGCACTTGCGAATCACAAATGGTTGGAATGTACATCGATTGGGTATCAAAATTGCATTTCAAAAGGATGATTTACAGTGCATGTACTTTACCCTCTCGTATTTTGTAGAAAGGAAAAGAAAATAAGGTGTATAGGTTAAAAAGAAATTATCTCATTTAACACAAGCACCGTGTGCTTATTATGAAAAATTGCCATTAACACTTGGATTTTAGAACAACTCACATGAAAGCATCTTATGTGTGTATGTGTGTAGATGACATGCTTTTTACCATTAAATTTCATGTTGATGACATACTTCTATTAGTTCTAATGTGAGACCTAATTTTGAATCTGAGGCTCATTTGCATGCCTTCTTTGAAATGTAAGACGGAGGTCTTTACATAACATTTGGACATCTAGTTTATGTAAGATGATCGAAGAATTCCTTTGTTTTAGACAGGATATCGAAACTTTATCACAACATTTTCACCTCGACGACTATAGACCCATTGTGACTTCTATGAAGATAGACTGATGATTGAATCTTCATGTGAGATGAATTCTGATGTTGTTTTCTATCAACGAACTATGGGAGACTTGCTTTATATATGCATTACATGGCTTGGGATTCATTTTCTTATCTTGTTTTATGTATGCATTACATGGCTTGTGATTCATTTTCTTATCTCTCACATGAGGTGTATGCTATTGAAGATATACTTTAGCATTGTGGATAATGGGTGTGGTGATTATACCATGTTTTGGATGCTTACTTCAATTTTGGAGGTGAGCCTCAACTTCAATGCATCTTGTTTTATCGATACATGTTGGATTCCATATTAATATCTAGAAGGGAAAAGATTGGAAGGTGTAAATGTTTTGATTTGTTAGTGGGAAGAACATATTAGAACTCTAAATTGCATACCATCAAGGGAGAACATCTAGCCGATTTGCAAGTATTAAGCCTTACATTTTTAGTCCAAGGTCCAATGTGTTTATCAGTACACCACACCCCCCTAACAATTCTGCATTGTTTTTGTACTTATTAAATTTATTTCTCATCAATGTGTGTGGTTTTTTGTGCTACATTTTGTAATTTGCATAATTCACACAAAGGAAATTCATTCTATCCTCGAAACAAAGGTTGAGAAAAAACAATACTTAATTAATCAGGTGCTTTTAAGGGTTCTCTTTTGAACCAGGCCATTTTTTCAAAAACCCGGTTAGCATTCTGACCCGTCGTTTTTACTACTTATCAATTTTATTTTTCTCAGCACTTGATATGTAGTCCGCCCAAGTAGTCCCTTAGTTCCATAATAATTTCATAGATCATCCTCTTCAAAATCCCAGACAAGGTATTTGCGTCATGCATTAGAGCATCCTCCAACCACAGGGAAGCTCGGTTTTTTTTTTTTTTTCTTTTTGTGTGTGTGTGTGTGTTTTGCATATGACCTGGAAGGATTTATCGTGAAACTTTGTTCACCTTATCTGCGTTTGCTTGATAAACGCTAACCATATATTTGTCGTCATCATTTGCAGGTTGTTTTTCATTCTTTGAAGCTGATAGAGCCTTTTGTATGTGATACCTTGCTTTTTTCTTTGATTTGTGTATATACATGTTGTCTTCGGAATGTCAGCCTCAGCAAGCAGGTGCTCCTGTAAACATTATGATAAAAGATCTCCGTCCCACTGCATTCAACAACATCCATACTGTCTTCATTATCCTGGAAAAGGGTCCCACAGTGAGAGGTGAAAATGGATCATTGTTATCTTTATGCCTTGTTGCTGATCAGTCGGCTTCTGTGCATCTCCAACTATGGGGTAGCGAGTGTGATTTCTTTCAGCCTGGGGACATTGTACGCATAAGTAGGGGAATCTTTTCGTCTTACAGTGGCAACATGATTTTACGAGCTGGAAGAAAAGGGAAGCTGGAAAAGATAGGCGAGTTTACCATGGTGTTCTCAGAATTTCCGAATATGAGCAAGGTACAATGGGCACAGGAGCCATCTAATCCTGCAGTATGGATACCCATTGGTCTCCATAACCCTCATTCAAGCATAACAACTCAAAATAATATTCAGAAGGTTCTGTAATGTAAGGTACTTTGCTTCAGTCGTTCTTTTGGGATCGGCCTGATAATAATGCAAGATTGAATTGTAGTACATGCAGGTTGCAGTAGTGCTCATGTCACAGTTTTAGCATTCCATTCGGCATTCATTTTGGGATTTTCCCCTTGCATAGTGCAATAAACGTATTATTTGAACATTGATATGAATACACAAAACTGTGCTATGGAAGCCATGACTAGTGACACTAGAGATGAGCGATCTTTTTTCCAAGGAAGACAAGACAATCATATGGTACATGAAGTGGGTGATGCATCACGACCACGAGTGTCTTCACCTCCTAGCGATGTAAAGATGCATGCTAATTGCAACAACCCAATGTATGCAAACATTGGAACACAATGAGGATTCCAAGGTGGAATGATTCCAATCCAAGCACCTATGTCACTAACTTTGATCAGTTGACACCTCCTGGGAAGATAAAGGATTACAAAGAGGGAGCAGCCATGAAGTTTGATACCTTTAATATACCTTCCTTCATGATCATTCTAAGTGGATTTTCAGGTTTCAAACTTTAATGGAAAGCTTATCTTCTCCCCTGATTTATGTAGAGTGATGCTTTGCGCTCACTGACCCCCTTTCTCTCTAATTACATAAACGTGATGCCCCGCTCAAGGGCTCTTCAATTGAATGTACAGAATTGTGGGTTTATACTCCTGGCTCCATTGCTGAGGCAAGAGCCTCTTGAACAAGTATCGGAGTAGCTAATTGCCAATCCAAAATAGGTAAGTGCGTTGGAAATTCTGTTTTTCTCAGATTTTTCGCAAAAATCTTAGTTGAACTTGCCATGAAGGTTTAATCTTCTTACATGTGTCTTTATGCTCTCTGTGTTCTATCTTTTCCTTCATTGATACCAAATGGTTAGCAAATAAGCCACCATTGATACAAGGATGGAAAGAGAATAGAGACAACATGAAAAATAAAGAGCACACATGAGAGTTATAAGGAGAAAGACTCTAAATATATTCCATACATTCCCTGATTGCAGTTACAAGATAGCATAGAAAATATTCAACATGATGACAAGCTGTCCAATAATTCCAATATCTCCAAAGCTGAAGATGATCTCCTCCAAGGATAGATAAGCTTCAACCTGTTGCGCACCTTGTTGAAGATGAGCTTGAGTACATTTGTCAACTTCATAATCTCTGAGGCCGCGAATATGTTATCGGATTCGATTGGCTCCTCCATCCTATACATGACCACAAAACTTGCATCTACATGTCCAATTCCCTTTTGGCGAGGCATCGACCTGTCCACGAATTCCCCTTTTCCACCCGCTTTCTTTAGCATCTACAAATATAAAAGAGAAACAATTATATCATTAAGAAGGCTCACATGTACACTTTTTGATCTATAGGCTAGCCGTTATAGCGATAGATTGCGATGCGCTAGTGGAAAACTTTGTTGGAAACAATGCTAGAATAGCATAAAACCCTAATTTCCAACAATCCTAATTTTTGGGACTTAGCCAAATTTTGGCCACAAAAGATAAAAAGTCATTATGAGCTCATTAGTTAGTACTTCAGAAGCGATCCAATTTGGTATACAATGTTCAGTCATCAGAGGTCCAAAAATGGTAGAAAACCCTAACCTTAATTTTTGTTCAAAATGGTTTTTTACATTATATTGTTCCTCTTAGTTTGGACATCAAGCAAAGCAAGTTCTCATACTCAGCTAATCGCTAATTAGGGAGATCATTGGAGTTTTTTGTCAAAAAAGCAATTTTTTAAGAACCCAAAAGCATATCACTTTTTAAGTTAGCACATTTTTTTTTGGCTTTTTAGGTGCTTTTCATAGCTATTTTCGTGGATCAGTTTGGAGGCCTATATAAGAAGGCCTTAGGGGTCTTCTTGGTATCTCTTGATCAACTCAACTTTCAAGGACCAACCACCTAGCTTGGAGGTGTTCTAACTTTTGGAGTAGGTGTGCCCTAATTTCTGATGCAACTTTGGGGGAGATTTTGGAGCCAACCATTCAGCTCTTGCTGAGATTTATGAGAAGTAAATCTATTTTTCAGTTATTATTCCTTTGTTGCTACACAAGGAGGAATCATTCTTGCTATTCCGTTTAGGGTTTGTTGTACAAAGAGTTCTCAATTGTTTCTATTCACTCAACACACTCGTCATACCTCTTATGCACTTTATGAACAAACTCTTGTATCTAGTTCTCGAAATTTTGCCTTGATTCAGATTTTGTAACTACATTCAGCACAATTTCAGATTTTGTATCTACATTCAACACATTTAGCACAGATTCAGTTTTGTAGTCATATACACATTTTGTAAACATTCGAATATCAGTTAGTGTAGGTAAGCATTCTAGCTTATTGTACACTTTGACAAGACAAGTTGTGTATTCTCTCTCTACTTCTCATTCATCTAATTTTGAGTCTTAAGGTGTGTATGCGAAGGTTCATTTGTTGGAAGATCTTGAAAACATGTGATAATTGTTATTGAGGCCCACCCCAATTCCAACACACTTGTCCAATAGATGCATTATATGTAATAACAATTGAAAGCAAGAATTGATGAGGTAAGGCTTGACTCTTGACTATTCATGTTGCAATTTCTACTAGGCATATGTTTTTTCTTTTAGCAAAACCACTAGATTTTGGTGTATATAACATTGTACACTCGTGTTTTATTCCATGTTCATTGTTCAACTAGAAATGCATTAAATCATTAAGACATGTATTGAGTCTCTTGATTAGAATGGAGAGTGTCCAATTTTGTTGGTTGACAAATTCTAGCCATAGCAAGTGACTTTTGAAAGCACAAAAATGCTTCAGACTTTGCTTTGAATGGATGTACCCATGCATTCCTAAAAAAGTCACTTATAAAGGCTATGAAGCATAGGTGATTATCAAGTGATGGTGTGTCCCAGACAACCAAGTGTATTCACAAATATCGTTGCCAAATACTAACAACAAGCTATATGGAATGTGAAAATCCACAAAAGGAAGCCCAAAGTTCGACCAAATGCTTCAAAGTTCTCACATGGTAGAGTCTTTGTGAAAGGTCATGTGTAACCACATTCGTCAATTTTCTCTCTAGCATCTCCATGACATAATCATTGTGCATATCAATGTGCTTTATGCGAGCATGGAATGTTGGGTTCCTTTCAACTATCGGTGTGATCTGACACTCTCGGAAAACGAGTTTGGTTGGAAAGGTTCTTACCTTACTATGTATTGCTTATGATAGACATTTTACTGGAAGAATGCTTTGAGGTATGATTTGTTCCACTAAGAACAAATATTTGATTTCTATCTAATTTTGATCTTAGTACTTGCCAGAAGGTGATAATATTTTTTAATGTTGTTTGAGAATTTTGGTTGTTCTTTCCAAGCTAATATAGTAGGAGGAGATTTGATCTTGGTTAGCAATCATCTTTTGATGATGGATCTTTGGTTATTGATGTCTTTACTTTGTTTGCACAAACTCTGTTTACAAGACTTTGAGAATTGTTACCAAGCTTGAAATTTCACTGAGTGCTATTGGTCCATGACCAAAAATTGCAAATATTGTTCTCACATACCCTTGATATTAATATTTCTACTTCATTCTCAATGGGTGGCGTGGTTATATTATCAATTATTGTTAAGGTTATTGGTATCTTTTTGTTTAGTTGGAAAGATAGTGGATTATTTATTTGTTGTTTATTTTCAGATCTATAAATTGTGTTGTGTTGGAAACAATGACAAATTGTTCTTTGAAACCCTAATATCCTGCAAACCCTGGTGGCTCCATTTCCATTTTTGAGGAATGATTTGGTCAAAGATGGCAAAAAATTATTATTGCATATTTTACTTTAAAAGAGCTATTTGTTGATATATAACACTCTACCATCCGATCGAGATTAGACCCTCAAAAGTCAAACCCAAGTTTGCTGCTTTTAAGATGCTGTTCATTATAATTCATCATTAAAATTCAATGGTCTAGATTAAATCCCTCAAAAAGCATCTCATCCAAGGGTGTTTATTAAATCCCATATTTTAATGAGCTTAGAAACATAAAAGAAATCTTAAAAAAAGCCCTTTTGTAAATTCCGTTGTGATATTTGGTGGAAATCATAGTGGGAGGCTTGTTGGCTTGTTGGGTCTATAAAAAAACCATGTTGGGGCATAAAGTTGGCCTTATCTTATGCTAAGTCAAAGCGTTGCTGCTTGGAGGTCTTCTAGCTGTTTTGGAGGGTGTTTGCTGCTGCCCACTTCTTCTTCACACACAATTCTTGCATGCTGATTATTTAGTAGGTTGCTGCTATTTTTGTTCAACCTTATTCTCTTGTGGCTGTACCAGATTTTCAAGTCTTGTGGTAGAAGCTATTGTGGCTGCGTACATAAGAGAAGAACCTATTGTCATATCTCATGGTGGTATCATCCATTAAGTTAGATGGGCATATAATGCCACATGGTTATACTATGGGATATACCACAATGGTATCAATAGAGGAGATGGAACTCGAGGTATCTTGAGAGAGTCACCGCGAAAGAACGACTCGGGTGATGGTTGGGAGGAAAAATGGACGCAAGACTCTGTGTGTGAGGGCTCGCCAACAGGCGGTAGCAAAAGAAGATCATAATATTGGTATCAAAGCGCCGATCCATGCCATAGGGACACGCGAGGGTGTACAGGACTTGAACTAACGACGTGGTCCAAGGGAGGCACATGCCTTATCCAATAGCCCAAGGCGCTCTCCATGCCATATTTGACAAGCCAAGGATATTATAATCTAATATGTCAGATCTTTGTGGCGTCGGAGCTACCAACCATGCCTTTTGTTTGTTGCTACTATGTGCAAAGCTTCTTAGGATAAGTATCCATCCTCAGCCATTGACCTCTGTGAGACTTCCACCATGCGGAGCTATCGAAGAGTAGAGGAGGAATGGTAAGTGAAAATCAAGAAGAAACTTTCCCCTCATACAAAATATCAAAGACACATATAATGGTGTAGAAGGATGGTTAACCGGCATTACATTAAAATCCTATGGAGTTAAGTCCTAGAAAGGCATCTTCAAATGAAGATCGAGAATCGACATGAGAGATGCAGATGGGATGCATTTGCTACATTTGAAGAATCCGTGAACGAACACCCTTTCCATGAACTCTTGGATATCATGGTTCCAAAGTGAAAGAAGATGGAACTTCATGTTAATCACAGGTATTACTATTTCAATTTTGAAAGGTTTGAATTTTTGAGAAGGACAATGAAGCATTTGGGGGCGAAGCTCTTGGATGGAAATCATATGTATGGGGTATATGAGGTATATACTCTCATCTTGAGTTAAGAATTCCCTCAAAATATAAGAAAGCATAAGCTTTAGATATTCCATAATAGCCCTCTTGCATGATTTTTACATAAATTTCAGGGGTTATTTTGATAAGTAACCATTTTGGGAAAGGGAAATAAAGAGGGATTTTTCATAGATTAGTAGGAAAAAATCATGCAAACATATAGTATAGTGTATGAACTTCCATATAGAATCAAGAAATCC
This sequence comes from Ceratopteris richardii, assembly GCA_020310875.1. Taxonomy (NCBI): domain Eukaryota; kingdom Viridiplantae; phylum Streptophyta; class Polypodiopsida; order Polypodiales; family Pteridaceae; genus Ceratopteris; species Ceratopteris richardii. Next base: position 197,839,023 of record CM035409.1, read on the forward strand.
AAAATATGGCTAGTATGATAGGAGTTTGAAGCTCCACAAGACTCCCTTCCATCACTGTTTGAGAAAAAATTTTAGCATTTAAATTTAATAAGTTTCCATTTTGAGGGAAGTAAAAAGAGGTGCATTAGGTATGGATGGATGGAAAAAAGTATATATAATGAGTATGTCCTATGGACTTCACAATGGAATCATTAGATTCATGAAAAGGATAAGTTAAGGAGGAAGTTTACTTCCTTAAGGAGGAAGTTTACTTCCTTAAGGAGGAAGTTTACTTCCTTAAGGAGGAAGTTTACTTCGTTAAGGAGGAAGTTTACTTCCTTGAGGAGGAAGTTTACTTCCTTGAGGATCCCCCTCTTATACTTTTTGGAAAAAATTTAAGATGCTATTTTTAGCCGAACTTCACTTTTGGGAGCAAGAAAAAAGATCGTTTAAGAGGCTTCCCATGGATTAGTACATACATACATGAAGTATGGTATATATATTACCATAGATAATTAGAAAATCCAAGAAAGATCCACATTATGAGTGGATTAGAAACTTGCTAAAATCTTCCATCTAACTTTTTACAAGAAAGTAGAAATCTTGGTTTAGGCCTCTTTTGGGGAGCAAATGAGCATGCAAGAAGGGAGGATTTGGAAAGATGAAAATAGGTCCAAGCATCTTCATATATTACTCTTTGAGGTTATGGAGAAAATTTTAGGATATGCTTGATGGAAGAATGCTTTTAGGCACTCCAAAGATCACATTTTCACACTTTTTTCCAGCCTCTCTACCAATCCACGAGTTTGGCATGTCACATTTGGAGAGGCTATATCTTGGGCTAGGAAACTCCAAATTGGACGTGCAATGGCTTATTTCGAAGAGCACAAGATCTACTTTTAGTTTATCAAAAGAAATTTTGGAAATTATGTATTTTTTCAGGTCTATGCAAGTCTGCAAAGAAAGGCCTTATACTTGAATTATGGTTTTTTTTTTTTTTTTTTTTTTTTTGGACTCCATTTTTTTGGGGAAATGTTGTCGAAATTTTTCCCATCCCATGGCGTTATTTAAGCTCTTACCTTTAGGAAAGAATGTTATAGCATGGTAACATGCCTTCTTTGCAAACATGAGTAGGGTGTCAGCATGCTTGTATGCGTGTACTTGATGGACTTAGAAATTAGGAATTGATGGACTTAGGAATTGGATCCATAGAAATAATCCTTTTGGATTTAGACTATAGGATTGCTAAAGGGAAGGAGATATACCTTCACCATTAGGAAAAGTTGCATAAAGGCATGGAACGTACCTTTATAATAATCTCCATTGTACTGAAGGTTTACGTACCAACAAAAGGGTCTCACGGTATGATTAGGAGACTATGTGGTATTAGGAGAAATACCCAGAGAGTGACTAGTTTTACCGATGCACATCACTTGAGTAAGTAGTGAAGCATTTTTGCTACGCTACTAAGGAAATCAACTAGATGGGATCACAGAGATGGATTTGATGAGAGAGCATTGATGGATGCTTATATGATTTGTTTGATGGTTAAGAAGGCCATAGTCATGGCACTATCTCTATGATTTAGAGCACATATCCCTTATTGAGGAATACTTGGGCTATCTCTTACATTTATGTGTTTCTCGTGTAGCTTTGATGGGAACCTTTTCTCTATGGATGGGCACTTTTTACTCTAGTGTAGGCTAGATGTTTTTTCCCCATGTTACCACATACATGATTCACTCATATGTGGTGGTACTTTGTACTTAGGGATATTATTCAGCTCTTACTTCAGTTCAGTTCATTGTCAATAGAGAGAGCTATTCTAGCCATCTTTATGATGAAGCACGTTCTTGTTGCTAAACAACTTTGGAACATAGTACATACTGGTAGATCGAAGACGGACAGGTTCTTCCACTTCATAGGCTACTGTCACAGATGGAGCTTTTTCTTTGAGTACAGCGGTTTCTCCTTCTCCACCTGCATAGGAGAAGCTTAGATGGGATGGAAAAGATGCTAAGCTCATGCATTGATTGCGCTTTCAGTGAAGCGTCATATCGTTCCACACATTCGGTCATGTTCTACATCGAGACAAGCATGGGACACTCTTGCTTCTTTGTATGCCGTGCGTAACGAAGCACGTGTTGCATACTTGAGGAAGCAACTTGAGGATGTATGTATGGCTGAAAATGAGTCGATGGATGCGTATGTGACACGCATCAAGGACTTGAAAGTGCAATTGGCAAACATAGATGAGATTATTCTGGATGCATCATTCATTTCTACATTGTTGAAAGGATTATCGGAATCTTTTCAAAGCTTTGCTACTACTCTCCGTTTGGTTGCAAAAGGAAATCCTAATATGTATGCATTTGATGAGGTTCTGTCTCTTTTTTTGCAAGAAGAGCAATCTAGAGTGAATAGGAGTGGTTTAGTTGAGGGAAATCTAATGATTTTGATTTGCAAAAGAAGAAATGCAAATATTGCCAAAAGGCTGGTCATACTATTGATGAGTGTAGAAAGCTTGCTAAACGCAATGAAAAGAAGGAATCCAACATGTCTATTGCTGAAAACTCAGCAAATGCAAAGAATGATGAAGCTAACATGCCTCAAGATTTTTGGGCATGTGTTGTCAGATGTGATTATGATGCATCTTTGCATTCTGAATGTATGGTTGTGAGTGAGGCTGATTCGGATTGGTTCTTTGATAGTGGTGCTTCAAAGCACATAACATCATGCAAAAGATTTTTTGCCTCTTTGAAAGATGCACCCAAAGGAGGACATGTGGTGTGTGCAAACAATGCCTCTTATCCTATCATTGGAGTAGGAGAAATTGAACTTACGACTGCAAATGGAGGTTTGATTGTGTTGAAAAATGCATTGTATGTGCCCGGTATCAAGAAGAACTTAATTTCAGTTCCATTGATTGCCAAAGCTGGACTTCATGTACACTTTGTTGATGATAAGTGTATGGTTCATGATTTCAGCAATGGTGATGTTATCGTGATGTCCGGTGTTGGAAATTAGGTAGACCCATAACTAATTCCACAGGTCCCATAGGTCCTGGATCTACAATATAGATTCCAGCTTCTTTCGAAATTGACAAACATGAACATACCACACTTAATCATACAAATGATGAGACAAAGATAGAGAGAGATTAGACACCCCATTATATATACAAATGTCAATTTACAATGTGGGAGTCAAAATCTCAAACACTCTATGTGAACAAAAATAGATGGAAGAGTGTATGTACAAGATTTACAAGAATATTCAGATGTAGGGACAAAAATCTGAATATGTATGATATGTATGACCTGATAGGTTGTAGAAGAGTGTATATGAGTGACAGAAAGAGGAAAGATCAGTTTGAAACTGATATTTAGTAAACCCTAATGTGATTTTAGGCTATGGAAGACCCTAAATCAGATGTGTGTGTGAAAGATCACATACTTACAGAATAAGCATAGAATGCTAATGTGTTGCTGACAGAAATCCTCATACTCATATGGAAACACCTTCTCTAACACCTCATCTGAGTGCATGTAGAATGCATGTACTGATTCTCCTTTATGTATGCCGAATAGGACGACTCCTGATATGGATGCCACCGCCTCCATAAGCTCCAAGGAGTACTTGTGTGCATAAAGAAAATATGTACCTGAATAGTTAACATAAGATGCAATCTTATGTTAAGCTCCATCCAATGTCTTTGAAGTACTCCATAATCTTCATGTAGAAGACAATCTTCAAATACATCATGTAGATGGATGATCCAAACCACCCAGCTGCTGATAGGTAAGTCTTCTCCATAAGCAAGAGTTTGAGCACACTCTTCTCCAAGAAGAACCCCAAGGCTGCTCCTCAACATAGCTCCATAGCTGCTCCTAAAGTGCACCATGGTTTTCCCATGAGTGCTAGAGCACCACCTCCTCAAGCTCCACCAATCTTTGTGTTGGACCTGAAGGGAGCCCTGGAGATAGACTTGTGAGGAGAGCAGAACAGGGCACGCGCTGGAATAATACTTGTACAAGAGAAAGAGAGAGAGAGAGAGGTAAAGACAAATCGATATGTGGAAGCCCTTGTCACGTATTATGTTTGGGCATTCAGTTTTATTTATTAGCTTAAGTGAGTAAGTGTAAACAAGGGTGTTCACACCCTAGGGACCATTAAATGGTCATAGGCCACATGGCCTTTATTTCTACAAACTCCCACCTAAAGGCAATGTGCCAAAAAAAAAATCAGCTAACTATGATACAAGAGCTGATTTTTCAACTTACTCACCCAATGCCCATCAGCTGGCGGCAATATGCAAACCGCTCCGCTGGCAAGCTCTTTGTCAAGAGATCTACAAAGTTGTCATCCGTGTGTACTTTAAGAAGCTCAATAGATTTATCTTCAAGCACGCTTATGATAAAATGATACTTCACCTCAATGTGCTTTGTCTTGGCATGGAAAACAGGATTCCTAGCCAACATGATAGCACTCTGACTATCACAATGCAACATGGGATTCCTTGCTTTAATGTGAAGCTCATCCACCAAACGCATAAGCCATAAGGCTTCTTTGAAGGCCTCAGTGGCAGCTACATACTCGGCCTCTGTGGTGGATAAAGCAACACATTTTTGCAGTCTAGATATCCAAGACAATGCACCACTTGTGAAAGTAAATACATATCCTGTAGTAGACTTTCTGCAATCTGGATGTCCAGCAAAGTCTGCATCTGCGAAGCCAAACACACTCTTTTCTGACTTCCCAAAGCAAATGCACAAGTCTTTTGTGCCCTTTAAGTATCTCAAGATGCCTTTCACTGCTTCCCAATGCTTTTTGCCGGGGTTGCTCATGTATCTACTCACCACTCCCACTGCAAATGCAATGTCTGGACGTGTGGCGACCATAGCATACATTAAGCTGCCAACTTCCGATGCATAAGGAATTTTGGTCATTTCAGTCCGCATGTCATCCGATTTTGGGCAATCATCAGCACTAAGTTTCACGTATGGAGGTAACGGAGTATGAATTGCCTTTCCCCCCTCCATATTGAAACATTGTACAACTTTTGTGACATAATCTTTCTGAGTTAGATAAAGAAGACCCTTTGTCCTGTCTCGAAAGATACACATGCCCAAAATATGACTTGCATCACCAAGATCTTTCATAGCAAAACGCTCATGTAAGCTCTGCTGTAATGCATCCAGTTCTTTAACATTTTTACCCCCAAGAAGCATGTCGTCAACATACAAAATCAGCAATAGGAGACTTCCATCAGTTGCCTTTTTTGTATATAAACAATGATCCGCATTACATCTTTTGTAACCGAGAGATCTCATAAAAGCATCAAACTTTTGATACCAGGCACGTGGAGATTGTTTCAACCCATACAAGCTCTTAATCAGTCTACATACTTTCTTCTCCTCTCTTTTTACCACAAAACCTTCAGGTTGCGACATGTATATGGTTTCAAGCAAACCTCCATGTAAGAACGCTGTTTTTACATCCATTTCTCTCAATTCCATATCATCAGCTGCAACCATAGCTAGAACTAGCCTCAATGTAGTAAGCTTTACAATAGGAGAAAAAATCTCATCAAAATCAACACCATGCTTCTGTTTATACCCTTTTGCAACCAAACGTGCCTTGTACCTAGAGGAAGCATCCGTGGTGACCTTTTTCTTGTAAACCCATTTACATGGCAATGCTTTTGCACCTTTTGGCAAATCTACCAAGTCCCATGTATGGTTTTTCTGAAGAGAATCCATCTCAGAGAGCATTGCTTGATGCCATTTCTTATTGTCTGTTCGTGGCATAGCCTCTTTATAGGAAGATGGCTCTCCACAATCAGTAAGCATCACATAATCCATCGAAGGAACATATCTATCAAGAGGTCTAGTCTCCCGAGTCAACCTGCGCACCCAATGATCCATAGCAGGTGGGTTTTCAGCCTGCAAATCATCAAGATTGGCGGGCTGTTCATCCGGTTGTATAGCATCAGCCGGCTGTCTTTGAGAATCCCACTGCTGCTCAATATGTGGTGCATCAATGGCAACATTATTAGGCTGATTTTCAGCACCTGTTTGCTGATTTTCAGCATTAAAATGCTGTTGTACATTGGGCCTTTGTGGCTGTCCATAAGGTACATCTTCGCGAAAAATAACCCTCTTGACTTTCTCGGTCTTTATAGGGTGTTTATGCATGCATTTCTCATTGAAGATGACATCATTATTGCGTACTGCTTTCCTCATTACGGGATCCCCACAATCTATACCCCATTTCACCTTCCTCACCATATCCTAGGAAAATACATTTAGAAGACTTGGGTTCAAGTTTGGTGCGTAGTTCACTCCGGATGTGAACATAAGCCTCACAACCAAACACTCTCAAATGTGCATATGAGGGTGGCTTGCCAGACCACACCTCCTCAGGCACTCTCCCACCCAAAGTCTTACTTGGTGATCTATTTATTAGGTGAACAGCTGTACTAACAGCTTCTGCCCCAAAACCATGGGGTAACGCAGCATGTGATAGCATACACCAAACTTTCTCTTGTATAGTCCTATTCATCCTACTCTGCAACTCCATTTTGGGGAGGGTTAAAAGGAGCTCTGAGCTCTCTTTTTATACCCTTAGTGTCACAGAAGTTCTGAAAGACCTTTGATACATACTCCCCACCATTGTCTGAGCGCAGAGACTTGAGTTTCTTGCCTGTTTGATTCTCAACATATGCAAGAAACCTTTTAAATGTATCCAATACATCACTTTTTAGGCGAATCGGATACACCCACAATTTGCGGGTCGCATCATCGATGAAAGAAACAAAATATTTCTTTCTCCCTAAAGACAGTTGTGGCATTTCACACACATCAGAGTGCACTAAATCTAACTGTGAAAGTTTAGAAGTAAGTACCTTTTTATGCGATGTTTGAGCATGCCTGCCAAAAATACAATGTTCACAATGTGAGAAATCAGCAAATTTCAAACATGGTAAATAACCACAAGGAGAGAGAGTTTCCATTCCCTTTTTACTCATGTGTCCTAACCGGCCATGCCACAAAGAAACACTCGGCTGCTCGGTTATGGCGACAACATGATCACACACACTAGAAACATACAAAGGATACAAGGTGTCACATTTGGAACCTTTCGCAACAATCCTAGCACCTTTACATATTTTCCATTTTTTTATCACCAAAAGTAGTGTGATATCGAGCATCATCCAATGCACCAGTGCTAATGAGACTCTTTCTCAATTGCGGCACATGTCGCACATTTTGCAATATAAAAGTCATACCATCCGCAAAAGACAAATGCACGTTGCCTATGCCCACTATCTCGCATGCATAATCATCACCCAAGTGCACCGTACCATGTCTCCCACCTTTATACTCAGAGAACCATTCTCTGTTTGGTGTCACATGAAAAGCCGCACCTGAGTCAAGTATCCATATGTGCATATGCTCGTCAGAGCCCAAAACAAGAGTGTGTGCATCCAAAGAAGAAGCATTCAACACATCATTGCTACTCTCGCTGGCACAGCCACTAGCCATGTTTGCTTCTTCAATGACCACTTAACTCTTCTTTGTTTTCCCTTTGTCCTTTGCATTAGTTTCTACTTCTTTGCTCTTCTCTTTCTTCCATGCATAGCATTCACGTTTATAGTGGCCTTTCTTGCCACAATGGTGACACATTACATCCTTTTTGCCACCCTACTTACTATGTCTTTTGCCTTTTTCATCATTGTTATCTCTATGCTGAGATCTGCCCCTCGTGTGCAATGCATTAGATGCAGCCACTGAAGAGGTGTTCTTCCTGTTCATCTCTTCCATGAGAAGAGAGCCCTCTACATCAGCATACGTAAGTGTAGCATTAGAGCTACTCAAAGCTGTCCGGAAAGTATCCCAGCTCTCGAGCAATGTGCACCGCAAGAAAGTAGCCTTGAACTCCTCGTCAATCTCAAATTTCAAGCTCGTAAGCTTGCTGAAAATTGAGTTGAACTCATTGAGGTGTACCGACATTTGTGTACCCTCCTTCATGTGGAGATCCATGAGCTTTTTGAACCAATACACCTTACTTGCTGCACTTTGCTGTGCATAGAGATCCTCCAATCTGTTCGGCATCCAGTTTGTATCCGTTGAGGGGGGGAATTGTTATGCATCAAGCAAAGTATGTTGAAAAACTACTTCAACGTTTTGACTTTGAGGATTGCAAGCCAGTTTCCACACCAATTGAGACAGGATTTAGGTTTTCAGTTGAGGATTCTAGTGATGCATTTGATACTTCTCTTTATCAGCAAGCTGAAGGATGTCTTATATATGCATGCAACACAAGGCTGGATATACAGTATGGAGTTTTCCAGTTGAGTCGATTCATGCATAGCCCTGGCACTAAGCATTGGCAAGCGGTAAAACGTGTGTTTAGATATCTCAGAGGCACTTTGAGCTTAGGTCTCTTTTATGGCAGAGATGTTGAGCCATGCTTGCATGCTTTTACAGATAGTGATTGGGTTGGTTGTTATGATACTCGCGTGTCCACTAGTGGTAATTGCTTTTTCCTTGGAGACTCATGCATATCTTGGTTGAGTAAGAAGCAACCTACAATGGCGACATCGAGTTGTGAAGCTGAGTACAGGGAAGTTTTCACAACTACAGTGGAGTGTATATGGTCGAGACGCCTATTGATGGATCTTTGCATGGAGATTGATGCTGCTACCAATATTCTCACGAATAGTCAGAGTGCTTTTGCTGTTGCACGAAACCCAGTGTTTCATGCACGGACCAAACATATTGAGGTACATTATTACTATGTGAGAGAGCGCCTTCATGCAGGAGATATTGATTTGGTATATGTGCCTACACAAGATAATATTGTAGACATATTCATCAAAGCTCTTCCACGAGAAAAGTTTGAAGCTTTTTGCAAAGCTTTAGGCTTATTACCATGTGGGGGCTGATCTGTCACTCCCTTTATGTGTTCACATCATTCGCTCGAGGGGGGTTTCTTACACTTATGTGTTCCTTGCGTAGCTTTGATGCGAACCTTTTTCCTATACATGGACACTTTTTACCTAGTGCTGGTTTTCTCCCATGTTACCACATACATGATTCACTCATATGTGGTGGTACTTTGTACTTGGGGATATTATTCAACTCGTACTTCAGTTTAGTTCATCGTCAATAGAGAGAGCTATTCCAGCCATCGTCTTCTCCGTGTGTCTTGTTGAGTTTGTGCTCCTTGTGTGTGCTTCTCGTGTGTCTCTCGCACTTCTACACACACCCAACACTACCCAATACATATATATATATATATATATATATATATATATATATATATATATATATATATATATATATATATATATATATGTATGTTTGGATCTAGAGAGACGTACTTAGACTCGGTCTTGGTACCTAAGAACAAGTTAGTTAGGAATAAGAAAGGGATATCCATTGTCATATGTTCACTAGAACCAAACTATACTAGTTCGAGGACATGGGATATATTTGAGTCCATCGATATGAGTTTAGGATATGGGACTCATTAGAGTCCACCTACATATTCCATTATGTATGTATGTATGTATGTATGTATGTATGTATGTATGTATGTATGTATGTATGTATGTATGTATGTATGTATGTATGTATGTATGTATGTATGTATGTATGTATGTATGTATGTATGTATGTATGTATATACACACATACATATATATATATATATATATATATATATATATATATATATATATATATATATATATATATATATATATATATATATATATATATATATATATATATATATGGAATATACATTTGGTTTAGTGCAAGTATGATACCATGAATTGGAAGAAGGTTCCATTGGTATGGGACGGTGGAAACAACTTCCCTTTGAGCACTCTTCTTCTATGGCCAGGGAGAAAAAGACTCATCATTCATGGCGGCATCTCTCACTAGATCAGAGAAGAGCTCTTAGTAGATATCTCCTTAGGATTGGGAGTTATCTTTCATAGTTTAGGGAAGATCTATTCTTCTAATAGAGAATGTGATAGGTGATTGTATCACCATTGGTATCACGTACTCATTTTATAGTTTTCAAGAAAGATAATTCCATTAGTTGATGGGCACTGATGACCTTAGTGGGGATGTCATAGTATTGAGTCGATACCCACTATTGGGCACTGATGATATTAGTAGGGATGCCATAGTATTGAGTCGATATTGTGCATAATGGAGCTGATATGCTATATAGTCTTTTGGTTGACTACCATGAGCTTGTAGTTGCACTCTCACTTGAGGGTGAATTTGGGGTTTGCCTGGATTCATTTTGGTATATATATATATATATATATATATATATATATATATATATATATATATATATATATATATATATATATATATAATATATTTGATGGGATCGTATAAATCCATGCATAGAGGATGGTTGGGAGAGATAGCTCTTTAGTATGGATACATGTGTTTATTATGGTATCATGTCATATCATTGCTGACCATTTTGGTAGAGGGCTTTGACTTTTACAAGGAATTTATTTTCGCCACTCTTACACCGCATACACCTTTATTATATATGGAGGACTTGTTCTCCATCTTCATAGGAATGTATATAATGGTGGATTATGCATTAGTCATGGAAGAGAGGGGCAAATAAATTCATAAACTTCTTTTTTAAGCAAAGGAGAAAGTGGGAATTAGTTCAAAGATCAAGGAGAGATCTCACTACATGTCTCACTTTAGCTCTTGCTCTTTGAAAGAGAAAAAAGAAAGGAAAACGTGATTTCTTCTTAGGAGAAGCATAGAGTATGTTTTCCTTTAGAGAGAAGAGGAGTTTAGAAAACATCTCTTAGTTCGTATTTTAGGAGGAACTCTTTTACTCTACTTTTTAGTATAATTTTCCTTCGCATGGGAGTTTGGTTCTCCACTATTTTGGAAGGAAAAAACATGGAGAACCTTTATGCATGTTCTCAGTTATAGATGAGTAAAGCGATTGTTTTTTCAACAAAATCTTTTTCAAAGGGAAAGGGAAAGTGGAATAGATTTCTCTACTAGAGCTCTTTTCCATAGATGAGATTAGAAAGAGAGTTTCACTTTCTGTGGATCAGATTGTCTAGATAGGAGTGACACTCTTCTTTCAAAGACAAGAGGGAGATCAAGTAATTATATTGGTTAGATCGAGTCTCACATGGAGGCTCCTAAGAGAAGTAGTTATGTTTATTTTTAGTGATGGTCGTTGACTAGATGAGATGATTTAGTTATTGACATTAGTGAGACTGGGAGTAGATTGATGATACCTCTCTTTAGGGTTTCTACGAGATAGGGATAGATCCACATCATGAGGATGATGTGTTAGCATCTATTAGGAGGATGGGTACTTATGGATTATCTGAATCTTTAAGCAAATGGTTTTGCATTCATACGGCAAGCTAAAGGGAAGAGAAAATTTTAGAGTTTGCACTAGTGCCAATAGATGTTCTTCCAATAGAAGTTAGTCCAAAGGTAAAGGATGGCAAACCAAAGCCTTCTTGGTCAGTGGAATATAGAAATTGCATTTTACTACCAAGAAATTCTTATATATGAGCTAGGAGGATGGATTTACATAGTGCACAAGGTAGTTTAGATTAAACTATTGCTTGTGAGTACACTCAAGGTTAGAAAGACGCAGAGTTAATTGAGGGCAAATCTATCATTTAGCTCTACATGGTTTTGGATTACTCCATAGAGGATACATCATATGGACTTAGGTCATTTTTGATGATGTCACATGTCATGGGAGTGATAGTTTGAAAGCTGAGTGTATATGGGAGATAGTAGGCACCACTCAGATGGTTTGCCACCTTTGAGATGATCTCATATGAGGTTTCTTAAGGGGAAGGATATGGGGAAGAAACACACAGAGATGACCATGTACATAGGGTACATGGGGTTTAGGGGAGTCCGAGCACTATTTTCTACCATTACGGACATTTCATCTACATTTTTTAGCACAAAAATGCTTTTAAGGGGAAGGAAATGTCACATCTCATGGTGGTAACATCCCTTAGGTTAGATGGGCATATAATTCCACATGGTTATACTATGGGATATACCACAATGGTATCAATAGAGGAGATGGATCTCGAGGTATCTTGAGAGAGTCACCGCAAAAGAACGGCTCGGGCGATGGCTGGGGGGAAAAATGGATGCAAGACTTTGTGTGTGAAGGCTCGCAGACAGGCGGTAGCAAAAGAAGATCATAATACATATTTTCTGTTAGGGTTACAGATTTTTACTCTATATCTAAGCACATAGGCTGCTGTCCTCACAAACAGTCTATTGTTCATCTAACTCATTTGGTTGAAGGTATGTCTGTGTGCACGGTGCCCTCTATCTTGAAATGATGCCCTCCACTTTTAAGAATTGTCTTTCTAATCTTAATATGAAAACAAAAATGTTTTTTAATGTTTGAATATCAGATATTTTCTAAAATGAGTTGTGATCGCTTTTATCTACCCTTTTAAGGATTCCAAGGATGTGTGGATTGTTTTGCATAATTCTATCTTTTACCTTTTTCTCTTTTTCTTGGTTCTTGTTTTTCTTCCCTAAAGAGTGTCATTGCTCTTGCTTCTGGTTTTAAGAACGGGCCCTTGTTCTATGTTTAAGATTCTCCTAGTTGTTTTGCTTTTCTCTGCTTCCTTTCTTTTCTTCTGTCTTTTTCCTGGCTTCTAACCCTGATCTTGGCAATGTCAAACTCTTGGTCCATAACTGAATATAATTGAGGTTCAATATAAAGAGTGTTTTGTGACTCTAGTACTTTAGATAGTTTTCTCCTTGCCTTAGTGGTGCTTTAGTGAGCACAATATTATGTGCATGTGCATTAGTCATATAGAAATTTCTTACTAAGCTTCTTTTGTTGGGATTCTGCTTTTTGCTTTAGCTTAGTGTTCTTGCTTTAGAAAATAAAAAAGTTTCTTCTTTTCTATTTTCCTTTAGTTTTTACATAGTATGTAGTACTTATCTGCATATCTATTTATCTACTCATTCGTTCATTTATATTTAAATTTTTTATTGTGCATTGTCCTGATTTGTAGTGATTTTTTGAGTGTATTTATTGTTATTTGTTTGTTTCTATTTATTCTTATTATCATCTTTTTATTTATTTATTCATGTATTTTCCTATTTTCTTTCACTTATTTGTTGTTAGCTTATTTTATTTTGTGCATTTATTTATTAGTTATCGTTTATTTATTTACTCCTGATAGAATGATTGTTTATCTATTTACTCCTGATAGAATAATTGCTCATCTATTTACTCCTGATAGAATAATTGTTTATCTATTTACTCCTGATAGAATAAGTCTTTATAGATAGAAATAGATAGACAATTTTACATATGAGTAGTCCATGAAGACAATCTCATTACATGCAATGCAGGATCTTGTCAGGTTTTGGTACCGCTTGTGTAATCAGAGTGCTGCAAAATGAAGATTGTGGAGATTTTTTCCGAATTCTGCACAGAATCACCCTAGGGCAGGAAAAAGGAAAAGGAGACGGAGGGGAAAAAGACTATGTGAAATGCATTCAGCTTAAGGATTTCATTATTTATAAAAATTATATGCAAGAATGATGGCTTGGTACTTGTTTGGCATGTTACTTATACTATGCTTGCCTAGTAAGTTCACATAAAGCTAATATCCACAAATGACACGTTGCAGGTGTTTGGGAGATGTTGCTGGCATCTCCCAGGACAGGCATTTTTCAAGGCATTCACAGCTTGAAATGCATGTCATCTGAGATGCATGACTAGAACAATAGACCATGGGAGTTTCTCATCGGGGAGGAATGAACCTGGCATGCTTTATCTTTGCTTGCTTAGAGCATGTTCCAAGAATAAAGATCTTTGTGCAGGCACCAGATTACATGCTGAAATCTTGCAAAATGGTCTGTTTGAGAAGAATTTGGATATTACACGAAGTTTACTTAGCATGTATGCAAAATGTCATGAGTTTAGAAAAGCAGAGGCATTGCTATATGAACTCGCCCACCGGGATGTTTTTTCTTGGAATGTTGTCATTGGAGGTTATGTTCAATGTGGAAGGAGCAATGATGCATTAAAGTTGTTCAATCAAATGCGGCTTGAAGATTGCCCTCCAGATAAGGTCACTTTTACCAGCATCTTGAAAGCTTGTAGCACCTTGCGAGATCTTTCCATGGGGGAAAAAATTCATGATTATGTTGCAAGACGTGGTTTAGTGTCCAAAGACATAATCCTTGCAACAACCTTATTGAATATGTATGTTAATTGTGGCGTTCTTCGGAAAGCACAGAAAGTGCTTGACGAACTTCCTTCGAGAGATTCATTTTGTTGGACTACAATAATCAAAGGATACATTGGAATAGGACAATATGAATATGCCTTAAAATGTTTTAAACAAATGAGGGATGAAGATATATCACCAGATACAGTTACTTTCACATGTGTTCTGAAAGCTTGTGCTAGCATTGGTGCTCTTGATAAGGGTAAAGAAATACATCAAGAAGTTGTGAGCTTGGGCATGCTTGGAAAAGATGTATTACTTGATAATGCCTTGGTGGACATGTATGTCAAATGTCTTGCACTTGACAAAGCCAGAGAAATTCTTGAATCAACTTCTACTAGAAGCATCACGGCATGGATCTCAGTAATTGAGGGCTACTTTAAAAACTATGAATATGAAAGTGTTATAAGCTGTTTTGAACAAATGATTGATAGTGGAATATGTCCAAATGAATTAGTCTATATTTTTGTCCTGAAAGCTTGTGGTAGTATAGGTGCTTATGAAAAGGGGGAAAAATTTCATGAGAATATAAAGGGGAAGCACTTCTTGCGAAATAACCTTGTGATTAATACTTCTATAATCGATATGTACTCCAAATGTGCTGCATTTACAAAAGCACGGGAAGTGCTTGAAAAACAATGTGATTGGGATGTTGTCTCTTGGAATGCCTTGATAACAGGATATGCAAAACATCAAAAGGGAGATGATGTGCTGTCCTGCTATAGAGAGATGCAAGTAAAGGGTCTTGTGCCAGATGAAGTTACGTACTGTTGCATTCTAAAAGCTTGTAGTATCCTCTGTGATTTGAACAGGGGGCAACAAGTGTATGATGAGGTTGTGAGAAAGGGATTCCTAAAGGATAATAGTGTTCTCATTACTTCTATAATTGATATGTATGTAAAGTGTGGGGAACTCACAAAAGCCCAACAGGTTCTTAAGGATCACCCTACTCATAATGTAATAGCTTGGAATGCTTTATTATCAGGATACATTCAGCATGGCTTAGGTGAAGACACAATATGTTGTTATGAAGAAATGCTACAAAAGGGCCTTGTGGCAGATGATGTAACATTTACTTGTCTCCTGAAGGCTTGCAGCATTGTTGGGGATGTTACCAAAGGGAAACAAATACATGAGGTTATTAGTAACAAGACAAAGCTGTCCAATAATTTTGTTCTCTTTAGTACATTGGTAGACATGTATGTTAAATGTGGAGAACTTGGAATCGCATGGCAAGTGGTGAAGGAAAATGGCGTTTCATGTGTGATTTTGTGGAATGTGTTAATAACAGGTTATGCTCTACAGGGCCAGGCTCAGACTTCCATGTCTTGTTTCGAGCATATGCAAGCTTCAGGCTTTTGTCCAAATGCTGCTACTTTCTCTTCATTGCTTAATGCATGTAGCCATGCAGGTCTTGTGGATGAAGGACAAAACTATTTTGTGTCCATGGTTACTTGTTTTGGCATCTTGCCACACCTAGACCATTGTGCTTGCATGATTGACCTTTTTGGTCGTGCTGGGAACTTCGAAGAGGCCGTAGCATTCACTGAACTGGTGCCTTCTTCTAACATTTCTGCAATTTGGTTTGCTATTTTAGGTGCATGTAAAAAATGGGGTTCTTTGACTATTGCAAGGTGGGCCTTCCATCATGCTGTGCAAGCACATGACACTGACATTGGTGTCTATATATGCATGGGTAATGTCTATGCTAGTGCAGAGAATTGGGAGGATCTAAGCTATTCTTAGGATGAGCAATAGATTGTGGGAAGAGGGAGGATGTTAGCAACAATTTACTTTTTTTTGCAGTGTAAAAATATGCCTTCTACTGCAACTGACGACCGAAAGCATGTACACTATCTTTACTGTCTTCTTCCACCTGATAGATAGAACATTTGTATTTCCCTGTAATTAATGGCATTTTTTAACTTGTATTCTTTGTGAGGCAATGATGCATAGATGTCAAGTATTGACAATAAAATGTTTGTTGCACAAGAAAATAAAAATTGTGCCTGCATAATTTGTAAGGAAGAGAATCTGGCGCAGGGAGTCAGTGCTGTCCATGCAACCAACACCTTTCAATAAAATCGCAGTCCTGAAGCTAGAATATTTTGTTTTTATGGTCAAGCATTTAGGCCATACATTTCTTCCTATGTGTAATTGCAACTTGAGTTTGCGTTTCTAATAGCGCTTGGGCTTTCTGCCATTCAGAAAGCCTTTTATGCCGATGAAAAGTGAAGTCTAACCCTGCTGGTTGAGCTTTTTCGCTTATGCTATTCGTATTCTGTTTCAGCACTAGATGCATGTTCACATCAGCTTATGTGATGTGGAAAAGTGTTCAAACCTGGAAATAAACTAGAAAATAGCTTCTTCTATGATATAAGCAGCTACGAGTACTTTATCTGCTTGAGATAATAAGCTAAAAAACATGGTACAACAACAAGACTTGAATTAGAACAAAAGATATGCATCAACTTACTGAAAATAAACACGCACACACACTATATGTTTGTGAAGATGAAGTGGACAGCAGATAAACACCTTTAAACTCAGCAACAAGAGACTCCAACAACACTATCAACTCAAAGAACACTTAGAATAAGTATATGTGTTGATATGTGAGCACCAACCTGCTCCCTATAAAGAATTTTAGTCCCTTATTCTACTTTGGCATCGAAATTTTTAAAATCCATGGAAATTAGCTTGTACGATTTTGCATATGGATTGAATATGAGCCACATACTTATTTTAATCATTTAATGTGAGAAGGTATTTGAAAGCCATAAGGTTCGACTTTTGAGGAACCAGTAGGTGTCAAATGGTAGAGTGTTATATGTGGTTGGTTTGCTCTCATGAAGCTCTATAAAAATATGCAATAAAAGATTTTGATAGTCTTTGATCAAGTCTGACCATTTCTATCTTTGGAAAATGGTGAACCTTTAAATCAAGGTTTGGTGGAAGTTATGGTTTAGAGTCAATTTTACATTTTTTTTTTCAACAATCCTTCCCTCAAATGTCATATTGGGGTAAGATTTCATAATCTGCATAGCTTGTGATTTTTTTCTTATGATAATTCCTTACGAAAAATATTTTTTATACTCACTTATATGAACATATACAAACTCAATGTGTTTCTTTGCTATTTGCTCACATATAAAGTGATAGTGAACCTCAATATGCTTTGCCCTTGCACGATGAAGTGGATTATTTGTTATAGGAATAACACTTTGACTATTCAAAAATATATGCATATGTAAGTAAACAACATAAAGAGAACTTAAAATTTTTTGTAACCATATAGCCTCAAGTGTAGTTGTAAAGGAAGGCCTATAATTTGGTTCACTTAAAGATGTAGCTATGTAGATTGTTTCTTAGAATGCCATGAAATGAAGCATTCTCCAACAAAGAAACAATTGCCTCGAGTATTTATCACCATATCTAAAAATGTGTAATTGCTTGCAAATGAAATTTTTGTAAGGTTTGTGCTCATAATGTGTATTACAAAGGTAAATCATGAGCCAACTGCGTGATTATATAGTGTTAACATCAAAAAGTTATGAATCTATTGCTTCTTCTAAATAAACGTTAACATTCATAGGCTTTTGCATAGGTTCTAAATCTTGCATTTTTAGCCTTTTAGAAGTTTCTAAATGTATTTTTCTTATCTCATGAATATACAATTATCCTTGTAAATGAATTCAATGTCAAGATAATAATGTAGTAAATCGAGATCATTAATATCAAATACTTTCTTAAATTTTGACTTCAAAAAATGGAAGATCTATATCTTTGGGACCTTTCACGATCATATCATCAACATAAATGGTGATTATATTCAAAACATCTTCCTTTGACTTTATATTGGTAAAACTTTTCAGTTTTTTAAACCCATGGAAATAAGATGCAAGTGTATCTTCTCATACCATCTCTTGGTGCTTGCTTCAATCCATAAAGAGATTTTGATTAGTTTGCAAAAAAGAAGTTCTTTACCTTTCTCTTCAAAATTCTTTGGTGGTTGTATGTAGACATCCTCATGTAGATCATCATTAAAAATTGTTATCTTGTTATCTAGCTAGTACACTTTTCAATCAAAGAAAGCAACCAAAAAAAGTACTTTCTTGACTATGGTCATGCTAGATATAGATGCAAACATTTCATCATAGTCAATACCTTGCTTTTGTGCATAACCTTTGATGACTAACCTTGCTTTGTATCTATCAATAATACCGTCGACTTTTTTGATATTGAATATCCACTTAACACCAATAGCTTTCTTTCCTTCTGGTAACTCACAAAGCTTCTAAGCTTAAATCTTATGAATAGAATCAATCTCCTCTCTCATGGATTCCTTTCACACAGGATTATGTAATGCTTCTTAGACACATCTTTCATTCGCAAATGATGTGAAAGCCAAAATATTATGAATATCATAAATTTCTACATTTTTCGCTCGATCAATTGAATCCTTTTGTTGTTTTCTAGTTCTTTCTTTGAAAGTCTTGATGCAATTCTCTTTTCAGGAATGCAAATACTATTTTGGTACCTTCTTAAAAATTGGTGTAATCTCTTTTTTTTATTGACTTCTAGAACAGTTTCCAATGTCTTGAATTGATTCTTCTTCTATTGATCAAGAAGGAATGGGAGATGATGAAGCTAGTGGTTGTCGTGGCTTATAAAATTCATCTTGAGTAATAGGAGTTTGTGACAGTTGAACACCTATCCCATATGATTAAATGGAGGAAATCAAATTTTGCTAACTTTATAAAATTTAGAAGTTATATTTTTTTGTCATAAATATGATTTTCACCAATGTAAGCATTATGTGAGAGCAAGATTTTACTTGTTCCTGGAACATAGAAGCTATAACATTTGCTTTCAATAGCATAACCAACAAACACGACATGGCTTTTCCATTAGTTTCTTACCACAAGATGCTTCATAAGTGTAATAACTTTTAAGCTTTTGTAGAATCCCTACTAAGAATATGGTCAGTTGTATGAATAGCATCAAACCAAAATTTATGTGAAAGCTTTATATCACTTCTATTTTCACCTTCTCAAAGACAATGCTCTTAGAAATTAATTTATAACCCACTATAAGAAATATTGAGCTAGAAAATAAATTCTTCTTGATCTTTGGTATATATAAAAAATAAGAATACTGAAATCACCACTTGCTTTTGATTTAAGTGCGACTTCTTCCATACCAATAACATCCAAATCATGATAACTTGTAATGGCAACTCTTTACCTATAGAATTAGTAAGTGATAAAAATAACTTCTTGCGAGCAACTTATGCTTAGTAGCTTTAGAATCAAAGATTCGAGGGTTCTATGATATAGAGTGCAATGCTTCTTGATCAGAAGAAACTTCTTCTATACTAACGCATACAAAAGTATCTTCTTCAGTACAAGATTTACCTTTGAACTTTCTTCAACATTACTACCTAAAGCTCTCTTCTTTTCATTAAAAAAATTCATTCTATATTTTTTAATATGATGAAAAAAGACATGGTCTCTTGGAATAATGGTATATTCCTAAGTAGATATGGATGAAGTATGTTGAAACTTAGGTGTAGATGAAATAGTTGATATAGAGCTTAAAGAACATGTGGTAGAAGACTTGTTCTTCTTCTTGCCTTTGGATGATGAAACCATAGCTCATAATTCTCTTCTATACTTTTCTATTGACCTTTGTATTGAAGTAATGAGACTTCAAATGTGGTTTCTATATCTCTTGTAGACAGAGAAAAAGAAGTAACAAAAGAAGCATATGTAGATGGAAGTGAATTGATAAGGGTGTTTACTATCTCTTCATAAAAAATATTAACTCCAACATGGGAAAGTTGATCATGTATGTCTTTAAGCTTAAAAATTTGTGATTGAATTGACTCAATAGCCTTCATGCATGTGCTTGCTAATGCCCTCTTGAGATGAGATTTTCTAGCATAATTTCTGCTTTGATAGAGATTCTTCAACTCCAATCAAGCTTGTTGGGAGGTCCTACATTACTTGATTTGAGGAATAATATGATGCTTCACATTCATAGGTATGATAGAGAGAGAGTTCTTGTGCATATCTTGAATCCCATATGGACTACTCTTCAGTGGGTAAAAACTTGATAGTACCTTTGACAGTGAATGTTGAGAGAACCTCTTCCTCTTCCACTTGTTGTTGAGAAAAATTGGAGCAACAAGCTTCTTCGAAGAAGTTGCAACATCCTTTGCTACTTGTCTTGGTCTTGGATGTTTACAATTGACAATCTTCCTCACATGTTTGGACACTAACAAATTCATCATCACGAAACTACACATAAGATAGTTAGACATTTCATCAAATAAAGCAAATAAAACTACACTCATCTTGGGAACAAAATATGTATGTACAAGATGCTCCGATACCAAGTGTTGGAAGTGAGGTAGGTCCAATGACATAGGTCATATAGTCTTTTCAACACTAGAAAACCTAGCACACATATAAACCTTGAACAAAATAAGATAGATGAGAGACAATAGAAGATGGATTAGATACAAGAATTGAAATGTGTAGCAAAGAAGATACTCTAAAAATAAAATAACTCGATGAAAATAATTATATGTGTGTATGTACAAAATTTCATAAAAGGCTAAATATAGAATGGATCTATGTAAAAAATATGAGATAAATCTACCTAAGAGTTATAGAATAATGAGTGAATGTTGGAATGTGAGATATAATATGCTATTTATAGGCAAATAAACCTATGTGATGTGGGCAAGCATTAAAATTTACAACCAAACTAAAAAACAACTTCTCTTCTATAATAAGGTACTTTTGCTTATGACATACTAGGCTAAAAAGCTTGCTATAACAACAAGACTTGAAGTAGAACACAAATATGCAACAAATTACTAAAAATCAACATGCATAGACTATATATATGTGTGAAGAAGAAAAGGGCAATAACTAAAACCCTCCAAAACCATCAACAAGAATCTTCAACAATAGCACCAATGCAAAGAAAACTTACAACAAGTGTCTATGTTGATATGTGAGCACCCAACGTGCTCCTTATATATGATTTTAGGTCCTTATGCTCCTTTAGTGTCAAAATTTCCAAAATTATGAAAATAAGCTTTTACGATTTTTCATAGCTTTATTTGCTTTAACTTATGATGAAATGACATTAAAAAAGCAAAAAAACATGGTGCATGATTTTGAGTCATTGGATTATATGATTTTTGATGGATCTAGTATGAGTTGTACACTTATTGCAATCACTTAATTTGAAAATCTATTTCGAAAGCATAAATTAGGATTTGAATTTTGAGGGAACAATACATATGATATGGTAGAGTGTTTGTTATATATGGTTGGATAGATTTCCTAAAGTCTATAAGAATTGCAATAATATATTTTGACCATATTTGGCCAAGTTTGACCTTTTTTTTTTTTGAAAAATGGTGAACTTTAAAATTAGGATTTAGAGACAATTTGACCTTATTTTCCAACATAAAGGACCATAACAAATGGTGATTTATGAGATGAAAGGTTTTGAGGAAGACTTGATGCTAGATTGCTTGAATGAAGCAAGAAGATAATATTAATTTTGGGAAGAGAGTAAAATAATCTAAATTTAAATACATCAGACAATCAATAGTTGCAAGTAAGAGACAAGAAATAAGATCTATGGAAATCTCCTCGTATAAATCTATCACACAACACCTCAACTTCAATAGCAAGAAATCAATTGAGGGTGATGATGTTGATAGATGATATATTGTATTCACTAGAAAAAGATTGTACAAGAGTGAGGGGATGGGTCTTTTTTTAGTGGCTCCCTGAAGCACCACTTTACATTTCCTTTTGAGCTCTAAAGAAGATTAAATCAATAAAAAAGTCTTCTTGGCTTCTTCTTTTTTAGTTTTTTATTTGTAAGGCTCCTCCCTTCAATACAAATATATATATATTGCATCTAATTCTACAAAAATAAGAATATAGAAAATTCAAAAACTTTTGGTGGCTACCAGTTTGGTGTATGGGATTCCTAATACTCATCTCCTCCTACAACTTGTCATCCTCGAAAAGGCTCATCAAGTTTCATGAAAAGGTTATTTTGTGAGATGCTTGATTTGTGCAGGGGGATAGTCAAGTCAATGTTTGTTAATAATCCATTCTCTCTTAAGGTATAAGGACTATTGGCACTCTCTTCATCATGCGATTATGCAATAATTGGGATGATGCTAAAGGTAAGGAGGAAATTCATCAAATCTTTACTTGAAATTTGGATTATTTGCCAAGAAGGTTCCATGGAGCATCATATTTGTATTATCGATCGCTAGTTGAGTCATCAATGTTTTACATAAGGTTGGAGAATGGTGTCTTTCAAGCATCTTTGTGAGATACAATCTGACTTCCTCCTTCACGATCATGTATGAAGGTGGAGTTGATGCAGTAAATTAATGAACTTGGTGGGAGCCAATGTTTCCACTATGTTGGTAGCTGACAACTCCTCAAATTGAACACATGTTTCATACATACCTTCAACACAAACCTCATTTCTCTGCATTTGTAGATTCTAAAATGGTTTTTCTTGTCGTTATATAGATCTATTGGAAAGTTCGGTTCTTGTTCTTGTTATGTCTACAATTCTTCTTCTTCAATGGACACTTCTTGATCAGTGGATTGAGGAGGAGATGTTCGTAATATTGGAATTTCCTCAAGTGTTGTGGAACCCTCTTTGTGAGCTTTAACTTATCTTGCAATATCTTTACTTGATGTTTGTACTTCATTGTTATTTCTTGAGCTTCTTCAACTTGCAAAACCAATTGGCTTGAGATTATTGTGATTATCTTTGCAACTCTTATTCTTTTTTAGTTTAGTCTCCTTTATGTATGCAAAGTTCTTCCAATTGCTCTTTTTTTTGGTTTGCTAATCAATTATCAATGCTGAAGGAAGGGTGAACAAACCAAAACTAAAGAAATCTTGCACCATCTCTTCATGTTCCTTCCCAATTCATGACAGTTCATCAATCTTTTACTGTAATTGGTTTTTTTTAAGGTTCTCTTGTGATGTCATTTGTGTCATCTACCTTGCAAAATCTTGTCGTGAATCTTAAGTACTTTTAGCTCTTGTCCTAATTTTAGGATTCTACATGATCGTCTTCAAGTAGTCTCTTCAGCTCTTATAGTTACATTTATTTTGATTTGAATTTATCTATGTGTTGATCCTTTTTCTTATATGATTGATTTTCAAGGGCATATGCCTAGAGCTCTTTAATAATCCTTAACATTTGATCTAAAGAGGGAGTGGATGGGGTTAGGTTGGTGTGAAAAAGGTGGTAATAGGATGATGGGGTTGGTAGGATGTTCATAGGATGGAAAGGAGATGGGAGGGAATAGTTGAGGTAGAGCTAGATGTTGGTCATTGGTGAGGTTGAGATGTAGACATGGAAAGATAGATGGGACATGGATTATTGAGGGTATGGTGTTGGTAGTAGACTCAGTGGTCATGGTTGACAGAAGTGTAATCAAGGATGGAATGTAATGGCGTGTTCATCATTAAGACCAAGATTCACTTCTATATTGTCCATAATAATTTGTGATAGCACTGGTACCAACGGAATTCATTGTTATGATAAAATAGATAAAGAAAGAGCAATTAACCATATTTTTTGATGCATTAATTCTATTGATTTTTTATTTGATGTGCTTGGGTCATCAACTTTTTCTTTTCATTTGCTTTGGATGATGTTGAGTTTGACTTGGAAAGTGCCCTTGACTTCTTGGGTTATGTAATCTCCTTATAATATGTGGCAATTTCTGAGAGAGATGTTGTTAGACATTGGTCTACAGAGACCACTCCATGTGTGTGTGGGACAAGGGCCAGCCATAGCCAAGGTCCCAAGCTCGGGGGGTATCGTAAGATATTCAATGATAATGGGCATGAGTGTTGCATGATGGCCACATGGTGATAGTAGACCATTCCAGATCATTACTATTTTGGATGCAAGAGGATATGTTGGATGGGAGGAGAGTGGCACACACATCATTCACAAGTCTTTAGCCTTCTACTTCTCACATTTGGTAATCAAAGCTTGTTTTTTGGAAAGATTTGGAAAATTTTCACTCGTGAGAATTCTCGGGATGGGACTACCTTGAGAATGGAGTCGCATAATCTTCATTGCCTCTGAGAGAAGCCGCCATCACATGAGAAGGGGCCGTCAGAGAGGAGAGCTTGGAGCAAAAAAGAAGGTGGAGTAGACCCCCTGAGAGGAGCTTCAACTCCCCCCAAGGAGACCACATGCACAAACAGTGTGTGAAGCTTAGAAGTAAGTTGCTTAGACCTACCCACAGACTACCCATGCCCTTGACAAGCTCCCTGGGTGAGAGAGAAAGTTCTTCACTTTCTCTTCTGAAGAGATGAACGCAAGAGGAGATGAGGATTCTATTTATCTATGAAATTGGCTCTGAGTGCATATGTGGGATAATTATTCTCACACGTGCTCAGTTTTTTCCATAGCTGATCATGGACTTTGAAATTGGTTTTGGGGAGAACAATTCTACACATGCTCCTTATTCTCAGTACCTAGACTCACTATTTTGGCTATATCTCACTCATATCATATTCAAATTCTTAGTACCCATACTCCTTATTCTCAATACCTAGCCTCACTATTTTGGCCATATCTCACTCATATCATATCTCACTATATGGATTCCTTGCTGAGAGACCTATTCATTGAGTGGTTGGAAGCCTTTTGAACTTAGTTTCGAACCTGTACAAAGTTCTTCACTTTCTCTTTTCAAGAGATGAAAGCAAGAGGAGATAAGGATTCTATTTATCTCCAAAATTGGCTTTGAGTGCATATGTGGGATAATTATGCTCACGCATGCTCAATTCTGGCCATAGCTTATCGTGGACTTTGAAATTGGCTTTGGGGAGACAATTCTACACATGCTCCTTATTCTCAATACCTAGCCTCACTATTTTGGCCATATATCACTCATATCATATCCAAATTGAGTGAATTTTCTTGCTATGGTTTCCTTATTGAGAGCCTGAATGGTTGCAACCCACCTTTTGAACATACCTTCAAACCTGTATAGAGCTTCAAACTTGGTTGTTTGACATCTAGGACCCTTGTTCGAGAACTTCTTTGATGCGATAATCATTGAGAGACTCTTCGAGAAGCAAGAGAAGTGTGTTTTGATCATCTCCAACACCTTCACACACTTTCACATCAAATTTTTGAACTTTAAGTTTTTTGGTCAATTTTGATGCATTTATGCTTTCTTCATGCATCAGAGTGTGGGGAACTATATGATGCTTCACAGAAAGTGCAATCAATGCATGAGCTTGAGCATCTTTTCCATCCCATTTAAGCTACTTTTGTGTAGATGGAGAAGGATTAAACACTATACTTGAAGAAAGCTCCAACTGTGACACTAGACTGTGAAATAGAAGAACCTGTGGATCTTTGATCTACATCTGCCACTATGTTCCAAAGTTGTTTTACAACAAGAACATGCTTCATCATGTAAGACCACATTAGATAGTTGGTCCCATGAAGCTTATCTTCAGCTTGAATGATGCCAAACAAGTCATTGTTGCCTACCGTTTGACTAAAGAATAAGAATGCGATAAAATATTTACTTCGACGAAAGTTGAAATGGATGCTGAAATTTCAGCTCATAAATTGTCACTCTAATGGTGATTTTGGCTACATGAATGGCTTCAAAATGGGGGTAGAATCCCAATGCAATGTTGATATATTTAGGTGGTGATGTATGTGAACACTCTAGGACTACTGGGGCACTTTTTTCCCTCTTTAGGAGGTTTTTGTCCCCCGGCTTGTATATACGTCTATTGCCCTAATGGGCTACTTATCTTTGTACATTCTCTAGTAATACATTCAGTATTGTGTGTTGTGCTCCAAGCTTCTTCTTCTTCCTTGTGTTGTTTGCGTGCTTCCGTAGACGTTTAACTCCAACAATTGGTATCAGAGCAGGTCGTCGCTTCATCTAGGGCGCCATCGACACTCCTCCACTTGCAGTCTCAAAATTGCACGAATTTTGGTGAGCATACTCAGTGTGTTTTCGAGATCAAAACCGCTTCACTCTATGTGCCAAAATTGCGATTTGAGCTCGTTTCGGCCTCCGAACGCACTATCACAGTGCTTGTGCAGGCTATTTCATCTTTTTGTGCCAAAGGTATATACCAGTTTTTGTTCACTAGTATAAGCGTTTCAAAGTCTGCTACAGGTCTAGCAGAATTTGTTGGGCAGTTCTGTTCAACTTTTTGAGATACAGTCAATTTTCTGCATTAAGGTATTTTAGTCACCGGCCATGGCTGAAAGCAGTGATGTATTCCGTATATTGGTTGTTGAGGATAAGTTGGATGGTACCAACTACCCGTTATGGGCTTATATGATGCAACATGTGTTGGTTGCAAAAGGATTGTGGAACATTGTGCAGGGTGTCAAAAAACATCCTATCACACCTGCAACTATTACAACTGCAGGTATTGAAGCTGATGCAGAAGGTATCAAAGATGGTGATATTCTACATATTCCTGTTTGTGCTACGATTTCTGTTGCACCTACTACATAGCAGATTTGTTGGGATGGCAGAGATGCCCAAGCACATGCATTGATAGCCTTGTCTATCAAACGTGACATTATTCCTCACATTCGCTCTTGCAGAACAACTAAGGATGCTTGGGATACACTTACCACATTGTACCAAGATAGGAATGAGGCTCGTGTTGCTTACCTCCAAAAACAGTTGGAGAGTGAGCACATGAATGAAGGTGATTCTATGGAAAGCTTCTTAATGAAGATCAAAGACTTGAAGGAACCTTTGATTTCTGCGGATGAGGTTATACCAGATAGCTCACTTGTGCAGACCGTTCTGAATGGTCTTCCTGATTCATATCAGAGTTTTGCTTCTACTCTTTGGTTGATGATGAAAGGCAATCCAAATGCCCTGTCATTTGAGGAGTTAGTCACTATTCTGTTGCAGGAAGATCAGTCCAGGTAGAACATGTCCATTATGCGAGTTGCAGATCAAGCTTTCCTAGCTAGTCAGAAGGGCAAAGGAAAATGGAGCTCTTCAACTAGTAAGCATAAATCTGCTAATTCTGCACATTTGAAGAAGGAAGATAGAGATGAGAAGAAATCAGAAAAACAGAAATTGTTTTGTAAGTACTGTAAAGGGAATGATCATATCATAAAGAACTTTCCAAAACTGGCTGCTAAAGAGGCAAAGAAGAAAGGGGCTGGAATGGTTGTTGCAGAGGTCTCTACACCAAAAATAGAGTCTGCTAAACTTGTGCAGGAAGAAGAATGGGCGTTTACTTACTGTCTGTAGTTTTGACCCATCTTTTCTTGAGCAGTACATGTCTGCAATAGACTCAGATGTTTGGTATTTTGACAGTGGGGCAACCAAACATATTACCTCGCAACGCAGTTTCTTCTCTTCACTTGAGCTTGCCCCTACAGGGAATACTGTTATATGCACCAACAACTCCTCTAGCCCTGTTATGGGAGTTGGTAAGATCATTTTGACTACTGCTGATGGTAGTTCTTTCACTTTGTCAGATGCTTTATTTGTGCCAGGGATCAAGAAGAACTTGTTTTCAATTTCTGCATTAGCCAAGATTGGCTTGGTTGTGAAATTTGTTGATGATAGGTGTATAGTTCATGATCTTTCAAATGGCGATGTGATTATTGCTTCTAGCATTTTATGTCGTGGGCTGTATAAGCTCATAGACTATGAAAGATCTGTAAATGATTTGGCATGTGCAGTAAATGATTCTTAGGCTATGTCAGATGCAAAGCTTTGGCATGCACACTTTGGTCATCTGAATTTTGCTCGTTTTCCATGCCTGCAGAAATCTGAAATGGTGTCCTCTTTGTGCAAACTTGAGGCACCTAGAAAACATGTTTGTGAAGGCTGTATTTGTTGGGCAAAATGCAGCATTCGTCCTTTCCAAAAGATGGTTCTGTTCAGGCTACTCAAAAATTGCAGCTTGTACATAGTGATGTATGTGGTCCTATGCAGACACCTTTTTTTGGGAATTATCTCTACTTCGTGACTTTCATCGATGATTTTTCCAAGCATGCATGGGTATATACATTGAAGGAAAAGTCCAAAGTGTTCATGTTCTTTAAACAGTTTTTGGTTTTGGCTGAAAATCTATCAGCATGTAAAATGGGCACCCTCTGTTTTGATCGAGGGGGGGAATATATGTCTTCTGAGTTTAATGCATTTCTGGCTGAACATGGGATAAAATACCACTGTACAGTGCCATATACACCTCAACAAAATGGAGTTGTTGAAAGAAAGAACAGGTCACTCATGGAGATGGCGAGGTGTATGGTCAAGGGTCAGGCCTTACCACATAGTTTCTGGCTTGAGGCTGTCATGTGTGCAGCATATGTACTGAATAGGTGTCCCACTAAAGCACTGCAGTCTATCACTCCATATGAGGCTTGGGATGATCGCAAGCCATCTGTTTCTTATCTGCGTGTTTTTGGTTGTTTGGCATATGGATTAGTGCCTAAACAACATTGCAGAAAATTGGATGATAAAGCCGTAAAATGTATTTTTGTTGAGTACAGTTCTGAAAGTAAAGGCTATTGTCTGTATCATCCATAGACTAAACGCATTTTGGTTAGCCTTGATGTTGTTTTTATGGAAGATGCTATTCAGCCATTGCTTTCATGTACTAAGGAGACATCTGTTAGCTCCAAAGACATGTATGATACTTTGCTGCCTCTTTTTACAGGTGGAAAGTCTAGTGCTAGTCCTAATGAGGCAACTTCTTAGCCTTTGTAGGTTTCATGTGATGATGCAGATAATTCCATTTTTGATGTAGATGTTGAAGTATTTCGATGGCGTGCACCACACTGGGCTCTCCTTCTCGAGAGCTCCACGACGATATGCTCAGAGTAGAAAACCGAGCTCTTGATGCCACACACAGTGCTCCGCATAGATGTTGTATAATACGCAGAAAAACGCAGTACACAGGGAGCACGAAGACAGACTTCTTAGGTCTTACAAATGCGGTCGAACTTACAGTCTGTGACTGACCAGGCCACTATATGTTTTATTAAAGAACATATACAAAGAAGTGTCCGGTGGCCATTTGGCCTTTCACATGGACACTAACGGTAACAATCTCCCACTAAAGGCCAATATGGCCAGAGTAACTATGGGAGAAAAAAAAAGAAAGAATGATAAAGAATACATGAGTGTAAGTATACAAACTATACCTCCCACCTGATGGGCATGTTACACAGTATACAAGTGACTGCGTAAGATCAAGAATCAAGTAACCCCCATCAAGTGACAACAGTGTCGAAAGCTATCCTGTGGTAGAGCTTTAGTCAAAGCATCTGCAGCATTATCTCGAGTGTGAACCTTCTCAAGAATAATGCTCTCAGTGGCTAAGCAATCTCTAATGAAGTGATACCTCACCTCAATGTGCTTGGTCTTTGCATGATAGACCGGATTCTTAGCCAAAGCAATGGCACTCTGACTATCACTGAGCAAGTGAGGTACATGCTGAGGCAAACCCATATCACAAGCAAGACGAGAAAGCCACAATGCTTCCTTACATGCCTCACTTGCTGCAACATACTCTGCTTCTGTGGTGGAAACAGTTGTACATTCTTGAAGACGAGATCTCCAAGAGATAGCACCTCCAGCAAAATGAAAAATGTACCCTGATGTAGACTTACGATTGTCTACACAACCAGCATAGTCAGAATCTGTGTAACCAATAATGGATGCTTTCCCTCTACCTAAGCATAGACACTTGTCCTTAGTGCCACTCAGATATCTCAAAATCATTTTGACCGCTTCCCAATGTTTCTTGCCAGGATTAGACATATATCTGCTCACAACTCCCACTGCAAATGCAATGTCTGGTCTCGTAGCTACCATAGCATACATGAGACTACCAACAGCAGACTGATAGGGAATTTTGGTCATGAATTCCTTTTCCTCATCTGATTTGGGGCAGTCATCCTTGCTCAATTTCACATATGTGGGTAAAGGTGTACTCAATGCCTTTCCACCCTGCATATTGAATCGATGAAGTACTTTGGATATGTACTCACTTTGAGACAAGTATATGCATCTTTTACTCCTATCGCGAGTAATGCGCATGCCAAGGATATGTTTGGCATCCCCCAAATCCTTCATATCAAATGTCTGACTCAACTTCTTTTTGAGAATTGACAAATCATAAGAGGACTTCCCAGCAATCAACATATCATCGACATAAAGTATCAAGCATATCAAGCTGCCATCAGAACATCTCTTTGTGTAGAGACAATGATCCTCATTGCTCCGAGAATAGCCTTGGGACTTCATAAAAGCATCAAACTTTTGGTACCATTGTCTAGGAGACTGTTTAAGTCCATACAAGCTCTTCTTGAGCTTACAAACTAGACTTTCCTTGCCAGGAACTACATAACCCTCTGGTTGTTCCATATAGATCTCATCTGTAAGATCTCCATGCAAGAAAGCTGTTTTCACATCCATTTGGACTAGCTCTAAGTCCTCCATTGCAACGAATCCAAGCAACATGCGCAAAGTAGTCATCTTGACCACTGGGGAGAAGATTTCCTCAAAATCAACACCATGTTGTTGCTTAAAACCCTTTGCAACAAGTCGTGCTTTATATTTTGGAGAAGCACTATCTGATGTGAATTTCAGCTTATATACCCATTTACATGGTAAAGCTTTCCTGCCCTTTGGCAAAGGTACTAAGTCCCAAGTACCATTCTTGTGAATAGAATCCAACTCACTCTTCATGGCACGCTCCCACTTGACATGATCCTCTGTCTGCATAGCCTCTTTGTAGCAAGAGGGCTCACCGGCATCTGTTAGCATAACAAAATCTAAACCTGGAACATATCTATCAGGTGGATATGAGACACGTGCAGAACGTCTCAATGGTTGCTGAACAGGAACGTGTGCAGACTGATCTGAATGGACATTCTCTTGAACATCCCTATGTGCAGCATTTTTATGCATGCTAACCGGAGGACTAGTATCCTCAAACACCACTCTTCTCACTTCAACCTCCTTAATCGGTTGTTTATGCATCTTAGACTCATTAAAAATGACATCACTACTTCTGATCACTGACCGTGTTTCAGGATCCCATAAGCAATATCCAAATTGTCCTTCTCGACCATATCCAAGAAAAATGCATTTCTTTGACTTATGGTCCAACTTCTGTCTAAGATTCTTGGGTATATGAACATATGCTTCACACCCAAAAACTCGAAGATGATCATAATATGGTGGTTTCCCTGTCCATAACTCTTGTGCCACTTTCAGACCTTTGGCAGTACTAGGTGAAAGGTTAATCACATGAACTGCAGTCAATACTGCTTCTGCCCAAAAACCTTGTGAGAGGTTTGCATGATGCAACATAGAGACTACTCTATCTTGAATAGTTCTATTCATCCTCTCAGCTACACCATTCTGTACTGGGGTATAAGGAGTTGTAAACTCTCTACGAATCCCTCTACACTGCTAGAAAAGGCTGAATTCATGTGAGGTATACTCACCCCCATTATCTGAACGTAAAGCCTTAAGCTTAGTTCCTTTTTCAGTCTCAACTGAAGCAAGCCATTTTCTGAAAGTAGGGAATACATCATCCTTCGATTTGATAGGATATACCCAGACTTTTCTAGTACCATCATCTATGAAAGTAACAAAGTAAAGAGAACCACCTAAGGACCTAGTGGGCATAGGACCACACACATCTGTATGAACAAGATCTAAAGGCTGAATTGAAGAGTCAATGTGCGTTTTATGCACATTTCTGGTTTGCTTTCCATATTGACAATGCTCACAAAATGAAAAATCAGAGAAAGATAACACAGGTAAGTAGCCAGAACGAGAAAGATTTTCCATTCCACTACGAGATATATGGCCCAAACGACCATGCCAAATACAAGCCATAGGCTGTTCAGTAACAGCTAACAAGTGTTCTTTCTGTGATACAAATAAAGGGTAAAGTGAGCCAACTTTCCTTCCTTTTGCAATAACCATATTGCCCTTTGATATACGAAAGGACTGAGCATAGAAGACCACCTTGTAACCAAGGTCATCAAGTTGACCAACTGACATCAAACTGCGTGATAACTGAGGTACATGGCGTACATTATGCATAGTAAATTTTGAACCGTCAATGAACTGCACAACCACATCTCCAATCCCCACAACATCACACTGGTAAGAGTCACCAAGTCTCACGGTACCAAGAGACTTTGCTGCATAATTAGAGAACCATTCTCTATGTGGTGTCACATGGAAAGAAGCACCAGAATCTAGCAGCCAGGTGTGGGAAAGAGAATCAGCCATAAGTGCCTCAGATGGCACAGTACTATCAAGTGTCAACACATCAGCATCATGAGAAATAGCATTAATTTCTTCAATCTTCACAGTCGAAGTAGATGGTGCAGGTAACTGTTTAACATGCCCATCAACATTCTGTCCTTTACCTTTAGCATTCTTTAATGCATAACAGTCTTTCTTCATGTGTCCTTTCTTATGACAATAATGGCATTCAATATCCCTCTTCCTTGATTTACTTCTGCTCTTATTCCGTTGACCATTCTTTTCCTTGTTCTTGCTCCTGCCACGTTGTTGATTCTTTCCTTGGTAAGAATCACGAACATTATATGCATCTCCACTCTGAGTGCCAACCATAGATTTTCTACGAATCTCCTCACTCAAGAGTGCTCCACATATGTCATCATAGACGAGTTTACCACCTGGTGCACTATTGCTAATAGCTGTGCAAAATGTATCCCATGATGATGGCAGGGTGCATAACAGCAATACTGCTTTCATTTCATTGTCCATATCCATTTTCTGAGCCTGTAACTGGGAGAATATGGCATCAAACTCATTTAGATGAGCAGCAACACTATCTGTGTCCTTCATACGAAGGTCGTATAATTTTCTCATCAGATATACTTTATTTGATGCCGTCTCTTTTTCATATGTATTGCATAACTTCTTCCAAAGCTCCTCTGCACTTTCACAGTCTAATACTGTAAAGTAAACATTATCTGCTAGGTGCAAGCGAATGGTAGACCTGGCCATTTCATCTAACTCATCCCAATCATCTTCATCCATGTCAGCAGGCTTCTTTGAAATCCTTCCATTGCCTTCTTTGAATCAGCACATCTTTAATCTGATTCTTCCATAGAGCAAAGTTTGTGCCATCAAATTTTCGGATCTCAAAATGGTCTTTGCCCTGCAAGTTATAGCTCCTCCTCGGAACGCTAGCACTAGACCCTGATCCATCGGATGTGCCTGAGACCTCTGATGCCATGATCGTAGAGAACTGAATAGAATGATAATGGAGCTAGAAGAGTCCAAACACCAACAAATAAGTGTATCAAGGAGTAAATCGACCACTATATAGTTGACTAAACCAGAAAACTGGAAAAATTTTGCCAAAGTATCCTCTGCAAAATTAGCATATGACCAGTGTCAAAGTATCATAAAACTGCAAGTACTAACATGTCTACCTGCATAGTGAATCACTGACTCCACTGCATATAATCAGTTACCCAATAGAAGCCAACTAGGCTTATCGAGCACCTATGAACAACTATCATACATCTCCTATGGCGAGGCTGGGTAAGTCTTCCACCTGCATCACCGAAGAGACCCCGACATCTAGGTGTCTCCCAGTTAAGAAAACCTCACCACGATCCTCTTTATCAAACGTAAAAGGCTTTATGCAAAGAACGTAACCGCTATATCAATGCCCACATGGACGTACATAAGCGGTATCCACAGAAGCGTACATGGTGTGTATGTGCTCAATATATGCAGTAAAATGACACTGAAAGGCTGAATACACAGCCCAAAAAACTAGCCCATAACACCTGCAAGTGTCTGTCAACTCTGATGTTTTAGGCTTTAAAAACCTGCATAAATTTGCAGCGACTGCTCCCACCAAAACTAAAAACCCCTCGAGAAACCTGTAGTTTTACGAGTGTGGCTGAAAATACAGCCCCAAAGGTTGATATTTATTGTCTGAGAAGTACAAGGAACACTCTTCTTGATGTTCTTGGACCTGTGTGAAGAGAACTACGTGTGAAAGTACTCCGAAATGGCTCCAAAAACACCCCAAAATTGCTTCAGAAATAGGCTTTAAAAGCAAAAATGAAGCTTTGAGGGACCAAAACTTGTTCAAGGTAATGTCAACCTTAGTCTTTCCCCTTCTTCAAACACCACAAGAGTGTAGCTTAGTGGCAAGAGATTGCCGCGGTTAAGCGAGCTCTAGGGGGAACAGTACTGGGATGGGTGACCTCCCTGGAAGTACCGGGAACCTCTATATTCCTTGATCGTTGAGGTCCTCCCTCGCACGCACCCAACGGCGCCAACGGTGACTTCGGTGACTCGGATGACAAGGTATGCCAAGGTCTATGCCTTGGTCGCCGCCTTAGTCGTAAGCCTTGGAGAAAACCTGGGGGGGGGGGGGGTTTTGGCACATTATTGCAAGTTTTTGGCCGTGAAGGCTCTAAGCCAATTGCCACTCCTATGGAGATAGGTTTACGATTGAGTCTTCATGATGTTGGAGATGCATTTGATGGTGTTCTCTATCAGCAGGCTGTTGGATGCTTGATTTACTTATGCATTACTCAGCCAGATATTCAGTTTGGTGTCTCACAGATGAGCATGTTTATGCATTGCCCAGGAGTCAAGCATTGGCAGGCAGTTAAGCGCATCTTTCGCTATTTGAGAGGCACTCAACTACTTGGGTTGTTTTATCCCAAGGGGGAATCACTACTGCCAGATTTGCATGTTTTTTCTGACTCTGATTGGGCTGGTTGCTCTGTGGGACAAGGGCTAGCCATAGCCAAGGTCCCAAGCTCAGGGGATATCCTAAGGTATTCAATGGTAATGGGGATGAGTGTTGCACGATGGCCACATGGCGGCACTAGACCATTCCAGGTCATTAAATTTTTGGATGCAAGAGGATATATTGGATTAGAGGAGAGTGGCACACACATCATTCACAAGTTTTTAACCTTCTAGTTCTCATAGATTCTTGTGTTTGACCTGAGGCAATATATTTTTCAAGCTCTGTAATCCAATCCAGTGACTCCGGTTTTATAACCTCTCTGGATCTTTTGATTTGTTTTCTTATCTTTTGTGGTCTTCTTATTGGAGCAAGCGATTATTGAAACTCACATGATGGTGTAATTGTATGTGTGGATGTCTTTTATCATTTCTTTTTTTTGGACATGTCATCATTGGGGGGAAATAGGCTTAATGCTATCATGAAGCTCCTAAGTAATATCTTCTAGATAAGTGTTGGTAGAAAAATTATGTTGTAGAAACCCATAGATGATGCATATAAAAGATACTATCTTTCCTTAAAAGATATTATCTTTCCTTAAAATCAATATTCCTATATAGATACCTATCTTTTTTGAGTTTGTAGTATATGTACGGGACCAATCCAATGTCTTTGTGGGGTTTTTGGTAGCATAGGAGGAAGACTAACATATGTTTTTGTATGTCTACATATACATGGCATAATGATTCATGCAAAAATGAACATGAAAAACCCTTGTAGTGAGCTTAATGTTTAGGAACTCGAATTGTAAAAATGTGATGTGCTCTTTGTCTTGGCTCTCTCCTTCTATCTTGTTGGATTTCCCTATTGAAGGTGGTAGGCCTAGGGATTCTTGAACCATGTAAGGAAAAATGGTGATTTTTGTTGATTGTCTTGAAAAATATATAAGTTCACTTTTCCCTTTGAGTGCTTCTCAATCTTATAATAAGATTTATAAATAAGATATATGCATCTCTTCTTATCCATATGAGACATTGGCATATTCAAGTAACCTTGGAACTTCAACTTTGTCTAAACTTGCATAACCCAAGGTTTCCTTATGTATTCTTTGAAATTTTGGAGCTAAGTAGATCATGCATGCATGATCGTATATCAATCCATGGTGCAATATATAAATATTATTATTTCTAGGATGCACATTTTTTTAGTGATTAGGTGCTTTACCATGAGGTTAAGATGATGTAGTAGCTAGGTTTGTGTTTCCAAATCTCAGGATTAGTATCATCAATAATTCTTTAATCTAGAAACAATGAATAAAAAGGTTAATGAGTTAGCAAATATAATACATATATTTATTGTCCCTCATGTGCATGGGACATCACAACAATGTCTATGCATGAATGTGAAATGTGGCCTATAACATGCATACTTTGGAAATGGAAATGATCCGACTTGTGTAAAAGAAAGGGTTGTGCAATAAGCATAGGGTTTCCACACATAGACTCTTTTATAACCTACTAACTTGGTTGGGTTCTTTGGGATAATGGTAAAAGTTTTGTTGTTGTAGATTCAAGAAAGTCTTCTTCTTATTTTGAGCAACTAATGGCTTGCTTTCTCTTTGATCTTTTGGATCCAAATCTTTTGATTTTTAGCCTTTTTCTTATTTCTTCTCTCTTCACATTATAATCTATGTGTCTTGGGTCTAGTTGGAGGTGGTGATTAATAGTTAGGCACCCAAAATTGCCTCATTTATGGTTTTGGTTGGATCCTTCTTATGTGGTTGGCCTAATGAGACTTTCAAGATGATTTTTGTTTCTTTGAATTTTTGCTCTTCTTCTTTTGTGGCTATGGTATCTGGATACTTGTCATCCATTAAATTTTGAATCATGAATATTGTAAATATCACATTGATAACCAAATGCTAGAGTTTACTTTCCGCACAGTGACTACATCCTTGGGGGCCTATAATTGTCTACACCTTGGTATCTTCTATATTCTTGGATGGAAAAGTTTCTTACTTGGGTTCCACATTGACTGTATTAAGGTGGTTTTCTTAGGAAATTCAAGATTTTCATAGTTTGTTATAGGAGATTTTAGCATTTCTAGCTTTTTTGGAATATGATGTGGAATATCCATAAGAGACTTTTCCATGACATTCATAGGTTCTTTATGAGTGCTATTATTTCATGTTTTAATACCAAATGGCGCTTTTGATTCTTGGCTATCTTTCCTCACCTTGCCCATGGGATTCTACTCTGGTTTGTCCCCACACACACTCCACTTTTCATCACTCTTGTGTGCACATGGTTGAGAGTGATATGTGCATAATGTTCAAGCAAAGAATTCATGCATCCATGCACTTGTTTACAATATTCACATTATGCCATCATATATGATGTAATCATTATCCATGATACATAAAAGTAGATTGACTCTCCTCATGAAATAATGCTCGATACTTACATATCCAAATTTTTCCAAAAACAAATCTTTCACTCATGAATGGATCATCACATAAAAATATTCATCAAAACACACCCATTGTATTGTGTCTCCTATGCACTATATTGATTTGACATCTATGTCACAATGTCTAACATCTTGTCCATAGTAGATTTCATAAAGGGAATTTGAGAAGTCAAATTTGATTGCATTGAATGAAGTATTTTCATCAATATGAATCAAGAATCCTATTGGTATTATAGATTCTACTATTATCAAACATATGCTACAAATTTTGCACTACAATTCTGATAAAAATCTATTGGTTTGTTCCCCTCTCATAATCATTGGTTGAGCCTGATATTGAGCTTCTTCACTTATACATTCCTATTTGGCTTTTTGATCCATGTCCATTTGAAGTATCCAAGCAATTTTCCAATTGATGGATTAAGATATCTCTTAAGTTGACGCCCACCTATAATGAGGTCTAAAGCTTCTTAGCATGTTGTTTCAACATATAATTAATAAAGAATCTCCCTCTTAAAACCCTTTATCTTTGCTATGATCATAAAGGTATGTTTTTTCTCTTTCTTTTGTAGTACAAATGCTATCTAAAGCTCTCAATCTCTTCTAATTTTTTTTGACAATTCTACTACTTTGAGAGCTCATCTCCCATCCAAATGTATTTCTTAACCACTTTAAATGTAGAAATTATAAATTCTAAAGACAATAAAACATTTTATCTATAATACAACATTCTATCCATACTCATGTTAAATGGTGTAGTTCCTAGTGTTGTTTTATAAGCTACAATATAGGCCCAAACTGCACGATGCAATTATTATTCCCACTCGGATCATTTTGAGTTCACTAGCTTGGTTAGCATTGTGAATTATATCTTTTCTTTTTCTCAGCTTGACCATTGGCTTGGGGATGGTATGGGAAACTTCTTATATACGATAAGAAATTCTTCAAATAAGTGCCAAATAATCTCATTTATAATAACTAGAGGATGAATGGGACCAATAAAGTCAAGTATTATCATTACCTTTCTTGTACAATTACTGAAGTGGTGTGATGGAGATGCCCCATGATCGGTTCTCCTTTGCAAGAGTTTTGTTACAACGCCCTCACAACACAAAACCAAGTTATAGGCAACTCATGTGGTACTTCGAATAGACCCATAGACTGCATAGACCTATGTAGTACACAAAGAACACATACAAAAATTTATTAGGTTTCACAAATGTAATCAAACCTCAAGTTTATGGCTGACTAGGCCATTATATGTTTGATTAAAAAAATATACAAAAGTGTCTGGAAACCATTTGGCCTTTCACATGGACACTTATGATAACAATCTCCCACTAAAGGCCAATGGCTAATGAACTATGGGAGAAAAATAAAGAATGATAAAGGATATCTGAGTGTAAGTATACAAATTATAGCTCCCACCTACTAGGCATGTTATACAATGTACAAGCAACTCTGCAAGATCATGAATCAAGAAAACCCCATCAAGTTACAATAGTGTTGAAAGCTATCCTATGGTAGAGCCTTATTCAAAGCATCTGCAACATTATCTTGAGTATGAACCTTCTCAAGAATAATGTTCTTAGTGGCTACAACGTCCCTAATGAAGTGGTAATCTCACCTCTAATATGCTTGGTCTTTGCATAGGCCATATTCTTAGCCAAATCAATGGCACTCTAACTATCACTAAGCAAATATGGTGCATGCAAATGTAGGCCCATATAGCAAGCAAGATGAGAAAGTCATAATGCTTCCTTGCATGCCTCACTAGCTTCAACATACTTTTCTTGTGTAGTGGAAACAACTGTACATTCTTGAAGATGAGATCTCCAAGAGATAGCACATCTACCAAAGTGAAAGATGTAACTTGATGTAGACTTTTGATTTTCTATACAACCAACAAAATCAGAATCTATGTAACCAATAATGGATGTCTACCCTCTACCCAAGTATAGATACTTGTCCTTAGTGCCACTTAGATATCACAAAATCACCTTGATTGCTTTCCAATGCTTCTTTCCATGATTTGATATGTATTTACTCACAACTCCAACTGCAAATGCAATGTCTAGTCTTATAGCTACCATAGCATACATGAGACTACCAACAAGAGATTGATAAGGAATTTTGGTCATAAAGTCTTCTCATCAAATTTGGGACCATCATCATTACTTAGTTTCGCATATATTGGTAACAATGCACTCAAAAGTTGACTAAATGACATCAAATTGCATGATAACTAAGGTATACGTTATGCATCAGCGTGTTTTTTAGATAAAAAATTCTTCTCTCTATGGTGCTGAAATCGCGATCTGAGCTCGTTTCGGCCTCCGAACGCACTATCGTAGCGCTTGTGTAGGCTATTTCATCTTTTTGTGCCAAAGGTATATACCAGTTTCTGTTCACCAGTATAAGTGTCTCGAAGTCTGCTACAGGTCTAGCAGAATTCATCTGGGCAATTCTGTTCAACTTTTTGAGATACAATCAATTTTCTGCATCAAGGTATTTTAGTCATCGGCCATGGCTGAAAGCAGTGATGTATTCTGTATGTTGGCTGTTGAGGATAAGTTGGATGGTACCAACTACCCGTTATGGGCTTATATAGTGCGACATGTGTTGGTTGCAAAAGGACTGTGGAACATTGTGCAAGGTGTCGAAAAACGTCCTATCACACCTGTAACTGTTACAACTGCAAGTACTAAAGCTAATGTAGAAGGTGTCGAAGATGGTGATATTCTGCATATTCTTATCTTTGTCTGTCAAACGTGCCATTATTCCTCATATTCGCTCTTGCAGAACAGCTAAGGATGCTTGGGATACACTTACCACATTGTACCAAGCTAGGAATGAGGCTCGTGTTGCTTACCTCCGAAAACAGTTGGAGAGTGAGCACATGAATGAAGGTGATTCTATGGACAGTTTCCTAACAAAGATCAAAGACTTGAAGGAATAGTTGATTTCTGCTGATGAGGTTATACCAGATAGCTCACTTGTGCAAACCGTTCTAAATGGTCTTCTTGATTCATATCAGAGTTTTGCTTCTACTCTTCGGTTGATGATGAAAGGCAATCCAAATGCCTTGTCATTTGAGGAGTTAGTCTCTGTTCTGTTGCAGGAAGATCACTCCAGGCAGAACAGGTCCATTATGCGTGTTGCATATCAAGCTTTCCTGGCTAGTCAGAAGGGCAAAGGAAAATGGAGCTCTTCTACTAGTAAGCAGAAATTTGCAAATGTTGCACATTCGAAGAACCAAGACAAAGATGAGAAAAAATCAGAAAAGCAAAAATTGTTTTGTAAGTACTATAAAGGGAATGATCATATCATAAAGAACTGTCCAAAACTGGTTGTAAAAGAGGCAAAGAAGAAAGAGGCTGGAATGGTTGTTGCAGAAGCCTCTACACCCAAAACGGAGTCTGCTAATCTTGTGCAGGAAGAAGAATGGGCATTTACTATTGTTTGCAGTTTTGACCCATCTTCTCATGAGGAGTGCATGTCTGCAATAGACTCAGATGTTTGGTACTTTGACAGTGGGGCGACCAAACATATTACCTCGCAGCGGAATTTCTTCTCTTCACTCGAGCCTGCCCCTACAGGAAATATTGTTACATGTGCCAACAACTCCTCTTATCCTGTTATAGGAGTTGGTAAGATCATTTTTGACTACTGTTGATGGTAGTTCTTTCACTTTATCAGATGCTTTATTTGTGCCAGGGATCAAGAAGAACATGTTATCAATTTCTGCATTAGCCAAGATTGGCTTGGTTGTGAAATTTGTTAATGACAGGTGTATAGTTCATGATCTGTCAAATGGCGATGTGATTATTGCTTCTGGCATTTTATGTCGTGGGTTGTATAATCTCATTAACTATGAGAGATCTGTAAATGATTTGGCATGTGCAGTAAATGATTCT
Organism: Ceratopteris richardii; assembly: GCA_020310875.1. Taxonomy (NCBI): domain Eukaryota; kingdom Viridiplantae; phylum Streptophyta; class Polypodiopsida; order Polypodiales; family Pteridaceae; genus Ceratopteris; species Ceratopteris richardii. The sequence continues at coordinate 197,880,527 of CM035409.1, forward strand.
GAGGCTATGTCAGATGCAAAGCTTTGGCATGCACGCTTTGGTCATCTGAATTTTGCTAGTTTGCTACGCCTGCAGAAATCCGAAATGGTGTCCTCTTTGCCCAAACTTGAGGCACCTGGAAAACATGTTTGTGAAGGCTGTATTTTGGGCAAAATGCAGCATTTAGCCTTTCCAAAAGATAGTTCAGTTCGGGCTACTTAGAAACTGCAGCTTGTACATAGTGATGTCTGAGGTCCTATGCAGACACCTTCTTTTGGGAATTATCTTTACTTCATGACTTTCATTGATGATTTTTCCAGGCATGCATGGGTATATCCATTGAAGGCAAAGTTTGAAGTGTTCATGTGCTTCAAATAGTTTTTGGTTTTGGCTGAAAATCTGTCAGCATGTAAAATGGGCACCCTCAATTCTGATCGAGGGGGGGAATATATGTCTTCTGATTTTAATGCATTTCTGGCTGAACGTGGGATAAAACACCAGTGTACATCCCGTATACACCTCAACAAAATGGAGTTGCTGAACGAAAGAACAGGTCACTCATGGAGATGGCGAGGTGTATGGTCAAGAGTCAGGTTTTACCACATAGTTTCTGGCTTGAGGCTGTCATGTGTACAACATATGTACTGAACAGGTGTCCCACTAAAGCGCTGCAGTCTATCACTCCATATGAGGCTTGGCATGACGGCAAGCCATATATTGCTCATCTACGTGTTTTTGGTTGTTTGGCATATGCATTAGTGCCTGAACAATATCGCAGAAAATTGGATGATAAAGTAGTAAAATGTATTTTTCTTGGGTACAGTTCTGAAAGTAAAGGCTATTGTCTGTATCATCCATAGACTAAATGCATTCTAGTTAGCCGTGATGTTGTTTTTGTGGAAGATGCTATTCAACCATTGCTTTCATGTACTAAGCAGACATCTGTTAGCTCCAAATACATGTATGATACTTTGCTGCCTCTTTTTACAGGTGGACAGTCTAGTACTGGTTCCAATGAGGCAACTTCTCAGCCTTTGTAGGTTTCATGTGATGATGCAGATCATTCCATTTCTGATGCAGATTTACATGATGCACTAGTTGATGAGAGAACTGATATTGAGCAGGCAAAAACTATGCCAAAATGGTTGGTGCAAACTTTGCGTGACAGCAAATTATATACATCTCTATGATATCGTACTCGTTCAGGCTCTTATAGTGCCTCTTTTGCATCAGATTGCTATGCTATGACTACATCTAGTCTCTATGATGAGAATGAGCCTGTTTCGTTTGATGAAGCACAAAATTCATAAAATTGGATGGCTACTATGCAATCTGAATATGATGTTATAATGAAGAATGGTACTTGTTCTTTATGTGACTTGCCTCCTGGCAAGAAGGCCATTGGCACTAAGTGGGTATACAAGCTGAAGCATAAATCGGATGGTACAGTTGACAGGTATAAGGCTAGGCTTGTTGCAAAGGGTTATGCACAGGAAAGAGGCATTGATTTTGATGAGACCTTTGCGCCTACATGTCGTATGACTACTATTCGTAGCATCTGTGCACTTGCAGCTCATCATGGTTGGAATGTACATCAGTTGGACATTAAAACAGCATTTCTGAATGGTGACTTGCATGAAGAAGTGTATGTTTTTCAGCCCCGTGGCTTTGTGCAGAAAGGGCATGAAAACCAGGTGTGCAAGTTAAAGAAGGCATTATATGGTTTAAAGCAAGCACCACGTGCTTGGTATGAGAAGATACATGCCTATTTGATTGCACATGGTTTTGAGAACAGTCCAACTGAAAGCACCTTATATGTGAAGCGTGCTAATGATGTGCTTCTGATCATTGTTGTCTATGTTGACGACATGCTGCTCACTGGTCCTATTGAGAAGCATATTGTTGATTTTAAGGCTGATTTGCATGTCTCATTTGAGATGTCTGATTTGGGGCATTTGCATCCCTATTTGGGCATTCAGTTTATGCAAGTTGATGGTGGAATGGCATTGTGTCAAACGAAATATATTGACACATTATTGCAGCGTTTTGGCCTTGAAGACTGTAAGACTATTGCCACTCCTATGGAGACAGGTTTACGATTGAGCCTTCATGATGCTGGAGATGCATTTGATGTTGTTCTCTATCAGCAGGTTGTTGGATGCTTGATTTACTTATGCATGACTCAGCCATATATTCAGTTTGTTGTCTCACATATGAGCAGGTTTATGCATTGCCCATGAGTCAAGCATTGGCAGGTAGTTAAGCGCATCTTTTGCTATTTGAGTGGTTCTCGGCTACTTGGGTTGTTTTATCCCAAGGGGAGATCACTACCGCCAGATTTGCATGCTTTTTCTGACTCTGATTAGGCTGGTTGCTATAACACTCATGTGTCCACTAGTGGGTTTTGCTTCATGCTTTGTAGCTCATGTATATCTTGGTTGAGCAAGAAGCAGCCTACTGTGGCCACTTCCAGTTGTGAGGCTGAGTATAGGACAGCTTTCATAGCTACTGTTGAGTGTGTGTGGCTCAGACGCCTTATGGCTGATTTGGGTGTTGGTCAGACTTTTGCCACCACCATCTTCACTAACAGTCAGAGCACATTGGCAGTTGCGAGGAACCCTATGTTCCATGCTCGCATTAAGCACATTGAGGTGCATTATCACTATGTCAGGGAGAGGTTCTCTGCTAGGGAGATCAACTTGGCATATGTGCCCACACAAGAGAACATTGCAGACCTTTTCATGAAGGCTCTGTCTAGGGAGACGTTTGAAGCTTTCTGCAAAGCTTTGGGCTTACTTCCTTTTGTGGAGTGATTTCCACATAGCTTGGCACTTCCTTATACATGAGTGCCAGCTCCTTGTTCACTGCATCACTCCCACGGGGGATTTATTGATATATTTAGGTAGTGATGTGTGTGAACACACTTGGACCGTCGGGGCACTTTTTTCTCGCTTTAGGAGGTTTTTTTCCCCCGGCTTGTATGTACGCCTATTGCCCTAATGGGCTACTTATCTTTGTACATTCTCTAGTAATACATTCAGTATTGTGTGTTGTGCTCCAAGCTTCTTCTTCTTCCTTGTGTTGTTCGCGTGCTTCCGCAGACATCTAACTCCAACACTTTAGGACCAAAAAATCTGCATAAACTTCTCACAATTTCTGCCACCACAATTGATAGCCTTCCAAGAAACCTATAAGAAGACTCAAGAGCTAAAAAGTAAGCAATAAAGTTGAATGTATACTACCAAGGAGACACAAGCTCAAGTGTCTCTAGCTCCAAAATTGATCTTTGGACCAATCTTTCCACCTATATAATCAAAATTGTCCCAAAATTGCATAATCAACTTCAAAATTTCCCCATTTTTGCACCCAAATAAACTCTCATAAAATCTATGCAAAGAGCCCAAGAAGATAGTTTGAAGGCTCTAAAATGATGTTAACATTAACTATCCTGATTCCTACAATCACATAAAAAACAAAAACTATCATGGAAACTGATAGATCGATCTTCTCTTTACCGTTATCTACTAGGGTATCAAGATTATATGTTATAACTAATTAGTTGCTAACAAACTTACCAAACTGCATTTCCCTTGTTTTATCTTGAATTCTTTCCTTAGGTGGTGATCTTGTATAGGACTACCCAAAAATATCCTTAGTCGCATCTCATAGTCGATGATCAATGTCCTCCAAGAGGTGAGCCAAGCTCCACTTTAGGAGCTTTGTCATCACTACAGATAATTAGCTGGTCCGCCTAGGCACAACCAATTTCATTTTCCTCACTAGGTATCCCCTGAGTAGGGTCATAATAAAAGTATATATGCTCCACATATCCTACCCAACAAAACGTATATGCCTCAAACTGTGCAAATGGAAAGCTAATGTCAAGGTCCTAGTTTAGAAAACATACTAGCTAGTGAGCCTCTTCTACATTGTATCATGTCTTTGGACTCTCAACAACTATATCCATACTTGATATTGCTTGGTCTGCAAAATATATCACGAGATCCAATAGGATGCTCTGATATACATGATCAATCATCTATTTTCCAATGCTTACAGTACTTGATTTCCATGGAATTCATTTCATTAGATGTTTCTATCTTCTTCTTGTCAATAAGATACTATTTAGTATGTATATCTAGATTTTTATAGTTTCTCAAAAAACATTTCCCACAAATCCATATACCCTCCGCTTACCAAGTTTTCATTGTTACCTCTTACTAGTTATAGTACAACTTTACTCGCAACATATGCTCTCTCCTCCAATATCATGAATCTTCAACAAACCATTTGGACTTACCTCGACTACCTTAAATGGGTCCACCCACATAGTCTGCAATTTTCTTGGGAAAATGTATTTGCTATCATACACTAGCACCATATTGCCTTCTTTTATGGCATATGTTCTAAGTTTCTCGTTGTGCTTGTTCTTTTTCCTTCTTTGAATTGCTTCAAGACTTTGTTGTGCTAACAACCTTTTCTCTTCTAGCTTGACTAGTTGGGTGTATCTTTCTTTCAATGAATCTTCCTCTCCCAACCTAGCTTCAATGGCTGCCCTTGGTGTAAGGACTTCTTTTTCTATTAGAAAAATGGCTTCTTCTCCATATACCAATGTAAACGGAGTGCATGGATTTGTCACTTGGTAGGACATTCGGTATGCCCATAAAGCTTCTAAAAGTCGTTTATCCCAGTTCCTCCTATGAGTGGCATTTTGTCAAGATTTCTTCAAGTATTTTATTGGTGACTTCAATCTGGCCATTCACCCTTGGATAATATGGCATCATTTTTCTATGTTTGATTCTACATAGATCCATCAATTCCTCAATTAGTCCATTGGAAAAATGTGAAACTCTATCGCTTATTTGTTTGCTCATACAAGAACTTTGCCACATCAATGGCTTGATCGATTATAAGATCTTTTTCTTCTACACATTTTGTAACATTGCATACCAAGATATGTCTACTCGATCTATGTCTTGAGGGAGGATTGGTGGGACCCAAGAAGCCAATCCCCCATTTTTTGAAAGGATTTAAAGCCAAATTGGGCATAAGGGGGGCTATGTGTACAGTGTAGGTTTACACATCCTTTGGCACTTATAGCACTTTTTACAATAAGTAGAGCAATCCTTGAATAGGGTTGCCACCAGTATCCTTCCAATAGCACTTTTTTGGCTACCAAATTGCCTATGAAGTGCTTGCCATAGGCCTCATCATGTAAAGCCTTTAGCACCATGTTTGCTTGCTCTTTTCCAAGACATCTCCTATAGATGCTTTCATGAATGAAATACTGATATAGTTGACCACCAATAACGCTATGAAATTTTTCCACGAATAATAGCTTATGCTTTTTGCTTTGAGTGTCTTTTGGGGGATACTTAGTTGTACAAAGAAAATTTACCAAGTTGGCATACCATGGGATTTTGGCATCTACATGAAACAAGTGGCCCTCGTGGGGCTCATCGGGTACTCCTTCAATCGATTATTCATTTACTATCCTTGACAAATGATCTTCCAATATATGAGCCTTTCCTAGCTTGGTTACCACCATGAAGTGGAATTCAGGTAGTAGGGTCATCCACCTCATTAATCATCCTGTTAATTTTAGTTTGTTGATGATGTATTTTCAAAGATTCATGATCCATATAAAATGTGAAATGCTTACCCATTAGGCAATATCTATATTTATCCATTGTGAACATCCTTGATAGACATTCCTTTTCTATTGTAATTGTTAGGCGACGGTCGGTCCGACTTGTATGACTTGATAATGTATATAATTTTTCACCTTTAGAGTTCCCAAAACCGCTAATAGTTAGGAAAACCATTCATTTTGTGATTGACTTATGGAAGTTATAAAGGAATTTCCATAGAGAAAGAGGAGAGCGACTAGCAAGGAACTTGACAGTAGTCAAGATTGTATAGAACCCTTGCCCAGAGTTCAAGGCAAACTTTATCTCTAGATTGTAATTCTCTCTGATATCACTCTAATTTTGCACTGTAATGGAAGGCTTATTTTTCTATCATTTCTTGTGCTTATCTTCCTAAGATTGTGGATCCGGATATTCTTTTACGTGTATTTTGCATATTGTGTAGTTAGGGAATAGAAATGCACTAGATCTTATTATGGTAGACCCCATTCCACAAGCCCTAGTTTGCTATAAAAAACTTCTGATAAACATTTGACGACCACAATGGGATTCGGTATCATCAACAATGCTCAATGAAGTAACAACCAAAGAAGTAAGCAGACGAACAAAGGATGAAAGGATATTTGTTGGGAAAGATGGATGGATATTCCAAGAAATGAGTAGGTACTGCAAATCCCTACTTTGTACCAAAACCTTCTTGCTTTAGATTTGAGTTGTAGGCCCTCTTAGCTTTCCAATGACACTATACAAGTACCTATGTACTTTGGAAATGATGTGAGAAATGATTGAACCAAAACAGGCTACTTCCAAGTTGAAGGATCAATGAAAACCTTCTATTTTTGTTTTCACACCTGCTGCTTGTTATGCTCAGTGCTTCCAGTATAGTAGGAATTAGAAAACTTCCTTTTGGAGATATCAAATTAGCTTAATGAGATAATGATTCCAAGTGGAATCACTTTAAATGATGCACTATACATAGAGCAATCAATTTAGCAATCAAATCATTACCCCCGATTTTTTAGGACCTCTACAGAGTTTGACCAGTAGGTACTTCGATGTGATTTTCTCCAAATCTGCTGAATGGATTATCTTCAACATTTGTGAGCATGTAGAGGACTTTGAGCTGATTCCAATAAGCTATAGAACTTTGAAAATGGTGAAGAAGTGACTGAGATATGAGTTGTACAAGTTGACTATTATGAGTGACTATGACAGAGAGACGATAGATGAAAATATTGATCTATTGTATTAGAACACAATGTTGTACAAGATCATTGACATGATAATCAATGTCAAATGATAATGGGTAGTGTAGGCTATGAAGTGAGCTCACTCTCTTACAAAACTAATCAGCAATAGCTCGGAATTGAAGTGATCTCTAACCGTGAGTTTTTCAAACTATCTTTTATAGATGAGCCATTTGAATTTGAATTTGAAATCTTCATTGGCTCTCACTAAAAGTGATCCTCTAATCTAGGAGATATTCTCTGAAGTAGATTCGCAGCTTTTCCAACTAACAAATCCCACGAGTTTGGTGGTGATTACAAATATTCTTTCAAGTCAAAAGGACTTTTACAAATGGTAAAAAATAAAGGCTTCCTAGCAATGGTTTCCATGGAGCTTCAATAAACTCTAGCCAAATGTGTAGGCTTGGTATTTGCCCCAACATCTCCCCCTCAAGCCAAACATTTTGGCTTGGTCTTCTTCTTCAATCTTCTTGAATGTCCTACAATTCAATCATAAACTTAAACCTGTAAAGTTTTGTACCATCCAATGCTTTAGTCAATAAGTATTCACATTGCATGTTAGTTGATACATATGCCAACTAAATTTCCTTGCTCAATAGCTTCTCTCTCACATAATGATAGTGGACCTCTATGTGCTTGGTCCTAGCATGATAAATAGGATTTGTTGCAAGATGTAATGAGCTTGTATTATCTCCAAAAATCATTGGAGATGTAGTATGCAAGCCTAAATCTGTATATAACAACCTGATCCATATGGCCTCTTGAGTAGCATTGGCCAATCCTCTATACTCTGCCTCTGTAGAAGACAAAGCAATAGCAGGTTGCTTCTTTGAATACCATGATATAAGTTTGTCACCTGCAAATGATAGGTAGCCTGAGGTACTCCTTCTATCATCTTTCAACTTTCCCAATTTGCATCTGAATATATCTTGATGTCAAAGTCTGAGGTATAAGGAAAATACAATCCTTGATTTTGAGTGCCCTTCAGGTACTTCAAAATCCTCTTAGCAACTTCCAAATGAGGTGCCCTAGGTTTGTGCATAAATTGGCTTAAAACACTTACTCCATAAGCAATATCAATCCTTGTCAATGTAGCATAATTCAAGCTTCCCACTATGCTTTGGTAACCTCCAATATTCTCAAGCACATCACCTTCATGAGCACTTAACTTTTGTTTTACCTCCATTGGAGTGCTTGCAACTTTGGCATCCTGCAAATGAAACTGCTTTAACATGTCTTGTATATACTTTCTCTAAGTGATATAAATTCCAAAGTTAGTATAGACTAACTCAAGTCCAAGAAAATATTTTAGTGATCCAAGGTCACTAATTTTGAACTCCTATATCATCTAATTTATAATTTTCTTGATGCCATTAGCATCATTACCTATGAGTATCATCGACATATACACATAGGTATATTACCTCTTAATTACTTCTCTTAACAAACAGAGAAGTATCTGCTTTACTCATGACGAATCCTTGATCCTGAAGGTATGTAGTCAACCTATGGTTCCATGCCCTAGGTGCCTGCTTCATTCCATAAAGAGCTTTGTTCAATTTACATACATATGTTACCTTGCTTGGATCCTCATATCCAGGAGGTTGAGACATGTACACCTCCTCTAAAATCCAGCCATTTAGAAATGCATTTTTTACATCTAATTGATACATGTTCCAGTTCTTTGATGCAGCCACACTTACCAATACCCTGATGGTTGGCATTTTTGCCATGGGTGAGAAGGTTTCTTCATAAAAAGCCCCTTGGGTTTGTGCAAAACCCTTAGCTACAAGTCTAGCTTTGTACCTGCTTATTGATCCATCAGAATTCCTCTTGATCTTATAGATCCATCTAGAACCAATTACCTTCATAGACTCCTTCTTTGGCACTAGCTCCCAAGTATCATTCTCCTTGAGTGCTTCAATTTCCTCATCCATAGCTTCCTTCCATTTTGTCTTGGTCTTTGCCTCTTCATATGATGATGGCTCTTCAAATGACAAGTCTTTTGCAAGATAAACAGAGTGCTTAGTAACTAAGGAAGTGTCATACCCATATCTGATTGACTTCTTGCTCTCCCTTTGTGATCTTCTGATTGCTTGGTTGGATTATTCAGGTATATCCTCCATCTTCTTCATCTTGACTTTGCCTTTGGATTTCCATGCCTCGAACTCTTCTAAGTTGATGATGTCATCATCATCATCTGAGTTGATGTGTTTACTCTGATTAGGCTCCTCCTTAATGAGGCTTGGCAACTCCTCTTCCAAGTCATAAGGTAGCTTTACTCTCCTGCATTCACTTTCAAACCAAGAGTCATTCTCATCAAAGACAACATCTCTACTGACCATGAATCCTTTGTTTGAAGGATTGTAGAACATGTATCCTTTCTGATTCAAGTCATACCCTATGAAGATGCACTTTTCTGCCTTAGGTTCTAGCTTACGTCTTATTTGAGAAGGGATAGGCACATAAGCAACACATCCAAAGATCTTGCAATGATCAAGTGAAGGTCTTCTACCATGCCATGCTTCATATGGGGTCATCCCATCAAGAGATTTGGATGGCAACCTGTTTACAAGATAACTAGCAGTAGATACACTCTCTGCCCACAAGTAATTAGGTAATTTTTTCTCATTTAACATTGACCTAGCTATTTCAGCAATTAGTCTATTTCTCCTCTCTGCCACCCCATTTTTCTCAGGGGTATACCTTGTTGTAATTTCTCTCTTGATTCCTTTATCCTGCAAGAATGCATCAAACTCATTTGAGAAGTACTCTCCTCCTCCATCTGACCTTAGTCTCTTTAGACTTCTCGCTGTTTGGTTCTCAACAAGTGCAAGATACTTTTTAAAGCAACTGAATACTTCATCTTTGTGCTTCATAAAGTATAAGATAGTCCACCTACTGAAATCATCAATGAAAGATACATAATATCTTGATCTAGAGATTGAGGGATCCTTACTTGGTCCCCATACATTTGTATGGACAAGCTCTAGGTAGTCCTCATGCATGTAGCCTTTCCTTGAGAAGGGTGACCTGTGAGATTTTCCAAATTGACAAGCACCACATTTATAGATCATGTGTTGCTTGGATACATTAGGTATCCCAAGCACACATTGATCTCTACATATTTGCTTTAAAGTTCTCTCACCAATATGTCCTAATCTCTTATGCCAAATGTCAAGCTCTGATAGTGTTTGGTCTTTGTAGCTATAAAGTGCAATGTTCCTTGTATCTTCAAGTTCAAAAGTGAATAATCTACCTGTCTTTTCTCCTTCAGAAATTCTCTTGAATCCATGTTGGGGATCCTCAACAAATGCTCCATATTGGTTGAACCTGACCTGCAAACCCTTTTCCACAATTTGTCCAACACTCATCAAATTCTGGGTAATTGTAGGTACATATAGAACCTTGCTCAACAGATTTCTATTTCCATCAGAGGTCTTAACATTTCCTACCTTAATCATTGAGTGCTTGGTGTCATCACCTGTCTGTACTTGATGCTTACCCTTTGGTTCCTCAAGGTCAGAGAGAAGAGCTACATTGCCTTCCACATAGTTTGAGCATCCTGAGTCGATGTAGAAGAGATGGTCATTTATACCTTGTTTTGAAGTCATATTCACAATCAGAAGAGAATCCTCTTGCTCCTCTGTATAGTTTTTGTAATCTTTCCTTGATTTGTAGCCTCCTTGTTAGTTGTTATTGTATTTGTTGTTGTATTTGTTATTGTAGCCTTCATGATGGTTGAATCTTCCTCTTGATTTTGTATATCCACCTCGTTGAAATCCTCTACCTCTCTGGTTCATCTGTAGTATGATTTGAAAATCCACAAATATTACATGGTGAGGAGTTATAAGGTCTCCCCCTACCTTGCTTACCTCATCTGCCCCTTCCTCTTGAGGTTCTACCTCTCCCTGCATAGTTGGCTTGGGAGGTAGCTCCTTCGTCCTCAATCTTCTTGTTCTTCCCTTTCTCTTTGGACTTAATTTTATCAGTGTATAGGGCAGAAGAGCTATTACCTCTTGATGAATTTCCATTCTTATTGAGCTTGGCTTCATGGGTAAAGAGTTGCCCCATGAGTGTGGTAAGGTCTAGAATCTACATATCCATGTACAAGTCCATGGCAGTTGTGAGGCTCTCCCATTTGTCATCAGCTTTAATACCATTGATTACTTGTCTTACAATCTACTCCTCTTCAATTTCTTCTCCTATGCTTGCCAATTGATCAGCTACATCTTTGACTTTGGTCACATACTCTGAGGTGCCTTGCTTGGGTTGCTTTCTTTGAGTGGTAAACTTAATCCACAATTGGTTCTTCCTAGCCCTTGTGTTGGAAGAAAAATATGAAGACAATGTTTCCCAAGTCTCTTCGAATGTCTTACAGTTCCTAATATGTGGAAGAAGAGAATCAGAGATTGAGTTAAGTAAGTAAGACCTTGCTAATGCATCCTTGGCACACCATGTATTGAGTCTTTCATGCTCCTCTCTTGTAGGTTGTCCTTTGCTTCTGAATATGGGCATCTCCTCATCTCCTGAGATGTATCCATAGAGGCTCCTTCCTTGCAAGTATGTCTTCATCCTCAAGGACCATGCTTGATAGTTGTTCATGTCCAATTTATCAATGAAATAAGGAAAACCATCTCCCATTTTACCTTAGCTTTGCTCTGATACCACTGTTGGGAAAGATGGATCGACACTCCAAGAAATGAGTAGGTATTGCAAATCCTTGCTTTGTACCAGCCCCTTCTTGCTTTAGAGTTGAGTTGTAGGCCCTCTTACCTTTCCAATGACACTATACAAGTGCCTATGTACTTTGAAAATGATGTGAGAAATGATTGAACCAAAACAGACTACTTCCAAGTTGAAGGATCAATCAAAACCTTATATTTTTGTTCACACACCTGTTGCTTGTTATGCTCAGTGCTTCTAGTATAGTAGGAATTAGAAAAACGCCTTTTGGAGATATCAAATCAACTTAATGAGCTAATGATTCCAAGTGGAATCACTTAAAATGATGCACTATACACAGAGCAATCAATTTAGCAATCAAATCATCACCCCTGATTTTTTAGGACCTTTGTAGAGTTTGACCAGTAGGTACTTCGATGCGCTTTTCTCCAAATCTGCTAAATGGATTATATTTGAAATTTGTGAGCAAGTAGAGGACTTGGAGCTGATTCCAACAAGCTATAGAAATTTGAAAAGGGCAAAGCAATGACTGAGATATGAGCTATACAAGTTGACTGTTATGATGAAAATATTGATCTATTGTATTAGAACACAATGTTGTACAAGATCATTGACATGATAATCAATGTCAAATGATAATGAGTAGTGTAGGCTATGAAGTGAGCCTCACTCTCTTACAAACTAATCAGCAATAGCTTGGAATTGAAGTGATCTCTAATCGTGAGTTTTTCAAACTATCTTTTATAGATGAGCCATTTGAATTTGATTTTGAAATCTTCATTGGCTCTCACTAAAAGTGATCCTCTAATCTAGGAGATATTCTCTCAAGTAGAGTCGTTGCTTTTCCAACTAACAAATCCCACGAGTTTGGTGGTGATTACAAATATTCTTTCAAGTCAAAAGGACTTTTACAAATGGTAAAAAATAAAGGCTTCCTAGCAATGGTTTCAATGGAGCTTCAATAAACTCTAGCAAAATGTATAGGCTTGGTATTTGTACCAACAATATTACTGCAATGGAAAAGGATCATGCCAACAAGGTCAAGTAAGTGGTTTTCAAAATATCAAGAACAATAGGTAATATTTGCAGTAGCAGAAGCATCTACTTGGCAACATACAGATATTTTTGGTGGTGGAATTTTGGGAAGTGACCATGTATCCGAAAAATTATGAGCCTTGGTAGAAAAAGGGGTAATATTGTATCCATTGCTGACACAACTGTTGGAGATGCAAGTAGCTTTTGAGGCAAAAAAGTTGCAAGTAGACGGCATAGAAGGATGAAAAGCCAAAGAGGAATCACACAGGGAGCGAGAGAGAAGACCCTAGGATTCAAGTGTTGTGCGAGGCCTTCTTGAGTTTTTTTGGATGGAGAAGCTGGGAGAAAAGCAGAGGATGCTATGAAGGAAGGTTGGTGTCATATTCGAGACGGAGTCCCAAGAAGATATCAAGCTTGAAGAGGATGCATTACCATGGATACCTACTGATAAAGAGTGGAAGTGCTGGCAAGTTCCATTTAAGATGTCTGATCTAGTTCAGTGCATTAGCGAAATGCAATTTAATTGATTTAGTGGGAGAATAGATGATGATCCTAATGTGCATGTTTGCCTTTTCAACACTCAGTATGATTTACTTGAAGGTAATCCAGATGATTCTAGAAAATATCAAGTATTTCAGGCTACTCTTGGAGGTGAAGCCATTCAATGGTTAATTGAATTCACCATGAATCATTTTGCAACATACGATGCTTTGAAAACAACATTTTTATGACAATTCCAGAAGGCCAAAACCATAGGTCAGTTATTTGTAACATTACAATATATGGTACAACAACCAACTCGAATGGCTACAGAATATGATTTTCTGTTCGAGAGTACACTACATCAAATTCCAAAAGTTGAACACCCCCCGGGACGATGTGGTATGTGGATGGTTCATTGATGGGCTTAATTCCTTACTAAAAAAATATATATCTATTCGCATTAGATGGTATAGATCTTTGGATCAAATTATAGATGCTATAGAGCAATTGGAATGGAATTTGAAGGCCGCTAATGCTATTTGGCAATGCTCTCCAGAAGCCATAAATATGGTAACTTCAAATACTTTGGTAGTAACTGATCCATATGGTCAATTATATTGTACAAAATGTAGAAATCTAGGACATGTAGTGGAAAAATTGTGTCTTATATCAAGTAAATTGTGCAATTTGTAACCTCATGACACACAATATGGATCAATGTGGATATAATACCAGAAGTAAAGTAGTAATAACCAATCATATTGATCAGAACCCCAATATAATGTTCAATGGTGTTCATCACCCTCAATACTAATGTTTAGTTAAATGATTCAAGTAATTCTTGAAATACACAAAAACCAAGATTTTCAGGTCATAAGGGTCAAACTCGAGCAAACTACTAAGGATATGGGCAAGGATGTAGACTCTTCAATAGATATCATAGGGATGAAGGAGAATACCAGAAGGAAGGTAAAGGACCACAATGTTGGTTTTGTTTGGAATTTGAACATATCCATGTTAATTGTCCATATGCACAAGACTATGATAGGAGAAAGCAGGAAGCAAGACTTAAGGCCCCAATGGCTAATATGGTAACTTTTTCCTTCGAGGATCAGGTAGCTCTAGTGGTTACTCGATCCGAAATGCAGCAAACAAGAATTGATCCCACATTAGCTCCGGATGTTATTGCACATCATTAGATTTATGATCAAATAGTGGGATGGGCTAAGCAAGCCCCCGTCAAATTTCTGAAAGCAAGTTCTAGTAGGATATATTAAATTAGAGAGGATAATCAGGGAAGGGTAAGTAAAGATACCACATCAATTCAATTGATGGCACCATCAAAAAATACTATTTTGGATCATGTACCAATCATTCAATCTTTGATACCCAATATTATGAAAGTTAATAATAGTGTAGCTCATCCTTGGTAGATTTTTTGTAAATCTACAATACAGTTACCTCTTGGTGACTTGTTGGAATTAGTCCTTACTTTTCAAGATACTTTGTTGAAAGAAGCACATAAATAGAACCATATTGATGCTAACAAAGAGCAAGCTCAAGTAAATATGGTAGAATCTTCTCAGGATCAATTAGTAGATTACATTGTACCTTCAATCTTTGTATTGTATAAAAACAAGTAGATTTCTAGACTACTGATCGATGGAGGATTTGGAGTAAACATTGCTACTTTGCCTATTTGTAGAAAATTGGGGTGGATAGATATCCAACCAGCACCATTTTATATATGTATGACTGATCAATCATGTGTGAAGCCTATTGGTATGATCAAGGATATATCTATCAAAATAAAAGATGTTATTTTTAAGATTACTTTTGTTGTAATTGAACTAATTGGAAAGAGTAACGATTATAATCTATTAGTTGGACGACCATGGTTAAAGCACGCAAAGGTTCAGCAGGTTTGGGGATCTCAAGCTATTACATTTGAGAAAGGGCACAAAAAATATTCTATTTTTCTAGAGGAGAAAAAAACATTATCCTAAGGCCCAATCGCCTTCAATTGTAGAATCACCACATATGATAACAGACTACAGGAAGATGAAGAAGTTCAAGTTTTAGAAGCTAACTAAGATCTATGGCCAGTAAATCTAATTGATATACCCAAAATATTGTCACAATTTCAGCAAGATCCTATAATAGCTACCATACAACCTCAACCTAAGCAATTGCAATATGAAGAGGAGACATCATGGCTTTCCAAGGAGGATGTTTTTACCCAGAGTTGTATTACACCCAAGAAGGTCAGATTGAACAAGTAAATTTAGGATCTGATAGTACACCTCAAACAATAAAAATAGGTGTGAGTTTACTTAATGGATTTCGAAAGGAATTACTTATGCTTTTGTCTAAATTTAAAGATGTGTTTGCTTGGAATTATTGTGATATGCTTGGATTGGATTCCAGATTCTATCAGGATAAGTAAATGTTAAAACTAGATGCTTTTCCGATAATTCACAGAGGTATTGCATGAATCCAAATTTTGCTAAATAGGTCAAGGAAGAACTCGATAAGTTACTAAAAGTGGGTTTTATCGTGCCTATTGAGTATCCAAAATGGGTCTCCTCTATTGTAATCATACCTAAGAAGAACAAGCAGCTACAAATTTGTGAGATTATCATAAATCAAATCCAGCAATAATTCCAGACCCATTTCTGCTACCATTTTTAGATACAATCCTCGATGAAGTTGTTGGCAGAGAAATGTATTCATTTTTAGATGGATTCAATGGATACAATCAGGTCGAAATGTTAGAAACTGATATACCAAAAACATCTTTCATTACTAATTGGGGAGTATTTGCATGTACAATGATGTGGTTTGGATTAGGGAATGCTCCTAGTACCTTTTAGTGCTGTATGAAACAAATCTTCACCCTGTATTTACCCAATTTTATGAGGGTATTTTTTTGATGATTTTTAGTATTAACTTTATGGAGCCATCACTTTTTCATTATCTTAGATCATCTTTATTATAGGGATATTAGTTGAATTTGGCTTTGATGTGTGCCACCTCACGAGTTAACAATTGTCATTACGAAAGCTCATTCTGGAATTTTTGGTGCTCATCATAGTACATACTTAACAGTAAAGAAAATTCTTTAAAGTGGGCTATGGTGGCCAAACATTCACAATGATGTTTGTAATCATGTGGAGCTTTGTGATCCTTGTCAACGTATAGATGAACCTTGGGAAATACATCATTTTCCTCTGCAACCCATTTCCCCTTTGGAGCCATTTAAAAAAATGGGGTTTAGACTTTATTGGTCCTATCTGTCCTCTAGCCAGTTTGGGTAAAACTTTTATTATGACATGCACTTATTATTCTACTAGATGGTGAAGCTTGGATTTTGAGACATTCAATAGTAGGTAGTGTCGCTATAGTTTTAATCATTGAATTGTTTCCACGATCCGAACTTCCATTGGAGTTAGTTTCTCATCGAGATACTGATTTTTTAAACCAACTTGTCAAGTCTGTTACTAATTATTTTCGTTTTTGAACATAAGTTCAGTTCCCCATACTATTCTCAAGCAAATGGTTTGGCAAAAAGTACAAACAAAGTTTTACTGAAAATGCTTCAAAGATTTCTCCTTGAATATCCAACTAAATGGGAATAGTATTTATTTTCGATCTTATGGGCTTACCATACTTCTTATAAAGTTTCAACTAGATTTACACCTTTCAAGTTAGTTTACGATATGGAAGCCATTGCACCAACGGAATTTATAGTGCCTAGTTTACGAATTGTGGTGCAAAATTGTTTATTACCAAAAGAATCTATGGTACCTGGGATGGATACACTACGTGAATTGGAGGAACATTGATATAACAATTTTCTGCTCATGCAAGAAGTCCAACATCGACAACGGTGCTGACATGATCATCATTTATGGAGACCTATTTTTTGGATTGGAGATTTAGTCCTATTTTTTAATTCCAAAATGAAAAGACAAGCAGGTAAATTTAAACTTCGATGGACATGTCCATTTTGGATTCATGTAAAGATCGGTCCAAATTCTTTTTGTTTAGCAACATTGGGTGGAGAAATTTTATGGAATCTACTGAATGGGTCCACACTCCAACCATATTGCATGTAGTGCAGTGTCACTCATTGTATTATAATGTATATACTTTTTCTTTTTTTAAGCCACGTGGTAACAAAATCAAATGAAGATTTACTCACAGTTTTGCATGATTAGGTGAGTATAAATGAAGGCAACTCGATAATAGAGCTGATAGAATTGGAATCACTGTCACGATTATTCAATATTTACGACATGTATGCTATTCAAGGACATGCAGATTGCAACAACCTTGATACTTCTCTAGTTAAATCGATAGGCAAACAGTTCCTCTTTTTAATTGCTACTTTCTAATCCTGAAGCTCACAACTATTTGTGTATTGTTCTAGTGTGCCAGAATGACAGAATAGTGTTGTGTAATACAATCAAATTGACTAATATGAGGCCGCTCTAGATTCTTGATCGAATTCCTCAAGTGCATGTTGATTGGTTTCGACAATGCAGTCTCTTATATTATGCCCAAATAGATGGACTAGCTTGCAAAACCATCCGATGACCCTCTCTTTCATTCAACAATGTAATGTGCAACTCGATGTTACAGGTGACTATTGTGCATTCATTGAATTTTGTATTGGCTCTAAAGTTCACTTGGTTATAGATCGAGAGTATATTGCAGCACAATTGAAGCTTAGTCATGAAGGTACCACCACACCAACTACCCTTATATCAACTGAGGAAATGGAGGGCCTATTCAAGAAGCCTTGTTTTATTAGTATAAGTATGCAAGGATCCCAAACACAAACCCTTGGAAGTTCGGATTAAGATTAGCAACTTTGGCAATCAACATCTAGAGTAAGCATTATGGCGTGTCACAGACACTAGATTCGTTGATGGTCAATGTTGTTGTGGCCAATGGACAATTCAATTGGGTAGAGATACTTGTTCAGGTGAATTAAGAAGGAGGTTCATCGTTTGTGTTGATAGACAAAGAAGGTGAAGTAATTGGACACCAAACAAGGTATTCTTTTCTCTTTGTTAATTTTGCCAGGAATTCTTGCTCGCAGGATGTTTGAAGTTGTTGAGGAACCTGTCTTCCTCCAAGAGATTGAGCGACAAGGTAAGCGGCCTTCTCTTGATGAAAATGATCCTCTTAACGTAGAGAAATGAACCCACATACATATTGTAAAGGAAGTACTTCGACTAGTAGAAGAAAAATGGCTACGCCATATGCAAGAGAAATCCTCTTACAAAGAAGCACAGAGGCATCAAGAAGAATTAGCTACAACAGAGTAAGCTATATGAAGGGGATGAGTTGCTACATAAGAAGATGAAAGAAGAAAAGTTGATGAGGAGGAGCAAACTCATGAGAAACCTTCTAATTTGCAACATACACAAATGCAGATCAATCAAGAAAGACCATCTACTTCACAAAGAACGGAGAAATACCAATTCTCACAAACGAGATAGTCAACGAAGAGTATTATTTTTCCTACTTCCACAAAATGATGCTTTGATCCCTAGAAAAATTAGTCGGGCAAGGTTCAACTCCCTATGCTCTAGTGTTGTTCAATCATCTATCTATGTTTTATGAAGGATTATCAAATTTTGCTGCATACTCTAGTAGATGCAGCCAGACTATTGACCTAATGTTCTCTACAGA
This sequence comes from Ceratopteris richardii, assembly GCA_020310875.1. Taxonomy (NCBI): domain Eukaryota; kingdom Viridiplantae; phylum Streptophyta; class Polypodiopsida; order Polypodiales; family Pteridaceae; genus Ceratopteris; species Ceratopteris richardii. The sequence goes on from CM035409.1 coordinate 197,899,308, forward strand.
CGGAGAAAGAGGAATAGAATGTTCATCCTGAAGCTTATGAGATGGCAAAATTACAATAAGAAATACTTCTAATCAAATAGAAAAGTATTGAAATGCAAGATGCTCTAGCAAACAGAGCCAACATATCTGAAGAATAGGTATAGATAATGCACACTAAAATCAACAACCTCGAAGTGCATGTTGGGGAAATTACAAAAGATCACCAGGAAGTAATGGAAAAGCTTCAGATTGTTCAAGATGAATTACAAGCTAGAATACAAACGTATTCTGTTATTATTATATGAGACAAACAAAGTCTCCGTACACTATTTGTTGAAAAGCAGATACCTGACAGGTTCCTCCCCTACCCGGGCCATCGCATGGAAAGCGAAAGTTCATATGGATAAGTATGAATTGCAAAATCAAGCTGTCGTGCTAATGACAAAGAAAGACTCATTATCTGCTCATATTGTATCATTGTCAATGAATTTTCAAGTGGCTTTGCCTAAACTTAATGGAATAAAGGAGTTAGAGCTACAATTGTAGGATGCTTAGCAAATTATTGTAGACAATGCACAAAGGTTTGTGGATAAAGAAGAGCAAATTACTAAACTAAAACGAGTACAAACAGAATTGAAGATGACCATTGAAAATAAAGATGTTGATTTAGTGCAAAAGGATACAAAAATCCAAGAAGCATAGAATAAAATTGAAGAAACGGATGTTGTGACTCGCAAATTTTTGGAAAAAATGACAACCAAATTTTTGGAAGCAAAGACTGAAGTAGTGGCCTAGAAAGTGCAGTTAGCAGACAATCCTAATGAAGAATATTTTTGGGAAGTCGTAGAGTGAGAAGAAGTGCACCTTAGGGAAAATTTTTACAAATTTTTGTATGATTTAAATAGAATCCAAAATCCAACTTCTGATACAGATAATTTGTAATATCTAGTGGGTTCAAGTCCGCCATGCATGCCAATGTTAGGCACTAACCATTTTGACTTGTTCAACTTAACAATGTATATTATTTTGTGTCTTTAGAGTTCTTGGAACTGCTAACAGTTAGGAAACCCATTCTTTTTGTAATTGATTTATGGAAGTTATAAAGGAATGTCCACAAAGAGAGAGGATAGTGACTAGCAAGGAACTCGAGAGCATTCAAGATTGTACACAACCTTTGCCTACAATTCAAGGCAAACAGTCTGCAGATTGTAATTCTCTCTGATATCACTATAATTTTGCAATGTAACGAAAGGCTTATTTTTTTGTCATTTCTTGTGCTTATCTTCCTAAAAGTGTGGATTCAGCTATTCTTTTCTGTGTATCCTGTGTACTTTGTGTGGTTAGGGAATAAAAATGCATTGGATGTTATTTTGATAAACCCCATTCCCCGAACCCTAGTGTAGTTCATTTCAACGTTGTTAAGATTTTAGCTTGCATAGTAAATTGGGTGATCCAACTTCTTTTCATATGCTTGGAAAATTACTACACCTATAGTAGTATGAGATGCATCTATGTGCACATGAAATTCTTTTGCCCAATATGGTGCCACCAAGATTGGCGTCTTCATTAGCTTGTCTTTTATGGTTTCAAACATTGTCTAACAAGCCATGGTCCATTGAAATTGTTGGTCTTTTCTCAATATTTTTGTTAGAGCTAAAGCTATCGAGGTAAAATTTAGTATAAACCATCGATAATAATTGGTGTCTAAAACTCCCCTGAGCTATCGCATGTTATGAGGAGATAAAAGTTGTTGAATTTTCTTCGTTTTATCTTCATCAATGGAGAATCTTTCCTCAAAAACAACATGGCCCAAAAGTAATCCTTTCCTTACCCCAAACTTACATTTTTCAGGATTCAATGCAATTCCTTTTTCAATACTTCTTTTTAAAACCACTTTAATTCACACAATCATATTTTCATTGTCTGCTTGGATGGTGAAGTCATCCAAAAAGATTTCCATCTAATCTTGCTTATAATCTTGGTACGCTTGTATCATAGCTCATTCAAATGTGGTAGGTGTGTTACATAGATTGAACAACATGACATGGTATGAATATGTTCCCCATTGAGTGATAAAAGTAGTCTTTGGCCAGTATTCTTCATAGATCTACACTTGGTTATATCCACTAAAGCCATCCAAAAAAGAGTAAAATCTATGACCAACTATTCTATCCAAGATTTGGTTATTGAAGGGTAACAAAAAGTGGTCTTTCTTGGTTGGTTCATTCAATTTCTGATAATCTATATAGATTCAAATTTTGTTGTTCTTTTTTAAGACAGCCATGATAGGCAACACCCATTCACTCAATGCAATAGGATATATAAATCCTACCTCCAGTAGCTTTGTAAGTTCAACCTTAATTAATTCTAACTTGGGTTTGTTCTCCTGAATTGTTGGCATATTGGCCTTAGTCTGTCTTCTAGATCGATGTGTTGTCGGAAAATATGTAGATCAATTCCTCTTAGGTCGCCATATGTCCATGTGAAGGCTATGTTATAATTTTTTAGCACTGTTTTTACACTTTCTCTCATGTTTTCATTCAGTTGTCATCCTAAAATCAAAAATTTTTTCAAAGAGGCTTCCCTTTTCTCCACATTGTTTTCTCTCGAGTGTTTTTCACCTCTTGACATCCTTCTAATGGAAAAGTGTTTAGCAATTGTGCATGCATTATTAGCCACCAAATCGTGAACTTTTTCCTTTTCAAATGGATCTAGTCTCCTCATTTTGGCTTTGGCAAGCATTTCTTGTGGTTTTTGGACTCTTGGTGCTTCTTCTAGAGTTCAACTTCCAGGGTCACAATTTTTTCTTTTAGCCATCGTTATTTCCGATATCGATGCAATTTTAGGATTTGGTTCCCTTTCTAAGATTCCTACATCAAGGGAATCATTGGTCTTTCCCTTCTCTGAGTCAATGTTCATCATTTAACATTCAAATTGAAATGTAGCCATCTCTTAATCTGAGTCATCTTTATTGGCTAGTGGGTACCTTGCTTGAATATTTTCATGAGTTTCTTTCACCTTTCTCTCCAACTCGTTATTCATCACCAATTTCTTGGTAGTTGGATTGGAAGAGATTTGAACCTACACGTAGTCAGACTTTGGCCCAATGGTGATAAAGCATGTGCACCATTCATGCACACGCTTGGCTTGTACCAACCATGGTCATCCTAGTGGTATGAAAAACATAGCCTTAGTAGTCCTTGGTCTCACTATCAAATAGTCTATGTTAAGCTCTAGTCCCCCAATAATTATGCTTATGTTTTTTAGGAGGTCCACGGGTTTTATTTAGGTTTGGCCAGACATTCATAGGGACATAGGAGTATCCTCGATTTGTTGAGTTGGACCTTTATCATATATTCAATCATCAGATTTAGTGCGGCTCCACTATCCAGATAGGCACCTAGGACTGCATATCCTTTGACTTCTATAACTACCTTAGGAGCGTTTGAATTGATTTGGATCATGATACTTTGAATCATGCCGGATTTCTTTTTCCCATTTTTTTTGTCTTGAGATTTTTGGGGTTTCTTGATGCATTCATTATAGAATTTCTTCTTGCGTATACTAGAGCATTTCAATAGCATATCCAAATCCAAGGTGACTTTCGTCTTGGCCAATCACTGTACAATATCAATTTCTCCTCCACTTTGCTTTTTCTTTTGGAGTCACATGGTTATCAACCTCTCGGGGAATGGGGGAATGCTTGGTATGAATTTTCTTGTGACTAGAGCTCATATTTCCACTTCATCTCCTTCTTCTGATGCCCTTTGTTGTAGGGTTTTGTCTTCCTCTTCTACTTACATTTAAATGTGCTTGTGCTATGGTCGTGCTCTTTTTTTTGCATCACCCTTGGTGTATTCTTCTCGTTTTGAAACTAGTAGAACTGTAAATGTGCTCCTTTGCATACACTTTCCAAGTTGAGTTAGATGTGACCATGGGGTTTAGATGTGATCCACATCTTTTCATGCCTCCAATCTTCTAGAGCACTACCTTACCCGAACTTGGATATTAAAATAGACGGAAAGAGATCTCCTCAAGAAGCACAACTATTACATCATTAGCCAAAAAGACACAGTCTTGGATTGACATGGTTTTCTTTTTGGTAATGTCTAAACGTTGCACATAGCATTGATCCATCAATGTGACAATATGGTGCAATTTTACAAATAGTCAATCTCGGCTTCTACATTGTGAAGTTTGGCATTAAGTTGATGTCAATTCCATCATCAGGTATTACTTCAATCAGCCTCAATTCATTGGTCGATACTTTTAGTCTTGAGATTTTGTAGTTTCTCATCGACCCCTCAAGAAAATCAATTGCAAAACAATCCATACTTACCTCCAACTACCAAAGTTAAGCCTCTTGTATCATCTTTATCATCTTGCTTCTTACATTAGCATCCATGTATATCAATTGGACTAAAATCACCTTTTCATAAATGTTTTTAATATATTCTCAACGTTAATGGTTGTTGAAATTGGTTGCTCCTTGCAATCACTCATACTAATGGCATGTCACTAAAATGCTTCATATTTCTATGTTATAAATTAGTTGGGACAAGGTTCAAGATAATGCAAATATTAAGTACTTATGGAGTAATAAAAAATTTGATTACTTAGCCTAATGTTTAAGTCTCAAGGATGGGAAGGAGAAGGTATTGGGTTCAACCCCTTGGGAGCATGGGGAGAGAGTTTCACCCAAAGATCTCTAGAGCCTTCTCGAATCATCCACTCAATTCAGAGAGACTTATCTCAAATGGCTAGTACACCTACCACTAGTGGAGACTAGTGGAAGGTGTTAAAGTAATGTTTGGAGATTAAAAATGCATATGTGGACTCCAATTACTCTAAAGGTCATGATTAATTCCCAAATCAATATGATGTTCCACTGGGTGGGAATTCATAGGTCATTCTCTTATGTGCATGGTGGCTAGGATCTAGTTTACAACATTGGTATCAGATCGGATCTTTCATGGTGACCTTGTTGACCTCATCATCACTTCGCAAGCTTCCATGGAAACCTTAGCAAGCTTCATCATCTTCCTCAATGTAGATTTCTAATAGAGACTTTGATAGTTCCATGGACTTCTAAACATCGAATTTCTCATCATTAGTATATTTCTTAAGAAATGTGGTGTTTCTTGTGCACCTTTTGCTCGTGTGTCTCTACAAAAAGAGATTAGTTTATGGTGCAGATTGCAAGGATCAAACCCAGTATCTCATGATGATGATGAAATCAAGCTATCGAACCCTCCATGCTCTCTGAGTTGCACTTCCCTTATTTAGAGTAAACACCTCAGCTCGACCACTCATGGAGCACTTCTCTTTCTTCCATTTCTTAGCCTGCTCGCTCATGAAGCATAAATGAGCAAATAAAGAGACTTTATTCGCTTAGACTCTAGCCTATGCATCGGTATGTGAATCTTTATGCTTGTTACACATTCTCCTCTCTCCATTCAACAATCTGGCAACCTTAAAGCTAGTTTTTTTTCCTCTTTCCGCTCATAAAGAGGAGTTCAAGAGCTATTTTTCCTCTCATCTCTCCACATAGAGAATTTTGAGGCCTTTTTTCTCTACAAATAAGGTTTTGATACTTTCTTTCCCTACATTTAAATTCATTTGTGTCTTACTCCAATCTTGTAAAGAATAGAGAGAGCCTTCTTCTCAAGGACCCTTTGGGAGAACTTTGGAAGATAAGCTTGAGAAGAGTATGCTGAGTTAGAAAAGATTATTGGTACTATCATGTAGACATAAAAAGAAATATTCGAAGGAACAAAGAGCAAGAATGAAGGCAACTATGTTCTCTTAAAAGAGGACAAGCATCAAAGGGAAGCAGATGCTTCATGAAGCATGGACATGAGTAAGGAGAAGAGAAAGCATGAAAATATCTTTATCATGGATGAATCAAGGAAGTACATTTTATATTGTTTCTCTTTTGATTAGCATTTTAGGTGCATAAATCAAAGCACATGAACGAAAGCATTATATGCTTTTTTATTAATTGATTTCCCATTTGCAAAAGATATGTCATAAGAGCATAATAGTTTGAGTCATGTAGGTAAAAGCATAACCATTCATGACTCTCATGCTCATGGAAATCTGCTTTTCACATTTAGATGCTTTATTTCATGCATTGAAAGAGCATCTTGAATATGCATTGAAAGTACACATGTACAAAAAGTGTAAATCGTGCAAAATGACATATTTGCACATCATTTTAAGTTATCATATGTGATCCAAATTTATTATTTTTGCCTCATAGTTCAAATTTGAAGAAAATATTTCCCAAAGTTAATTGGTCTCCAAAGTGACAATTTTAGTTATTGCTTCCAACCAATGACCGCATAGCAGCCAATCAACTTTGGAAAGTCTTTGCTCTTTGCTTGGGTGTTCGATTTCAATAATTTTTAGCTTACTAAAAAGATATTCTTGCAACTTTCCAATGACATAAAGACTCATTGGAATTGGAGATGATTTGGCTTCTCTTCACAATAAAACAAACTTCTATTGTCAAGTTTTTATAGTTTTGGCAACATCGTTGACTAACTTTTGCTGTTCTAGCACTTTCAAATGTGAAATGGAAGTGAATCTATATATTTTAGCTTGTGTAACATGCTGGAGTTTATTGGAAATGCCTTGAGTTGTATCTTAGATTAATTTTTCATAACGCAAATTGTTGTAAATGCTTGAATTATGAGTGCATCTATATTTCGTATAAGGTTTCATCCATATGGGAGCCACATGGATGTATCTGTACACCAAGGGCTAAGAAACACCTACCTTGAATACTTGCTTGTATTTTCAAATGAGGAGGCATATAGTGACTACCTCGATGGTATTTAGGAACATGATTGCATAAGAGGTGATGGACATGGGTGGGTGCACATGCACATGCACCTCCATATTTCACCAAAGATTTCTTTTCCATCCAATTAGATGCACCATGAAGGCATTGGATGCTCATATGTGTTAAAAGTATTCTCTACACATGAAAAAATTAAGTCCGTTCTACCGAAAAGGATTAGAAAAAGAGAATAATAGTAAAGAAATCACGAAGATAAGTATCTTCTTAGTGCAATCATAAAGATAAGTATGTATTAAGTCTTGGGTTTATTCTAAGAAGGTTAATACTTAACCTTGTACTAAACTTGAAAGAGGTAACAATCATTTATGTTAAGTTGTAGTAAATCCACTTAAGGATTGAAGTTAAACACTTAAATTAACTAAGTACAAGAAAAATCCTTCAAGTAAAATAGGAGTAAAGGAAAGAGGAAATTTCCTCTCAAGTAGTTTCCAAGTAGCACCGTACGACAAGAAGTGGTACTTAGGTCTTATGGATGTTGTAACTAAAAGGTGTACCAATCTTTAAAGGGATTCTCAAGAGTTCCAAGGAATTGGAATTTGAAAAGAATTGGCGAATGATTAGAATTAAGTAGAGTGGAAGAACTCTATAAAATCCCTAGGCTAGTTTGTTATGCCTACAGAAATCTGAAATGGTCTCCTCTCTACCTAAATTTGAGGCACCTCGTAAACATGTTTGTGAAGGACTCTGCACATTTTGCAATAAGTTGAATCGTACTTAAGATAAATGCTACAAGAAAATGGCCTACAAAGGAGGACCACGTGATCCTTGAATGCAAGGGAGCGTCCTTATGCAAGACTGCCTGCCTAAAGTGAACCTTCTATAACTCATTGGGAACAAGGCAATTTTATGGCAAGGTGCCCAAGGACAGGGAGTGCCTACCCTAGGGAAACGAACCAAGAATGAAGCAAAGAAGCTACTCCAATTCAATGTTGGAGATGTGAAGGTGATGGACACAAAGCCAAGTATGTCCAAATGAAAGTAAGCCCATTGGATTCACTCCATTATGTAGGCATTGCAATGGATAGGGCAATTACGATGAAGATTGTCCTAAAAAGAGAGCTGATAATGGCAAAGAGAAGGGGCCACTTGAATCTTCAATCTACGTTGAAGTTGAAATGCAACCTGTCCATAAGGTGCAAGAACAAATCCCTACTATAGGGGTGGTATTCCAAAAACTAGAATCTAGGGACTGACCCAGTTTCTCTACACACTTTGTAGAGGCAAACCAAGGTAATCAAGTTCAAAAAGAACCTATTGGGGTAGTGGTCACATGAAAAAAATGCTTGAAATACATGAAAATAAGCACAAATATTTGCTATGTTGGATGATGAAGGAACTTGAACATTGCATAATAGAGATCCAAAAAATCATCGAGGAAGACATAGAGCCAAAGAAACAAATCAGATCACTCAATGAAGATGGTGGTTCAAGAAAATTTGCATAAGATGGAGAGATATTCATAGAAGATGGAGCAAGTGCACCTTCAAAGAAACAATTACTTAGAACTAGCCCCAAGCTACATATCAACAAGAACTTAAGTGGATAGATGTTGGAGTTTGATGTCTATGGAAGCACATGAACAAGGAAAGGAAGAAGAAGAAGAAGAAGCTTGGAGCACAACACAACATTGAATGAATTACGAAGTGAATGTACAAAGATAAGTAACCCGCTAGGGTTATAACCGTATATACAAGACGAGGGGAAAACCTCTTAAAGAGGGAAAAAAGTGCCCTAGCAATCCTAAGTGTGTTAACAAACATCACTACCAAAATATATCAACAAACCGCCCTAAAAGTGATGCAGTGAACAAGGAGCCGACACTATGTATAAGGAAGTGTCAATCTATGTGGAAAAAGATCAATCCACAAAAGGAACTAAGCCCAAAAAAAGATTTACTTCTCCTTAGGTGGAGCCTTTGTGATAAGATATGCAATGTTATCCTTTGTGGGCACATATGTCAAATTGATCTCTCCAACATAGAACCTCTCCCTTACATAATGATAGTGCACCTCGATGTGCTTTGTGCGAACATGGAACATAGGGTTCCTTGCAAGTCCCAATGCGCTCTGACTATCAATGAAGATGGTGGTGGCAAAAGACTGACCAACAACCAAATCAACCAAGAGGTATTTGAGCCACACACACACTAAACAATCACTGTGAAAGCTACCCTATACTCAATGTCACATCTAGAAGTGGCCATCGTAGCCTGCTTCTTGCTCAACCAAGATATGCACGAACTACCAAACATGAAGCAAAGACCACTAGTGGGCACATGAGTGTCATATCAAGCAGTCCAATTTGAGTAAAAAAAGACATGTAAATTTGGCAGTAATGATCCCCCTTTGGAATAAAACAATCCAAGTAGCCAAGTACCACTCAAGTAGCAAAAGATGTTATTAACCGCTTACTAATGCTTGACACTTGGGCAATGCATCAATCTACTCATCTAAGAAACAAAAAACTGAATATCAGGCTGAGTTATGGTTCCATCAAGCTTATGTTTTAGCTTGTACGCCCACTTAGTGCCAATGGATTTTTTTCCCAGAGGAAAATCACATAAAGACCAAGTACCATTCTTCATAAAAGCATCATATTCAGATTACATAGCAACCATCCAATTTTTTGAATTTTGTGCATCATCAAAGGAAAATAGGCTCACTACCATCACAAAGACTAGAGGCAACCATTGCATAGCAATTGATACAAAGGAAGCACTACGAGAGCCTGAATGAGTATGATATGACAAGGGTGCATCTAATTTTCTATCTCTCCAAGTCTTCACCAACCATTTAGGCATAGTTTTTGTCTCATCTATATCAACCCTCTCATCAACAAGTGCATCATGTAAATGTGCATAAAAAATGGAATGATCTGCAGCATCATGTGGAACCTATAAAGGCTGAGAAATTGCCTTATTTGGATCAACACTTGACCATCCACCTATAAAAGAAGGTAGCAAAGTTTTATATACATCTCTACACCTAACCAAAGTCTCCTTGGTAGATCTCAAGTGAACCGAAGAAACTACATTGCCCTCTATCAAAGTACTAAACATATGAGTCTATTGTAGACATACACTGCTCATGAGAAGATGGGTCATAGCTCCATTTAGTAGTAAATGTCCATTCTTCATTTTGCACACGGTTAATAGACTCTATTTTAGGTGTAGAGGCCTCTGCAACAACCATTCCAGCCTCTTCTTCTTTGCCTCTTTTGCAGTTGATTTTGGACAACTCTTTATGACCTAATCATTTCCCTTACAATATTTGCAAAAAGATTTTTTCTTTTTTGTTTTCTTCTCATCTTTGTCTTCCTTCTTCAGCTGTGCAACATTAGTAGATTTTTGCTTACTAGTAGATGAACTCCATTTACCTTTGCCCTTCTGACTAGTTAGGAAAGCTTGATCTACAACATGCATAATGGACTAGTTTTGCTTGGATTGATCTTCCTACAACAAAACAGAGACTAAATCCTCAAATGTTAAGGCATTTGGATTGCCTTTCATCATCAATCAAAGAGTAGCAAAACTATGATATGAAGTTGGAAGACTGTTAAGAACAGTCTGCACAATTGATCTATCTAGCAAGACCACAGGCATAGAGCGAGTGTTCATCATTCCTAAAGAGAACTCTAATGAAAATGCAATTTTGGATGATTTTCAAAGGCGTAGAAGGGAATTGTAGGAAATTTTCGAGCAATTTGACCACGTAAGTTTGAAACTTAATTTGGTTAAATGTCGATTCTAATTTCTTAGCCACACAAGGTACCATACCAAGGCATAAAATGTTTGTGGAAAAGTATTTAAAATAATAGGGCGGATGCACTGAAATGGTGCCTTGTTTTTTGGTGGGGGACTATAATGTCTCACATCACTGGCCTTGTAATCTTTTGTGGGAATTTGCATCTTACTACCCTTGGATTAGCAAGATCATCACCTTTTTGTGAGTTTAGGCCATTTTTCTGTAATAATTACAATTTAAACCCCCTTTTGCGCGTTATCTATCATGTAACCTTTGTCTCACATACATGAGAATAGAAGGCTAGAAAAAAAAGTTATTCTCTTCTACACATGTACACTATGTATCCTCCCTTCTTACACCCACACACACTTTCACAAGAGTCGAAGTGTTAAAAAAGAAAGTTGCCCAAAAGCTTTTAAAAAGGCTCATCCTCCTCTCTCATGAAGTTTCTCCTTCCCCCTCTTCCCATGAAAGTTTCCTCTCCATCTCTCATGAAGTTCTCTTCTCCTGCACAATCGACTTTTTCACAAAATTTTGGAAGCTTATATATTAGACTCCAAGTGTTCAAGCAGTGCATATCAACACACATTTTGGGGTTCTTTTGGGATTTTGAGTATGTCTTTCAAATTATATCTTGGAAATTTGTAATTAGTTGTGAGATATGGCCTCTTTCCTATAGTGAACTACTCTAGGGTTGCTAACAACACTACTTTAGGGTGCACAAGTTTGGGAGCTTGTGCACCTTCAATATGAAGACTTGCACTAGATTTCATAATCCTAAGAGTTATATTCCATTCAAGGACTCTCGATGTCGCAAAAGATCTTCTTAAGTTTTGTAGCAACGGGCAAGTATTGTGCGAGTTGTGTCGTGTGTGTACAAGTGGTATTTCATTAGTTCTATGCATCGTGTGTTGCATGAAATGTGCGTTGTACCTCCGTGAATAGCTTGTATTGCAATCCTTTTTGACGTTGTGGTCCTTTGCCTTGTCAAAGAAATACACTCTCCTTCTCTTCATTGTGATGTTGTCCTTTTTCATGTTTTCTCCCGAGTGTAGGGCATATGATTTTCATAAGACTCTCTCCCAACTAGTTAGTTGATCAGCCCATGTGATTGATAAATCTCTCTCTCTCTCTTTCTCTTTCTCTTTCTCTCTCCCTCCTTCCCTCACCTCCTTGAGATTATACGTGTGTGATTGGACACATTAACAATGCAGATGTTTACACATATTTCTTTTTTGAATCCCACCTTTTTAGTGTGAAATGGAACGTTGTTAGGTCCATGTTTCTTTCATTTCTCCCATTCATACTTCCACTACATTAATTTATCTATTATTCAATTACTTTTCATTTTTTCCTCCGCCGGCTCCTGCTTGCTCTACATTTCGTGTTAGGTGAAAGCCTTGGACGTAATTCAGAGACAGAGATCTGGAGATCAGCGATTAGCGATCAGCTCTCTCTATCTCCGTTTATTGTCCTATCTGTATTTCGTTCTGTCCGTCTCTGTCTTCTGTAAATTGCATACGTTTCTGCGTTCCCTTCCCCGTATTCTTCATGAATTCATGGAATCGCAATCACAAGAGAAATCAATAACAAGCTATTGAGGATCGACGGAGCAGTGATGGCGACCCGCAATCGCACGCAGATTTTTCGCAAATACAGAGATGCACTGCGGGAAGTGCGTTTGTCTTCGTCTTCCGGGATTCCTCAGTCTTCTTCCTCGGGAGGAGGTCCCGTTATCGAGATGTCAACCGCTCCATTTTTGAACCAGAAAGCAGGATACAATGCCGTCAGCACTGTGGATGTTGATAATCCCCGGTACTCATTCCATCTCCCCTTCTAGGTACAAAGCAATAATCTGGACATGAAACACCCACAAATTCAGGATCTTCTACACTCCTATATTGCATCTTCCGTATTTGCTTGCAATGAGGGGCACATGCACCATATGGAGTAATTTCTGATGCAACCAGAATCTTTGTTTACGATATATATCGACCAGCTTAAATCAATGATTTTCTTGAATCAAACAAGAATTTGTGAGCAATGTACTACGCATATCATACTATTATCACTTGTAGAATCTGACTACTGCTTTTGCTGGCTTAATTTTCAAAGACAAACCAGGGAGAATATGCTGATTGAACACATGCCATGCGTGAACAATTTTTCAAACAAAATTATCGTGCTGTTTCTGGACAAGTATATTTTGCTTTAAGAGTATCTAGAATTCAAGCTCATGTCTTCTAGTGATGGAATTCTGATACATGTTGCTTTACAGTTTCCATCGTGATTGGTGCAATAGATGTTGCACCGTTTTGGAGCTTTGCTGCATTTACACTTGTTTATTTCTTCCTAAGAGGGATCTATATGAGATTTTCTCATTTCATTTGCTCTGATTTGGTTGACTTGTTTGCTGTTGGATGGGAGAGATTGAGTCGAGAAAAGAAATTTGGAGAAATGAGCATGTGTAACTACATATCTAAAAGGAAGCAAAACGTGAGCTGGTTTATGGAGAAACGGATGGTGAGGTAATTTTAGAGAAACTACGGAATAATCACGCATTACTTTGTTTGCATTTTCCTTTTAACTTGAGAATTTTCTTTTGTGAGTCATGATTGAGGAGGATAGATTGATCATGTTAGCGCATTTGAGGGACATATTTCGAACTTACAAAGGGAATAATTTTTCACTTTGAATAATTTTTATTGTGATAAGATTAAACGCTATTTATTGATGTATTCCTATACATCATCTTGATTTGTTTCTTTATGAAACCTCCCAATAGTAAGGTCCCCTAATGGAATGAAAGGTAATTGTGAGTAAAGATCATGCTCAAGATGTCTCTAGAAGATCATGATAGTCTCCTAATAGAGTGATCAACCATCTCTGTAATATGGATTACGATCATGAGAATGTCAATTGCAAGGGGGGGTTATTAACATTCATCACAAATGTCAAGGTAAAATGCATAGATTTGATGGAATGTGACCCCTTTAGACAACCCTCTCCTATCAATAGCTTTGAAGCCATACACTCTAGAACATTGTCATGCGCTTTGTATCTCTACATCTATGTAAGGATATTCGACTCTTTAGGTGAATTATCTCTTTATGTTGGAGACTAGGAAAGAGTTGAGTGAGAGTGAGTTGTCCCATTCCTCATTTAGTAGAAATTCGCCCAACATGTGCTTAGAAGTCATGAAAAAGTGTGGAGAGGGAATCGGGATAAAGATGCACCTAGGATATTCTTTCTTCTCTCTTTGATCTTTTGTGTAGGTTTGGTATTTACTCCTGTACATGTCAGAGATCGTGGAGGTTATGATGGGAGTAGGCTGATCATGTGCTCTTTGAGGAAGAACGATTAGGGATGGAATCATTTGGATACGAATGGAGACACACCTGAATTGAAACCGGACTTTATCAAGGATGTTGCCCACAATAGGAGCCTTGTTGGTACCCTAGCAATGATGATAGTCCCTTGGGTTTTAACCTAGGAGATATTGCCCATAGAAGTATGCTCCATGGTTGTGCCTACAATTGGTATGTTGATATACTTGAGATCTCCCATGTACGGTTTGTCGCATCCCTCATTTAGTAGAAATTCACCCAACATATGCTTTAGAAGTCATAAAAAGTGTGGAGAGGGTAAAGATCACCTAGGATATTCTTGCTTCTCTCTTTGATCTTTTGTGTAGATTTGACATTTACTCCCATACATGTTAGAGATTGTGGAGGTTATGATGGGAGTAGGATGATCATGTGCGTCTTTGAGAAAGAATGAATAGGGATGGAACCATTTGGATATCAATGTAAACAATTGAATTGAAACCTGACTTTATGAGGATGTTGCCCACGATAGGTGCTTTGTTGGTACCCTAGCAATGATCATATGATGATAGCTCCTTGGGTATTTACCTAGGAGATGTTGCCCATAGAAATATGATCCATGGTTTGTGCCTACAATTGGTATGTTGACATACTTGAGATCTACCATGTACGGTTTAACTGGGTACCCTTCCACGCTTGTAGCATGGTCTTTGCACTGGCTAACCATTTGTTGTGGAGGAATCCACATGAGTTGCTTATTAGTTGCCATTGAATTCATAGGGGGTGCTCGAGTTCAGTATCGGGTTTTTTGTAGTCATGTAGAAATGATATAGAGAGACATGGGAGAGCATGAAGATGGTCTCACATTTTCTTTTCTTCTCCAAAAATTGCTACCACCACATCGTCCTCATGTCATCCTTTTTTGTTGGCTTTGTGATCTCCAAAGTGGAAGGATGGGGTTATACCTTAGGATAATCATGGTTCTTGAGATGATTGGAACTAATGTATGTATTGGGTTATCTTCCAAGGAGCGTGGTCTTTTACGTATCATAGGGAAGGTAACGTAGATGTGGTAGGAGCTAGATCTACCTTGAGGAATCAAAGTTCTTGTATTGCACATAAGTCACTTGGAATATGCAAGTGTAGCCATTTGCCTAGGAGCTTGATTTGCCTCGAGGAGTCATGGTGCCTGAATTGCATGTGGATCGCTTGCAAAAGAGGTTTTGATCAGGATGATTTGGTATACCTCATGAGGAGATCCGAATTTTGAAGGATTTTACCTAGGATGTTGCATTAGAGCTTATGATGGTTTTCATTCATGTGACTAGGAAGTCTAGTAGGGCTTTTGTCCTATTCATTGATCAAGTAGGATCATGCGCATGAGTTTGTAGGACTCGAGAGCCTATTAGGTTGTTGAAGGATTGGTTTTCTTTGCATTTTGTGCTAGGCTTCATTATGGCTAAGTCTGCCAATCACTTTTGGAAGTGATAGAAACTCACTTCGCAAAGTTTTTGGTCGACTCCCATGAGCTTATAGTTGTACTTTCCTTTGGGGGTGAACTTGGGGTTTGCTTGGATTCATCTTGGTATTAGAGTTAGAGAGAGAGAGTCTTGGAGATTGGGGTGGATGACACTATTTAGGTCATGATGCATAATGCAAGTAATTTGTGCTTCCATGGGACACATGGTAAAGGAGTTTCCATCCATCATATGGACTCCTTGTCAAACATAGTATTGACTTGTTCATTGAGGATGCAAGCAAACTTTCTTAGGTCCAGAGTCCACTATATTTTGAGCATATGCTAGAAGATGGTCTTTTTGTTCACCAAGAGGTCCCTTACATTAGTTGAAGGTGCACTTTTTGTTTTGTTTTGTTTTTTGTTTAAATTATATATATATATATATATATGTGTGTGTGTGTGTGTATGTGTGTGTGTATGTGTGTGTGTATTTTTTTAATATTTCTAGTTAATTTTGAAATTCATATTTCGTTATTACTTTTTATTCTAGTTCATTTTGTTTTGGCTTTCTTACTTGTTTCTATTTTTCATGTCATATATTGATTTTATTTTTGTGTTGTATGTTGCTTTGGTTGGTTTTGTCTTAATGTGTTTGTGTTTGTGTTCTTTATCTCGAGTTTGTAAGTTTGGAGAACTTGAGAGAGAGAGAGAGAGAGAGAGAGAGAGAGAGAGAGAGAGAGAGAGAGAGAGAGAGAGAGAGAGAGAGAGAGAGAGAGAGAGAGAGAGAGAGAGAGAGAGAGAGAGAGAGAGAGAGAGAGAGAGGTAGGTATATGAACGTCTTCCAAAGGCCAAACTTGGCCTATGAGACAAAATCATATACAACTGTGGTAATCTCTGTGTAGCAATGGAAAGGAAAAAAATACTCGCTACACAAAACTGTGTAGGCGGAAAACAGCAAAGGATGGTGGTACCTGTAATGAGGAGGTAGTGGGAATAAAATAATGGTGCCTGGGGGGAGAGTGGCTCTGGCTCAGCAGATAATGACCACCTCATACAAGGTGGACCCATGAGGAAGTGAATGTGTATACCCTAACTATTGATGGTGGGTGGACGTGGGTGGAGTATGTGGTACATCGGCGGCGGTAGGTGTGCCTCCTGGAGGAAGCCTGTCCAAGTGGTGGTGATGCGCCTATGCTCCGTCATGTAGTCGTGGGCTATCATGATGCGTGAGATATCCTCCTGGTGAAGTCGTGGTCGTCGGTACCGGTATGTCTGCATGTAGCGTGGAGTCTCAATGAAGCCCTGGTATGAAATCCGTAGAAAATGCTCACGGTAGTGAAGCATTTTCGGTGTCAATGTCCTCCCCGGGCTGATCCATGTCCTCTGTATGTATGTATGCCATATCTCTTGACGGATGATCCTATTTCTCTCTTGGTGGGAGAGCGAATAGGTGGGAGCATGGGAGTCATACTGTACCGGTGGTAGTCTGTCTATGTCAAAACCATGGAGGGCAAGCCAATCCCGTGTCTGTGCATACCATGATGAGGTGTCTCCGACTAGTGCCATGTCGCGTGATGCCTGGAAAGCTTTGTAAGTGATGCGCTCTGTGTCCATGCTATGGATCCTGTGTAATAGGCATACTGTTTGGAAGAGTGCCTCTACTAGCATCGGTGGTGCAGCAAGCTCTGCCCGAATGATATCATGGGGTACCGAAGATTTACTGCGGATGAGTCTAGCAATTGTGAGAATCTGCGGTCTCTCCAGTGCTGTCCATGATGATGTGGCTAATCCCGGTCCCCATATAGCTGCACCATACATGAGTGCTGGGGTAACTAAAGTGTCGAAGAGCCACCCCTTTGTGCGGGGCTCCTGAAAATATGCATGGTGACACTGTCTCTCCATCAAAGCTAGCGCTGCGTATCCACGTGTGATGCGATCACGGGCTGCCTGAGACATGGAGAAAACCCCACAGGCTGCTGTGAAAGTTACTCCCAAGTAGACATATGAACCAACTACCTCAATGGGTCCACCTTCCGCTGTGAAAGAACTGTGTCTCCTCACCTGTGCTGATGTATGGAAGATCAAAACCTTGGTTTTACCAAGGTTCACTGATAACCCTCTATGTGTACAAAAATCATCTAGGCCGTGTAGGTGACGCTGTAGACCCTCTGAAGACTTTGAAACGAGCACAATATCATCAGCATATAAAAGAATGTGGATAGTGGTCCCTCGTACCTCAATGCCCTCTCCTCCTTGCTGCCATATGAAGTCCACTATCTCGTCAATGTATAAACCAAAAAGGGTGGGTGAGAGGGGGCACCCTTGCACAGAGAGAGAGAGAGAGAGAGAGAGAGAGAGAGAGAGAGAGAGAGAGAGAGAGAGAGAGAGAGAGAGAGAGAGAGAGAGAGAGAGAGAGAGAGAGAGAGAGAGAGAGAGAGAGAGAGAGACTTTTTAACGTCTATTAGAGGCCAAAATCGGCCTATGAGACAAAACATATACATCAGTATGATCCAGATCCAATCCACTGTGATCCCAAAAGGAAAATAAAGTGTGAGTACAAAAAAAAAGGGGTATAAAAGGAGTGGATAATGACTGGCATCAAGGGTGTGGGCTGCTATGGGTATGCACTCTATATGCTCAATGTGTGTGATACAAATATGATATGCATAGGGAGGGGAGGCTCGATGGTATCACAACCCTCTAAATGCGTGGAGTGGGTGTAGGATATAATGCATCGGTGGGTAAGGCATCATGGCGATCCTCAAAATGCTCTGAACGTCCAAATCGACAGGGGTGCGTTGTTGACGTCTCCGTATCTCCATGTCATGGCGTCCGTGAAATGCCTGAATCTCTCTTTGGTGTGGACGGGCTCTCCGGAGTGGGGGTCTCGGTCGTCGACGCTATCGTCTAAGCTCCTCTGCTAGGTGTAATGTGACACCCCGCATCGAGCTGAGTCCTCGAGTGGCTTTGGGTCTGAAAAAATCTGTAATATAAGTCTGAGGGGGGGGGGGGCCAGGTGTGTCTCCATCTTTTGCTAGAGAAGTGATGCATGGCGGTGCTTGAGCTCTACTAGGAAACGACCTAGAGGGCGCTGGTCCTCTGTCCCCAATAAAGCCCTGATCTCTCTGGCCCCCCTGAAGAGCTATGGGTAGCGGACTCTGATGTCATCATATGCCTGGCATCTACATGTGTAGTGCTCCTCGTCCTCCACCTCCTCTCTACATATCCTGCATAATCTCTCGTCCCTCGGGGTATGTGTCGCTCGCCCAACCTCAATCTCGAGCTTGTGTGATGATACTCTGAGCTGCCCAATGGCCACTCTCTAAGTTGGTGCCATGTATGTATCCATGTATCGTGGTCTCTGAATGAAACCATCCGCTGTCTCTTTGTGGGAAGAGGCTCCCTTGGTGCTATCCATGTCTCTTTGTGGGAAGAGGCTCCCGTGGTGCTATCCATGTCTCCCTGACGTGTATCTGTAGTAGGTCCTGATGGATGATCCTATTCCTCTCCGAACGAGAGAGGGTAATGTGGGGGGAAGAGAGGTCATACTGAAAAGGGGGAAGATCCGTAATGCTCATGCCATGGCCTGCTAACCATCGGTAAGTCTGTGCATACCATACTCTCTCATGCCCTGTCTCTGCCAAATGTCTAGAGCTCTCAAATGCAAGCCTGGTGAGTCGGCTGGTGGGGAGCTCTCTGACTCTCAGAATAAAGGTCACCAACTGGAAGAGGGCCTCCACTAGCATCCGTGGTGTGCCAAGCTCAGCTCGTATAATGTCATGTGGAACGGAGCGCTTGCCGCGCAGCAAGCGTGAGATCATGGTGACATGGGGCCTCTCAATCCGCGTCAACATCGCCTCCTTGATCCCTGGTGCCCAAATTGCTGCTGCGTACATCAATGCGGGTGTCACTAGAGTGTCAAAGAGCCACCCCTTAGTCCGGGGCTCCTGAAAATGTGTTTGAAAGCAACGTCTCTCCAATCCTGCAAGTGCCGCATAGCCTCGCGTCAATCTATCTCTCGCTACCTGTGCCATGGAGAATACCCCTGTGCTGCCCGAGAAGGTGACACCTAGGTAGACGTAGGAGTCCACTACCTCTATCTGTCCTCGAGCTGCGGTGAAAGAGGCACGATGGCGTACTGTCCTGGAGGTATGGAAGATCATGACCTTGGTCTTGCCAGTTTCACTGAGTCCTCTCTCTATGCAGAAGGTATCGAGCGCCTGTAAATGTGACTGCAATCCCTTGTGTGACTCTGAAAGCAAGACAATGTCATCAGCATATAATAGGATGTGTACTGGCGTACCTCCGAGGTCTCCTCCTAGCCCTGCTGCTCGTTGTATATACTCCGTGATCTCGTCGATGTAGAGACAGAAGAGAGTGGGTGAGAGAGGGCAACCTTGTTTCACACCAATGGTGCTAACAAGCCTGTCTGATAGGCCCCCGGGGCAGCGTACCCTGCCTGTGACTCGTGCATACAAAGCATGGATGGCCCATAGCATGTCTGATGGTAGCTGTAACTCCTGGAGCCTCCATAGTAGTCTCTCTCGAGGGACCAGTCGAAGGCTTTGCGGAAATCCACAAAGCAACAATATAGTCTCTGCTTCCTCGCCTTTGCGCTCTCAATCAAGCAACGAAGCACGAAGATGTGGTCGATGGTGGAGAAAGTGCCGCGGAAGCCTGCCTGGCCTGGTGCTCTGATCCAAGCTGCCTCAGCGTGTGTCTTGAGCTCTGCCTGTGTCTTGAGCTCTGCCTCTAGTACTGCCCCATAGATCTTGGCCAGGATATGGCCTATCATAATAGTCCTGTAGTTCCCTGGATCTATCATATCGCCGGACTTATGGATAGGCATAATGGTATGCATAGTCCACGAGTTAGGTAATCCCTCAACCAAAGCACGGTTGAAGAGATGGGCGATCAGGTGGGAAACTACATCTGCTGCGTATATAAAGTGCTCGCCCTGTAGCTCCGTGTGGTCTGCTGAACGGCCATGCCGTAGCCTATGGATGGCCTGTCGTACCATGCCTGCCGTGAAGAGGGTGGATATCGCAGGACGCGGTGTGGGAGGGATCGGCAATGGTGGGTGTCTTGGGACGTCATATAACCTCTGGGCGTAGGTGTGCCAAGTATGAGGATCTGCTGCGGTGACATAATCCCTACTCATGAGAAGGTTGAACAGCTTTGCCTCCTGTCTCTCCTCGAAAGCTCATCGCTTCCGGCGTGTGAGGGTTCGCATCTGCCGTCGTGCCTCCCTCTCTGTGATGTATCCCAAGATACTATGTGCTCTGAGATGTCGGTATAGTCGCCTACACTCCTCATCGTACCATCTATTCCGGGGTGTATGCCCCAGCCGTGTCGAATGTGCGGTGCTGTGGGTGGTGTATGGGAAGCTCAAACTAGCGGATGTGTAGAGGATCGAGAAGTGGGCGGTGAGGGTGTCCAATGAGGCAGAGGGATCAAGGGAGTAGATGCGCTCTCGAACATGGGAGCTATAGATATGTGCTAGCTCATGTCTAAAGTGAATGGTGGTATGGGCATGTGGCTGTATGGTGACGGGGTGGGATATGCATGGTGAGCCGCGTATGGATAGGGCAAGATATGCGTGATCAGCTCCAATCCGTATGGGTGGGATAGTGAATGAGGTGATGAGATGTGTCGCCTCCGGGGGTCCGATAACATAGTCTACCACACTACCTCCTTGTGGTGTCATGGGTGGAATGCAGGTGAGACCGCCCGAGGTGGGCCAGGTCGCCATCCCATTATATATAATGAGACGGTGTGCTGCTCCCATCTGGAGTAGGTGTCTACCGTATGAGGTGGGTGTGGCGGTGTCGGCTGAGGCTCTGAGTGTAGACATATCCTCTATGGTACGAAGCATCTCAGGGTCGTCAAAGTCGTAGATATCACACCGGTGGCTCTTAGTGCGGGCATTGAAGTCTTTTACCAAGAAGACTTCGCCCATCCCGGTATACTCCATAATGGTGTCATTGAGGCAGTCGTATGGCTATGTGGTGTCTAGTCCCTCCCCCCCTAAGGGCTGCTCGGGGGAATGTGTGAAGCGCGAGCCGATGGGTGCAATATAGCATAGGGCGAAATACGCTGCTCTCTGTGATAGCTGGAGGCGTATCCACATGAAACGTGCCTCAGGGTCTTTGGCTACCGCCTGTACCCTGTGCTGTAGCGACTGTCTGTAGAGCACGACTACTCCTTCTGATCCTCGTGTGGTGTGCTGTCTCATTTGTTGGCGGTGAGCCGACTCCCACATATACCCTCAATCCTCGGTAGGCTCCTCCGCGGGCTCTCGTGTGTCTCTGTCAAGAATATCATGTCTCTGCCCTCCATCACCTCCTCGAGGAGCCCTGGATGTGTCCACAAAGATCCATTGCAATTCCAGACTGCAATGTGCACCTCTTGTGCTGTCTCATAGGCCGCGAATCCCTAGTCAATGGGCCGTCCATCAATGATGACACCACCGTCTCTGTATAGGGCAGGATGTCCCTCTCGTCGAGCCTGGAGGACACGCGGCATGCATTCTCGTATGAGCTCTACCTTCATTCGTGAGGTCGTCATCCAAATAGATGGGGGTGCCCGGTGTAGTGCGTAGTACTGCCCGTCGTCTGAGGAAGTCTCTCCTCCCGGCCTCATCTGAGAACTGAATGATAAGTGCTATGCTCCGTGTGGTGTCCCGTCCTGCTCTCCAGGCTCTGGTGAAAGGGAGAGGCTCATCTCTGCGGTATCCAAGTAGTGTGCATAAGCGACGCCCGTCCTCCTTTGGTGATCCGTCTGTCTCTGTGAGGCCGGAGATGCGAACATTGAGCCTGCGAGCCTGTCGCATCCGCTCCTCCTCAATGGTGGTGTGTACTATGTGGATCTCCTCATGGTGGTTGTTCTTCTTTGCCTCTTGTCGAAGGTTCTTTTTACAACCTCGACCCATCCATCTTTTTTAGTCCCAAGCTCGCTTTGAACCACCTCCATGCACTCCTTCTTGATAGTCACCCGAATGTCCCCTAGCTGTAGGGCGATCTCCCCATCCTCGCGTATGCTGTCTAGCTTCGTTCTCATCTCAGTAAGCTGAGTGTGCAACTCCTCCTTGTCCCGTGAGTGCTGCTTGCGGATAGCAAAAAGCTCTCCCCAAAGGGACTCATTTTCCTTGTCTAAGGTTGCCACCTTGGCTTCGAGGGCGGCAACTCTGCGGGTAACCCCGTTCAGTCCAGAATCTCCTTCTTTCTTCTGTTTTCCTATCAACTCTCGGAGGGTATGCTCTAAGGTGGCCAGCTGTTCCTCCAACTTGGGAGCCATGAGAGAGAGAGAGAGAGAGAGAGAGAGAGAGAGAGAGAGAGAGAGAGAGAGAGAGAGAGAGAGAGAGAGAGAGAAAGAAAGAAAGAAAGAAAGTCATATTAACGTCTTCTGGAGGCCAAACTTGGCGTATGAGACAAAAAACCATGTACAAGTGTAGTAACCCTGTGTAGAGGATGAAATGAAATAAAAGGTATATCGTGACACAAAGATATTTAAGGCTGGAAAAGGATGGGAAGACGTGGCTCTGACTCCGCAGATAGTGGCCACCTAATACATGGGGGACATGTGAGAAAGTGTGAGTAAAACACCCTAGCTACTGGTGAATGGGTGGGGGTGGGTGTAGTATGTGGTACATCGGGGGTGGTATGAGTGCCTCCTGAAGGAAGACAACCCATGGGGTGGTGGTGCGCCTATGCTCCATCATGTGGTCGTAGGCTGTCCTCATGCGTGAGATATCCTCCTGATATAGTCGTGGTCGATGATATCTGCCCATGCGTGGTCGACGCCGTGCTCTCTGTGCTTCTGCCTGGTGGAGCGTGAGCCCTATAGATGAACCTGTATGATGTAGCTCAGCTCGCTGAAAAAACTGGGTAATGGTCTACTGCGTACTCACTCGTGGCTGATGTGTGGGCTGGAGTGACCGATCTCGCCTCGTATGCTTCCGCGATGAAGCCTCCCAAGCGTCGCTGATCTCCCATAGTCATGCATAACGGGAGTGACTCCTCTATCTGGAACTGTGCTCGTAGGTCTAAGTATGCTCGGCATCTGATAACAAAATGCTCCTCACTCTCTACCTCTGTCTCGCATACTCGGCACCACCTCTCCTCACGGGGGACTCCCCTGGATCGACCCTTCTCAATCTCGAGCTGATGTGATGAAACCCGGAGCTGCCCAATGACGACTCGAAGGTGGTGGGGTAGATATGTCTGCATGTATCTCGGAATCTCGATGAAGCCCTCGTCCGATATATGTAGAAAATACTCACGGTAATAGAGCATTTTCGGTGGCAATGTACCCCTAGGGCTCACCCATGTCCTCTGTATGTATGTATGCCATATCTCCTGACGAATGATCCTATTCCTCTCCTGATGAGAGAGCGAGTACGTGGGTGCATGTGAGTCGTACTGTAGTGGTGGTAGCTTGTCTATGTCAAAGCCATGGTGGGCCAGTCTCGTGTCTGTGCATACCATGGGGAGGTGTCGCCTGCTAATGCCATGTCCCGTGATGCCTGGAAAGCCCGATAAGCAATGCGCTCTGTATCCATGCTTCGGAGTCTGTGTAATAGGCATAGTGTTTGGAATAGTGCCTCAACTAGCATCGGTGGTGCAGCGAGCTCTGCTCTAATGATATCATGTGGTACTGAAGGTTTGCTGTGGATAAGTCTAGAAATCATGAGGATCTGTGGCCTCTCTAATGATGTCCATACTGATGTGGCTAATCTTGGTCCCCATATGGCTGCCCCATACATGAGCGCTTGTGTAACCAAAGTGTCGAAGAGCCACCCCTTTGTGCGGGGCTCCTGAAAATATGCCCGGTGGCACTGTCTCTCCATCAAGGCAAGTGCTGCATACCCACGTGTGATGCGGTCACGTGCAGCCTTAGACATAGAGAAGACCCCTGATGCTGCTGTAAATGTCACTCCCAAGTAAACATATGATCCGACTACCTCAATCAGTCCACCCGCTTCTGTGAACAAACTATGTCTGCGTACCTGTGCTGATGTATGAAAGATCATGACCTTGGTTTTACCAAGGTTCACAGATAACCCTCTGTGTGTGCAAAAGTCATCTAGGCCATGTAGATGATGCTGTAGGCCTTCTGCAGACTCTGAAACCAGTACAATATCATCAGCGTATAAAAGAACATGGACAGTGGACCCGCGTACCTCAATGCCATCACCCCCCTTGCTGCTGTATGTAGTCCACTATCTCATCAATGTAGAGACCAAAGAGGGTGGGTGAAAGAGGGCATCCTTGCTTCACCCCGATAGTGCTAGCAAGTGGATGAGATAAGCCCCCCGGACATCTGACTCTGCGAGATACTCTCTCGTATAAGGCATAGATCCCCCATATCATCTCCTCTAGAGCTTCGATATCAAGTAGTCATCTCAAGAGTCGTCCCCTGGGAACGGTGTCAAATGCTTTGCGGAAGTCCACAAAGCAGCAATATAATCTCCTCTTCCTCACCCTTGCCTGGTCGATCAGGCATCTAAGAGTGAAGATGTGGTCAATGGTAGAGTAATCTCGTCTGAAGCAGGCCTGTCCTGGAGTCCTGATACCCTTTCTCTCAGCGAGAGTACTCAACTTTGTCTCCAGTACCGCCCCATATAACTTGGCCCATATAGGGCCAATCATGATCGTGCGGTATGTAGCTGGATCCATAGTATCTCCTGACTTATGAATGGGCACTATGGTGCTCAGTCCATGAGTCACGGAACCCTTCAACCAGTGCACGGTTGAAGAGGTGGGCAATGAGCGGTGCAAGGGTCGTGCCTCCATAGATGAGGTGCTCAGCCTGTAAACCGAAAAGGTCATGGGCCCTGCCATGTTGTAGACGGGCAATAGCGCGTCCCACCATAATGGGTGTAAAGAAGTTAGATGTAGTAGGACGTGGGATCCGTGGTCTGGGTATGGGGGGCTTGACTGGGATCTCGTATAGGCTCTGTGCATAGCTATGCCAAGTGCTCGCGTCTCGGATGGGTGTCTGCTGTCTCCTCTCTCTCAAATGTTGCCATGCCACTGCACTGTCTCGACTCATGAGTAAATGATAAATATCCCAGTACTGTCATATGAGAGAGAGAGAGAGAGAGAGAGAGAGAGAGAGAGAGAGAGAGAGAGAGAGAGAGAGAGAGAGAGAGAGAGAGAGAGAGAGAGAGAGAGAGAGAGAGAAAGAAAGAAAGTCATATTAACGTCTTCTGGAGGCCAAACTTGGCCTATGAGACAAAAGCCATGTACAAATGTAGTAACCATGTGTAGAAAATGAAATGAAATGAAATAAACACAAAGCTATCTAGGGCTGGTAAAAGGCTGGGGAGACGTGGCTCTGACTCAGAGAGAGAGAGAGAGAGAGAGAGAGAGAGAGAGAGAGAGAGAGAGAGAGAGAGAGAGAGAGAGAGAGAGAGAGAGAGAGAGAGAGAGAGAGAGAGAGAGAGAAAGAAAGAAAGAAAGAAAGAAAGAAATATTAACGTCTTCTGGAGGCCAAACTTGGCCTATGAGACAAAAAACCATGTACAAGTGTAGTAACCCTGTGTAGAGGATGAAATGAAATAAAAGGTATATCGCGACACAAAGATATGTAAGGCTGGAAAAGGATGGGAAGACGTGGCTCTGACTCCGCAGATAGTGGCCACCTAATACATGGGGGACATGTGAGTAAAAGTGTGAGTAAAACACCCTAGGTACTGGTGAATGGGTGGGGGTGGGTGTAGTATGTGGTACATCGGGGGTGGTATGAGTGCCTCCTCAAGGAAGACAACCCATGGGGTGGTGGTGCGCCTATGCTCCATCATGTGGTCGTAGGCTATCCTGATGCATGAGATATCCTCCTGATATAGTCGTGGTCGATGATATCTGCCCATGCGTGGTCGGCGCCGTGCTCTCTGTGCTGCTTCCTGGTGGAGCGTGAGCCCTATAGATGGACCTGTCTGAAGTAGCTCAGTTCGCTGAAAAAACTGGGTAATGGTCTACTGCATACTCACTCGTGGCTGATGCGTGGGCTTGAGTGACCGATCTCGCCTCTCGTATGCTCCCGCGAGGAAGCCTCCCAAGCGTCGCTAATCTCCCATAGTCATGCATAACGGGAGTGACTCCTCTATCTGGAACTGTGCTCGTAGGTCTAAGTATGCTGGGCATCTGATAACAAACTGCTCCTCACTCTCTACCTCTGTCTCGCATATTGGGCACCACCTCTCCTCACGGGGGACTCCCCTGGATCGACCCCTCTCAGTCTCAAGCTGATGTGATGAAACCCGGAGCTTCCCAATGACAACTCGAAGGTGGTGGGGTAGATATGTCTGCATGTATCTCGGAATCTCGATGAAGCCCTCGTCCCATATATGTAGAAAATGCTCACGGTAATAGAGCATTTTCGGTGGCAATGTACCCCTAGGGCTCACCCATGTCCTCTGTATGTATGTATGCCATATCTCCTGACGAATGATCCTATTCCTCTCCTGATGAGAGAGCGAGTAGGTGGGTGCATGTGAGTCGTACTGTAGTGGTGGTAGCCTGTCTATGTCAAAGCCATGGTGGGCCAGCCAGTCTCGTGTCTGTGCATACCATGAGGAGGTGTCGCCTGCTAATGCCATGTCCCGTGATGCCTGGAAAGCCCGATAAGCAATGCGCTCTGTATCCATGCTGCAGAGTTTGTGTAATAGGCATACTGTCTGGAATAGTGCCTCAACTAGCATCGGCGGTGCAGCGAGATCTGCTCTAATGATATCATGTGGTACTGAAGGCTTGCTGCGGATAAGTCTAGAAATCATGAGGATCTGTGGCCTCTCTAATGATGTCCATACTGTTGTGGCTAATCCTGGTCCCCATATGGCTGCCCCATACATGAGCGCTGGTGTAACCAAAGTGTCGAAGAGCCACCCCTTTGTGCGGGGCTCCTGAAAATATACCTTGTGGCACTGTCTCTCCATCAAGGCAAGTGCTGCATACCCACGTGTGATGCGGTCACGTGCAGCCTGAGACATAGAGAAGACCCTTGATGCTTCTGTAAATGTCACTCCCAAGTAAACATATGATCTGACCACCTCACTCTGTCCACCCGTTGCTTTGACAAACTATGTCTGCGTACCTGTGCTGATGTATGAAAGATCATGAACTTGGTTTTACCAAGGTTCACAGATAACCCTCTATGTGTGCAAAAGTCATCTAGGCCATGTAGATGATGCTGTAGGCCTTCTGCAAACTCTGAAACCAGTACAATATCATCAGCGTATAAAAGAATATGGAGAGTGGACCCGCGTACCTCACTGCTATCACCCCCCCCCCCCCCCCCTGCTCTTGTATGTAGTCCACTATCTCATCAATGTAGAGACCAAAGAGGGTGGGTGAAAGAGGGCATCCTTTCTTCACCCCGATAGTGCTAGCAAGTGGATGAGATAAGCCCCCCGGACATCTGACTCTGCCAGATACTCTCTCGTATAAGGCATAGATCCCCCATATCATCTCCTCTGGAGCTTCGATATCAAGTAGTCGTCTGAAGAGTCGTCCCCTCGGAACGGTGTCAAATGCTTTGCGGAAGTCCACCAAGCAGCAATATAATCTCCTCTTCCTCACCCTTGCCTGGTCGATCAGGCATGTAAGAGTGAAGATGTGGTCAAAGGTAGAGTAATCTCGTCTGAAGCCGGCCTGTTCTGGAGTCCTGATACCCTTCCACTCAGCGAGAGTACTCAACTCTGTCTCGAGTACCGCCCCATATAACTTGGCCAATATAGGGCAAATCATGATTGTCCGGTATGTAGCTGGATCCATAGTATCTCCTCACTTATGAATGGGCACTATGGTGTGCTCGGTCCATGAGTTAGGGAACCCTTTAACCAGTGCACGGTTTAAGAGGTGGGCAATGACCGGTGCAAGGGTCGTGCCTCCGTAGATGAGGTGCTCAGCCTGTAAACCGAAAAGGTCATGGGCCCTTCCATGCTATAGACGGGCAATAGCGCGTCCCACCATAATGGGTGTAAAGAAGTCAGATGTAGTAGGACGTGGGATCTGTGGTCTGGGAATGGGGGGCTGGTCTGGGATCTCGTATAGGCTCTGTGCATAGCTATGCCAAGTGCTCGGGTCTCGGATGGGTGTCTGCTGTCTCCTCTCTCTCAAATGTCGCCATGCCACTGCACTGTCTCGACTCATGAGTAAATGATAAATATCCCAGTACTGTCATATCAGAGAGAGAGAGAGAGAGAGAGAGAGAGAGAGAGAGAGAGAGAGAGAGAGAGAGAGAGAGAGAGAGAGAGAGAGAGAGAGAGAGAGAGAGAGAGAGAGAGAGAGAGAGAGAGAGAGAGAGAGAAAGAAAGTCATATTAACGTCTTCTGGAGGCCAAACTTGGCCTATGAGACAAAAAACCATGTACAAGTGTAGTAACCCTGTGTAGAGGATGAAATGAAATAAAAGGTATATCAAGACACAAAGATACATAATGCTGGAAAAGGATGGGAAGACGTGGCTCTGACTCCGCAGATAGTGGCCACCTAATACATGGGGGACATGTGAGTAAAACTGTGAGTAAAACACCCTAGCTACTGGTGAATGGGTGGGGGTGGGTGTAGTATGTGGTACATCGGGGGTGGTATGAGTGCCTCCTGAAGGAAGACAACCCATGGGGTGGTGGTGCGCCTATGCTCCATCATGTGGTCGTCGGCTGTCCTGATGCATGAGATCTCCTCCTGATAAAGTCGTGGTCGATGATATCTGGCCATGCGTGGTCCGCGCCGTGCTCTCTATGGTGCTTCATGGTGGAGTGTGAGCCCTATAGATGGACCTATCTGATGTAGCTCAGCTCGCTGAAAAAACTGGGTAATGGTCTACTGCGTACTCACTCGTGGCTGATGTGTGGGCTTGAGTGATCGATCTCGCCTCTCGTATGTTGCTGCGAAGAAGCGTCCCAAATGTCGCTGATCTCCCATAGTCATGCATAACGGGAGTGACTCCTCTATTTGGAATTGTGCTCGTAGGTCTAAGTATGCTCGGCATCCGATAACAAAATGCTCCTCACTCTCTACCTATGTCTCGCATATTGGGCACCACCTCTCCTCACGGGGGACTCCCCTGGATCGACCCCTCTCGACCCCTCTCAATCTCAAGCTGATGTGATGAAACCCGGAGCTGCCCAATGACGACTCGAAGGTGGTGGGGTAGATGGTGGGGTAGATATGTCTGCATGTATCTTGGAATCTCGATGAAGCCCTCGTCCGATATATGTAGAAAATGCTCACTGTAATAGAGCATTTTCGGTGGCAATGTACCCCTAGGGCTCACCCATGTCCTCTGTATGTATGTATGCCATATCTCCTGACGAATAATCCTATTCCTCTCCTGATGAGAGAGCGAGTAGGTGGGTGCATGTGAGTCGTACTGTAGTGGTGGTAGCCTGTCTATGTCAAAGCCATGGTGGGCCAGCCAGTCTCGTGTCTGTGCATACCATGAGGAGGTGTCGCCTGCTAATGCCATGTCCCGTGATGCCTGGAAAGCCCGATAAGCAATGCGCTCTGTATCCATGCTTCGGAGTCTGTGTAATAGGCATACTGTCTGGAATAGTGCCTCAACTAGCATCGGTGGTGCAGCGAGCTCTGCTCTAATGATATCATGTGGTACTGAAGGCTTGCTGCGGATAAGTCTAGAAATCATGAGGATCTGTGGCCTCTCTAATGATGTTCATACTGATGTGGCTAATCCTCGTCCCCATATGGCTGCCCCATACATGAGCGCTGGTGTAACCAAAGTGTCGAAGAGCCACCCCTTTGTGCAGGGCTTCTGAAAATATGCCTGGTGGCACTGTCTCTCCATCAAGCCAAGTGCTGCATACCCACGTGTGATGCGGTCACGTGCAGCCTGAGACATAGAGAAGACCCCTGAAGCTGCTGTAAATGTCACTCCCAAGTAAACATATGATCCGACCACCTCAATTGGTCCACCCGCTGCTCTGAACAAACTATGTCTGCGTACCTGTGCTGATGTATGAAAGATCATGACCTTGGTTTTACCAAGGTTCACAGATAACCCTCTATGTGTGCAAAAGTCATCTAGGCCATGTAGATGATGCTGTAGGCCTTCTGCAAACTCTGAAACCAGTACAATATCATCAGCATATAAAAGAATATGGACAGTGGACCCGCGTATCTCAATGCCATCACCCCCCCGCTGCTGTATGTAGTCCACTATCTCATCAATGTAGAGACCAAAGAGGGTGGGTGAAAGAGGGCATCCTTGCTTCACCCCGATAGTGCTAGCAAGTGGATGAGATAAGCCCCCTGGACATTCGACTCTGCCAGATACTCTCTCGTATAATGCATAGATCCCCCATATCATCTCCTCTGGAGCTTCGATATCAAGTAGTCGTCAGAAGAGTCGTCCCCTCGGAACGGTGTCAAATGCTTTGCGGAAGTCCACAAAGCAGCAATATAATCTCCTCTTCCTCACCCTTGCCTAGTCGATCAGGCATCTAAGAGTGAAGATGTGGTCAATCATCAATGGTAGAGTAATCTCGTCTGAAGCCGGCCTGTCCTGGAGCCTTGATACCCTTCCTCTCAGCGAGAGTACTCAACTCTGTCTCGAGTACCGCCCCATATAACTTGGCCAATATAGGGCCAATCATGATCGTCCGGTATGTAGCTGGATCCATAGTATTTCCTGACTTATGAATGGGCACTATGGTGTGCTCAGTCCATGAGTCAGGGAACCCTTCAACCAGTGCACGGTTGAAGAGGTGGGCAATGAGCGGTGCAAGGGTCGTGCCTCCGTAGATGAGGTGCTCAACCTGTAAACCGAAAAGGTCATGGGCCCTGCCATGCTGTAGACGGGAAATAGCGCGTCCCACCATAATGGGTGTAAACAAGTCAGATGTAGTAGGACGTGGGCTCTGTGGTCTCGGAATGGGGGGCTGGTCTGGGATCTCGTATAGGCTCTGTGCATAGCTATGCCAAGTGCTCGGGTCTCGGATTGGTGTCTTCTGTCTCCTCTCTCTCAAATGTCGCCATGCCACTGCACTGTCTCGACTCATGAGTAAATGATAAATATCCCAGTACTGTCATATCAGAGAGAGAGAGAGAGAGAGAGAGAGAGAGAGAGAGAGAGAGAGAGAGAGAGAGAGAGAGAGAGAGAGAGAGAGAGAGAGAGAGAGAGAGAGAGAGAGAGAGAGAGAGAGAGAGAGAGAGAGAGAAAGAAAGAAAGAAAGTCATATTAACGTCTTCTGGAGGCCAAACTTGGCCTATGAGACAAAAACCATGTACAAGTGTAGTAACCCTGTGTAGATGATGAAATGAAATAAAAGGTATATCGCGACAGAAAGATATATATAAAGCTGGAAAAGGATGGGGAGATGTGGCTCTGACTCCGCAGATAGTGGCCACCTAAGACATGGGGGACATGTGAGTAAAAGTGTGAGTAAAACACCCTAGCTACCGGTGAATGGGTGGAGGTGGGTGTAGTATGTGGTACATTGGGGGTGGTCTGAGTGCCTCTTGAAGGAAGACAACCCATGGAGTGGTGGTGCGCCTATGCTCCATCATGTGGTCGTAGGCTGTCCTGATGCATGAGATATCCTCCTGATATAGTCGTGGTCGATGATATGTGCCCCTGCGTGGTCGGCGCCGTGCTCTCTGTGCTGCTGCCTGGTGGAGCGTGAGCCCTATAGATGGACCTCTCTGATGTAGCTCAGCTCGCTGAAAAAACTCGGTAATGGTCTGCTGCATACTCACCCGTGGCTGATGTGTGGGCTGGAGTGACCGATCTCGCCTCTCGTATGCTGCTGCGAGGAAGCGTCCCAAGCGTCGCTGGTC
Source organism: Ceratopteris richardii (assembly GCA_020310875.1). Lineage (NCBI taxonomy): Eukaryota > Viridiplantae > Streptophyta > Polypodiopsida > Polypodiales > Pteridaceae > Ceratopteris > Ceratopteris richardii. Next base: position 197,931,478 of record CM035409.1, read on the forward strand.
TCCCATACTCATGCATAACTGGAGTGTCTCCTCTATCTGGAAATGTGCTCGTAGGTCTACATATGCTGGGCATCTGATAACAAAATGCTCCTCACTCTCTACCTCTGTCTCGCATACTGGGCACCGCCTCTCCTCACGGTGGACTCCCCTGGATCGACCCCTCTCAATCTCGAGCTGATGTGATGAAACCCGGAGCTGCCCAATGACGACTCGAAGCTGGTGGGGTAGATATGTCTGCATGTATCTCGGAATCTCGATGAAGCCCTCGTCCGATATATGTAGAAAATGCTCACGGTAATAGAGCATTTTCGGTGGCAATGTATCCCTAGGGCTCAGCCATGTCCTCTGTATGTATGTATGCCATATCTCCTGACGAATGATCCTATTCCTCTCCTGATGAGAGAGAGAGTAGGTGGGTGCATGTGAGTCGTACTGTAGTGGTGGTAGCCTGTCTATGTCAAAGCCGTGGTGGGCCAGCCAGTCTCGTGTCTGCGCATACCATGAGGAGGTGTCGCCTGCTAATGCCATGTCCCGTGATGCCTGTAAAGCCCGATAAGCAATGCGCTCTGTATCCATGCTCTGGAGTCTGTGTAATAGGCATACTGTCTGGAATAGTGCCTCAACTAGCATCGGTGGTGCAGCAAGCTCTGCCCTAATGATATCATGTGGTACTGAAGGCTTGCTCCGGATAAGTCTGGAAATCATGAGGATCTGTGGCCTCTCTAATGCTGTCCATACTGATGTGGCTAATCCTGGTCCCCATATGGCTGCCCCATACATGAGCGCTGGTGTAACCAAAGTGTCGAAGAGCCACCCTTTTGTGCGGGGCTCCTGAAAATATGCCTGGTGGCACTGTCTCTCCATCAAGGCAAGTGCTGCATATCCACGTGTGATGCGGTCACGGGCTGCCTGAGACATAGAGAAGACCCCTGATGCTGCTGTAAATGTCACTCCCAAGTAAACATATGATCCGACCACCTCAATGGGTCCACCCGCTGCCGTGAACAAACTATGTCTGCGTACCTGTGCTGATGTATGAAAGATCATGACCTTGGTTTTACCAAGGTTCACAGATAACCCTCTGTGTGTGCAAAAGTCATCTAGGCCATGTAGATGATGCTGTAGACCTTCTGCAGACTCTGAAACCAGTACAATATCATCAGCATATAAAAGAATATGGACAGTGGACCCGCGTACCTCAATGCCATCACCCCCCTGCTGCTGTATGTAGTCTACTATCTCATCAATGTAGAGACCAAAGAGGGTGGGTGAAAGAGGGCATCCTTGCTTCACCCCGATAGTGCTAGCAAGTGGATGAGATAAGCCCCCCGGACATCTGACTCTGCCAGATACTCTCTCGTATAAGGCATAGATCCCCCATATCATCTCCTCTGGGGCTCCGATATCAAGTAGTCGTCTGAAGAGTCGTCCCCTGGGAATGGTGTCAAATGCTTTGCGGAAGTCCACAAAGCAGCAATATAATCTCCTCTTCCTCACCCTTGCCTGGTCGATCAGGCATCTCAGAGTGAAGATGTGGTCAATGGTAGAGTAATCTCGCCTGAAGCCTGCCTGTCCTGGAGCCCTGATACCCTTCCTCTCAGCGAGAGTACTCAACTCTGTCTCGAGTACCGCCCCATATAACTTGGCCAATATAGGGCCAATCATGATCGTCCGGTATGTAGCTGGATCCATAGTATCTCCTGACTTATGAATGGGCACTATGGTGTGCTCAGTCCATGAGTCTGGGAACCCTTCAACCAGTGCACGGTTGAAGAGGTGGGCAATGAGCGGTGCAAGGGTCGTGCCTCCGTAGATGAGGTGCTCAGCCTGTAAACCGAAAAGGTCATGGGCCCGGCCATGCTGTAGACGGGCAATGGCGCGTCCCACCATAGTGGGTGTGAAGAAGTCAGATGTAGTAGGACGTGAGCTATGTGGTCTAGGAATGGGGGGCTGGTCTGGGATCTCGTATAGGCTCTGTGCATAGCTATGCCAAGTGCTCGGGTCTCGGATGGGTGTCTGCTGTCTCCTCTCTCTCAAATGTCGCCATGCCACTGCACTGTCTCGACTCATGAGTAAATGATAAATATCCCAGTACTGTCTCTCTTCCCAATCACGCCGTTTGCGGCGAGTAAGGCTCTGCATGCGACGCTGTGCCTGTGTGTGTGTAATATCCCCTCTATGCTCTAAAATGCGTAGGTGCTTCCGTAGCTCGCGACAATCTTCATCATACCAGCGGTTCTGAGGCATGGAACCTCTGCGTGGAGGGTTTATATGTGTGCGGTGTGGGAAACTGCAGAGAGCTGAGTCGTGTAGGATGGTGGTGAACTGTGATGTAAGTGTGTCCAAGGGTGAGAGTGGATCGAGGGAGAGTAGGCGGGTGTGTAAATGGTGTGCATAAACGTGTGAGAGCTCATGTGTGAAGTGTATCGTGATGTGTGTTTCAGTGGGTGAGGGAGGGTCTAATGGAATAGGAGATGAGAGTGTGAATGTGATAAATGTATGGTCAGCACCAAGTGGGCGTGGTCCAATAGTAAGTGAGGTGATGAGTGAAGCTCCAGATGTGGTACCCAAAATGTAGTCAACCGTGCTCTCACCTCCCCCGTGAGGGAAGCAAGTAAGTCTGCCCGAACCTGGCCAGCGATGCATCCCGTTATATATAACGAGCTGATGGCGGCTGCCTAGCTCAAGCAGATGTCTTCCATACCTTGTGGTATCCTGACCCATATCTGTCGATACTCTACTGGTACTCATCTCCTCTGGGTCTCTGGTCCTCATGAGATGTGGGTGATCCATATCGTATGCATCGCACTGATGTGACTGAGTGCGTCCATTGAAGTCCCCCATAAGGAAGACTTCACCTAGTGTGCTATAATGTAGTATGTCATCTGAAAGTGCTATGTATGGTGAGTCTCTGTCTCGGATCGGTCCCCCAAGATCCTGTCCTGCGTATCGAGATCCGCCTGGAGGGAAGTAGCATATAGCAATGTAAATCCAACTCCCCTGTGCTATCTCCATGCGGACCCACATGAATCGTGCCTCCTCATCTCTCCCTATAATATGGATCCGGCTCTGTATCTCCTGTCTAAATACGATGGCCACCCCTCCCGACCCTCGCGCTGTACTCTGTCTCGTGGTGGTCCTAAATGCAGATTCCCAATGAAAACCTGCAATACGAGGTAGACCTCTCTCTGGGCTCTCGTGGGTCTCTGTGATGCAAGCAAAGTCATGAGTGTCTAGGATCTCTTCCAATCGGTCTGGCCGTGTCCAAAGTGCTCCATTGCAGTTCCAGACTGCTCCTCTGAGTGGTGACTCCTGATATGGTGTTGCCTCATAGGCCACGTATCCCTATTTGATAGGGCGTCCGTCAATGAAGACTTTACCGTCCCGGTAGAAGGCCTTCTTTCCCTCTCGTCGGGCTTGAAGAATATGTGGCATACATGTCCGACGGTGCTCTATCTGTATTCTCGTGAGATCCTCGTCCATATATAAAGCTCCTCCAGGTAGTCCGCGTAGTACTGGTCGTCGTCGGAAGAAGGCGATACGTGTATCCTCAGAGCTCATACGAAGGATGAGTGCTCGTGGTCGGGACGTGTCTTTACCAACCCTCCATGCCTCTGTGAAAGGCATGCTCTCGTACCCCAAGCGTCGGCAGATGTCAGTGGCATCTGCATCCGGTGATGTGCCTTCTGAGAGCCCTGTAATCCGTACATGCAATCGGCGTGTGTGTCGAAGTTTTTCTTCCTCGAGTGTGTCCTGGACTCTAGAGAGCTCTTCTTTCCGTGCCTCTTCACTGACTTCTTTCTTGATCCTCTTCAGCCTTCAATTCGTCTCTCTCCTCTTTCATGTCTTTGATTTGATCTTCAAAAGCTTTAAACTTCTCAAAAGCTCTTCTCATTTCTTGATTTAGTGCTTTGTCTGCCTCCTTTTTTACATCTTTGATAGCTTTGCTGATCATCTCTTCCACTTCTTTTTTCTCTAACCGTGCCATTCTCCTCTTCTGTTTATGTGTGCTTTTTAACTCATATAAAGTGTTTGTTTCGTGGCCATTTTGCACAGGTACGGAGGTGTCAAGCTAGGGTTTCACTTCAGAGGTGTCAGAGCTGCTGTACGTCAGAGCTGCTGTACGTCAGAGCTGCTGTACGTCAGCCATGTCAGAACACGTCAGAGGCCTCCGATCTGTACGTCAGAGGAGTCAGATCAGTGTGTCAGGGGCGTCAGATCTGCGCGTCAGAAACGTCAGACCAGCGCGTCAGAATTGTCAGACCAGCGCCAGACCAGCGCCAGACCAGCAGCGTCAGACCAGCGCCAGACCAGCAGCGTCAGACCAGTGTCAGATGTCTCAGCGCGTCAGATGCGTCAGCACGTCAGACGCGTCAGAGAGAGAGAGAGAGAGAGAGAGAGAGAGAGAGAGAGAGAGAGAGAGAGAGAGAGAGAGAGAGAGAGAGAGAGAGAGAGAGAGAGAGAGAGAGAGAGAGAGAGAGAGAGAGAGAGAGAGAGAGAGAGAGAGAGAGAGAGAGAGAGTCATATTAACGTCTTCTAGAGGCCAAACTTGGCCTATGAGACAAGAAACCATGTACAAGTGTAGTAACCCTTTGTAGAGGATGAAATGAAATAAAAGGTATATCGCGACACAAAGATATATAAAGCTGGAAAAGGATTGGAAGACGTGGCTCTGACTTCGTAGATAGTGGCCACCTAATACATGGGGGACAGGTGAGTAAAACTGTGAGTAAAACACCCTAGCTACTGGTGAATGGGTTGGGGTGGGTGTAGTATGTGGTACATCGGGGGTGGTATGAGTGCCTTCTGAAGGAAGACAACCCATGGGGTGGTGGTGCGCCTATGCTCCATCATGTGGTCGTAGGCTGTCCCGATGCGTGAGATATCCTCCTAATATAGTCGTGGTCGATGATATCTGCCCATGCGTGGTCGGCTCCGTGCTCTCTGCCTGGTGGAGCGTGAGCCCTATAGATGGACCTGTGTGATGTAGCTCAGCTCGTTGAAAAAACTGGGTAATGATCTACTGAAGAGAGAGAGAGAGAGAGAGAGAGAGAGAGAGAGAGAGAGAGAGAGAGAGAGAGAGAGAGAGAGAGAGAGAGAGAGAGAGAGAGAGAGAGAGAGAGAGAGAGAGAGAGAGAGAGAGAGAGAGAGAGAGAGAGAGAGAGAGAGAGAGAGAGAGAGAGAGAGAGAGTCATATTAACGTCTTCTGGAGGCCAAACTTGGCCTATGAGACAAAAACCATGTACAAGTGTAGTAACCCTGTGTAGAGGATGAAATGAAATAAAAGGTATATCGCAACACAAAGATATATAAGGCTGGAAAAGGATGGGGAGATGTGGCTCTGTCTCCGCAGATAGTGGCCACCTAATACATGGGGGACATGTGAGTAAAAGTGTGAGTAAAACACCCTAGCTACCGGTGAATGGGTGGAGGTGGGTGTAGTATGTGGTACATTGGGGGTGGTCTGAGTGCCTCCTGAAGGAAGACAACCCATGGAGTGGTGGTGCGCCTATGCTCCATCATGTGGTCGTAGGCTGTCCAGATGCGTGAGATATGCTCCTGATATAGTTGTGGTCGATGATATCTCCCATGCGTGGTCGGCGCCGTGCTCTCTGTGCTGCTTCTTGGTAGAGAGTGAGCCCTATAGATGGACCTGTGTGATGTAGCTCAGCTCGCTGAAAAAACTGGGTAATGGTCTGTTGCGTACTCACCCGTGGCTGATGTGTGGGCTGGAGTGACCGATCTCGCCTCTCGTATGCTTTTGCGAGGAAGCATCCCAAGCATCGCTGGTCTCCCATAGTCATGCATAATTGGAGTGACTCCTCTATCTGGAACTGTGCTCCTCGGTCTACATATGCTGGGCATCTGATAACAAAATACTCCTCACTCTCTACCTCTGTCTCGCATACTGGGCACCACCTCTCCTCACGGGGGACTCCCCTGGATCGACCCCTCTCAATCTCGAGTTGATGTGATGAAACTCGGAGCTGTCCAATGATGACTCGAAGCTGGTGGGGTAGATATGTCTATGTATCTCGGAATCTCGATGAAGCCCTCGTCCGATATATGTAGAAAATGCTCACGGTAATAGAGCATTTTCGTTGGCAATGTACCCCTAGGGCTCACCCATGTCCTCTGTATGTATGTATGCCATATCTCCTGACGAATGATCCTATTCCTCTCCTGACGAGAGAGCGAGTAGGTGGGTGCATGTGAGTCGTACTGTAGTGGTGGTAGCCTGTCTATGTCAAATCCGTGGTGGGCCAGCCAGTCTCGTGTCTGTGCATACCATGAGGAGGTGTCTCCTGCTAATGCCATGTCCCATGATGCGTGGAAAGCCCGATAAGCAATGCGCTCTATATCCATGCTTCGGAGTCTGTGTAATAGGCATACTATCTGGAACAGTACCTCAACTAGCATCGGTGGTGCAGCGAGCTCTGCTCTAATGATATCATGTGGTACTGAAGGCTTGCTGCGGATAAGTCTGGAAATCATGAGTATCTGTGGCCTCTCTAATGCTGTCCATACTGATGTGGCTAATCCTGGTCCCCATATGGCTGCCCCATACATGAGCGCTGGTGTAACCAAAGTATCGAGAGAGAGAGAGAGAGAGAGAGAGAGAGAGAGAGAGAGAGAGAGAGAGAGAGAGAGAGAGAGAGAGAGAGAGAGAGAGAGAGAGAGAGAGAGAGAGAGAGAGAGAGAGAGGGGGAAAGTCATATTAACGTCTTCTGGAGGCCAAACTTGGCCTATGAGACAAAAGCATGTACAAATGTAGTAACCATGTGTAGGAAATGAAATGAAATAAACACAAAGCTATCTAGGGCTGGTAAAAGGCTGGGGAGACGTGGTTTGACTGAGCAGATAGTGGCCACCTAATACAGGGGGGGATCCATAATATGAGTGAGCAAAACACCCTAGCTACTGGTGATGGGGGGAGGTGGGTGTAGTATGTGGTACATCGGTGGTGGTCTGAGTGCCTCCTGAAGGAAGACAACCAAGGGGGTGGTGGTACGCCTATGCTCCATCATGTGGTCGTAGGCTGTCCTGATGCTTGAGATATCCTCCTGATATAGTCGCGGTCGACGATATCCTACCATGCGTGTTCGTTGTCGTGCTCTCTGTGCTGCTACATGGTGGAGAGTGAGCCCTATAGAAGGACCTCCTTGATGTAGCTCTACTCGCTGAAAGAACTGGGTAATGGTCTGCTGGGTACTCACCTGTGGCTGATGTGTGGGCTGTAGTGACCGCTCTCGCCTCTCGTATGCTGCTGTGAGGAAGCGTCCCAAGCGTCGCTGGTCTCCCATAGTCATGCACAACTGGAGTGACTCCTCTAGCTGGAACTGTGCGCGTAGGTCTAAGTATGCTCGGCATCTGATAACAAAATGCTCCTCACTCTCTACCTCTGTCTGGCATACTGGGCACCACCTCTCCTCACGGGGGACTCCCCTGGACCGACCCCTCTCAATCTCGAGCTGATGTGATGAGACCCGGAGCTGCCCAATGACGGCTCGGAGATGGTGGGAAAGGTATGTTTGCATGTATCTCGGGGGGGGAGGGAGGGAGAGAGAGAGAGAGAGAGAGAGAGAGAGAGAGAGAGAGAGAGAGAGAGAGAGAGAGAGAGAGAGAGAGAGAGAGAGAGAGAGAGAGAGAGAGAGAGAGAGAGAGAGAGAGGATGATTTTGAGCTACATAAACAGCCAAAGAGTAGTTTTGTTTACATGTGTATCATTGTCGAGAGATTTAGTTTAAGTGAGGCAAGTTCTTATGCAAGTTGATAGCATTGAGTGGGCATACAAGGACCAAAGAAAATGGATCACATTATACAGATATATGCTTTGGTGTGAGTGTGGCCAATCATATACTCCATTTTGCACATAGTTGACATGGAGGAAGCACTCTTCAACCTTGTATTGTTCTATGAGTACATGAATTGCATTGGAGAAACTCTTGATGCTTATCACTTTTTTTAGACGTGTATATAAGATATATTTGGTTAATATTAGTAAACACAAATTACAAATTAGATTGTAAGTTTTAGTATTGTGATTTGTTCTATGAATTATGATTCATCATTCCTAAGTAAACAAAAAAGAAATATTATTTGGAAAAATAAAGTTTGTGACTTGAATATCATGATGATAGATGAGATCATATTAGTGTGGTGGAATTGATGGGATTGGTTTGATCATTCGATTCATGAATGGCTCATATTTTGCATCTATTATGGAGATCTAAGAGGCAAGTGCTTGATTATGAGCTTGAGAGTGCATGACGCCATACACAGATAGATATTATGGTCATGATATTGTTGGAAACAAGCCAAATTTTGGTCATAGAAGGTCAAAGATTTTTATTAGCTCATGAGATAAAGCGTGGAGAGCTTTCATTTGATATATAACATTCAATCATCAGAGGTCGAGATTAGGAGAAAACCCTAACCCTTATTTCTGTTGGAAAATGTGTTTTCACCGCATTTTGTTCCTCTTATCTTTAGGATCAAGAAAAGCATATTCATTAATCTATCTGATGGTCAAAAGCAGCTGAGCGCAGCTCATTCACCTCGAAAAGCTAAAATTAAGCGATTAAAAAAATCTCTACGCCAAAAGAACTAAGATGATTAGATTTTATGCTTTTATGAAAATCAATTAATACTCAACTCCATTGTTGGTGATCAACGCAGCTAGGAGGAATTGTTCTACACTTGGAGGAGGTGTGCTCTACCCTTGGTGAAGTTGTAGAGGAGATTCTGTCAGTCAACCATCAGCACATTGCTGATTTACTGTGAGTAGCAAGGCTATTTCTGTTTCTCACTTGTTAGGTCACTAGTTGCTGATTTAGGGTTTTTGAAACCCTAATTTCAGAATTAGGGTCTGCTTTAAAACAGTTCTAAACTGTTCATATTCTCTACATTTTCACACACACACACTTGTTATACCTCTTAGATACTTTACGCACAAATTCTTATATCTAGTTCTCGAAATTCTGCTTAGATTCAGATTTTCTATCATCCACATACATTGTAATTTTGATATTCATAATCAAATAGTGTAGGTAAGCATTCTAGCTTATCGTTACACTTTGAAAATATTGTCTACTCTCTCTCTCTCACTCATCTCATTTTGAGTATTAAAGTGTGTATGCTAAGGTTCATGTGTTGGAAGATCGTGTAAACTTGTGATTAATATTGTTATTGAGGCCCATCCCACTTCCAACATTTGGTATCAGAGCATAGTTGACATACACCCTTAACAAGATGAGTGATTATATACTTGAGAATGAAGACAAGCTTGAGTATCATATTTTTTGCCTCGATCTCCATCCGCGAGCACACACACACAGAGACCTCGCGTTCATTTCCTCCCAGCCGCCGAGCTACTTCTGAAGTCTCACTTTTTCATAAAGAGGCTCTCAATATCCATTCTACCAAGTGGTATAAATACCCATGTGATGCCATGTGGCATGTATGCCACCTCACCCAAGAGTGTGCATCTGTAATATGACATTTCCTTCCCCTTGAAAACATTTTCGTCCTCGAAAATGTAAATGAAATGTCCATAATGGTAGAAGAAAGTGCTCGGACTCCCCTGAACCCCATGTACTCTATGTACATGGTCATCTCTGGGTGTTGTTTCCCCATATCCTTCCCCTTAAGAGATCTCATATGAGATCATCTCAAAGGTGGGAAACCGTCTGAATGGTGCCTACTATCTCCCATATACACTCGGCTTCCAAATTATCACTCCCATATCATATAACATCACCAAAATGACCTAAGTCCATATGATGTATCCTCTATGGAGTAATAAGATAAAAAGCCAGTGTAAGGTGCCAAGCTTATAGGCTCGACCATATTATAATGGAGATAATAAACCATAGAATCCTATGAAATATAGAACAAAGTCCCATAACAAGTGACTCCAAACCCGTCTAAGACTAAATGATAGATTGCCCTCATAACACTCCAGGTCTTCTTAACCTTGAGTGTGCTCACAAGTAATAGTTTCTTCTAACTACCTTGTGACTATGCAATTCCATCCTGTAACTCATATATAAGAATTTCTTAGTAGTGGAAATGAATTCTGTACATTCCACCAACCAAGAAGTCTGTGGTTTGTCATCCTTTACCATTGGACTAAGTTCTAATGGAAGAGCATCAATTGGCACTAGTGCAAACTCTAATATTTCTCTTCCGTCTAGTTTGCCATATGAATGCAAAAAGCATTCCCTTTGAGATTCAGATAATCCCTAAGTACCCATCCTCCTAACTGATGTTTACTCATCATACTCATGATGTAACACCAACTAAGAGTTTGGTACCCTAATAGGTTAGATATATTTCTATCTCCTGGAAACTCAAAAGAGAAGTATCATCAATCTACTCCCAGTCTAACTAATGTCAATAACTAGATTATCTCATCTAGTCAAAGACCATCACTGAAAATAGCATAACTGTTTCTCTCTAGAGTTTACAAATGAGACTCAATCTAACCATCATGATTAACTGATCTCCCTCTTGCCTTTGATAGAAGAGTGCCACTTCTATCTAGACAACCTAAAAGTGAGAAAGTGAAACTCTCTCTCTATCTCTCTCTGTAATCTCCTCTAAGGAAAAGAGCTCTAGTAGTGGAATCTATTCCACTTTCCCTTTCCCTTTGAAAGAGATTCTTTTGAATCCGTTAGCTCTACTCATCCATGACTGAGAACATGCACATAAGTTCTCCATGTTTTTAAGGGGAAGGAGAGAGCATGGCTGGGAAGTTCCCACGGCAGCTGTCCTCAGTCGTACTGTCCGTCCGCGCAAAATCTTGGCCTCTGTCAGTGGTCGCCCGCGTCGTCTCTTGGCTCTGATACCAATATCATATTTTTTGCCTCGATCTCCATCCGCGAGCACACACACACAGAGACCTCGCGTTCATTTCCTCCGAGCCGCCGAGCTACTTCTGAAGTCTCACTTTTTCATAAAGAGGCTCTCAATATCCATTCTACCAAGTGGTATAAATACCCATGTGATGCCATGTGGCATGTATGCCACCTCACCCAAGAGTGTGCATCCGTAATATGACATTGAGGGAATGTTTAATTATCCAATGTGGAGTTTTATGATGATGAATTTGTTAATATCTAAAGGCTTGTGGATTATTGTCAATGGCACTTATCGAAGGCCAAGATAAGTCAGAGAAGATTGTTCTTCATCTTCTAGAAGACTTTCTGCTCCTATTTCTCCTCAACAGGAGGTTAGTGAAGAAGAAGAAGGAACCACTTCGTCAACAGGGGTCAGTACTACTACTAGATTACTTCCTAGAGAAGAGCAATCCACATGGGATTCACGGGATGCACAAGCACTTTCATATATTTCTATGGGAGTCAAGAGGCATGTTATACCCCATATCAGGTCATGCAGAACTTTCCTCAGGCTTGGTTGGAGTCAGAGAATCTCTATCAAAGGAGAAACCCTCCTAGGAAAGCTCCTCTAAGAAGACAACTAGCCAACACAAGGATGAAAGTTGGTGATTCAGTTCAAAACTTCAGTCACATACTTTGAAGCTCAAAGACTTATGAGATCAGTTACTCAATGTTGGAGTCAATATTTCAGATGAAGAGATGGTAAACACACTTCTAAACTCACTTCCGTGCTTTTGTTACTTCTTTATCTCTCTCTACAAGAGATATAGAACTTTCATTTGAAGAGCTACAATTCTTGTTACTTCAAGACAAAGATCAACAAAGGAGTATGGAAGAGAATGATGAAGCCATGTTACCATTATCAAAGGGGAAGAAGAAGAAGAAGAAAGAAGAGTCAGCAAACTAAGAAGAAAAGTAAGTCTTCTAATTCTAAACCTTCCAGTCCTACCCCCAATGTTTCCTCTAAACCCAAAGAAAAGCCTGCTCCTATATCTAATTAAAAGAAAGGAATTTGCCATTACTGAAAGAAACGAGGTTATTTCATAGACGAATGTAGAACAAGGATTTTCAATGAGAAGAAGAAAGCATCAGGTGATAGTGCTGAAGATGAATCAAAACCTAAATCTTCAAAGGAAGAATCTTATGCATGTGTTACTATGGAAGAAATAGCTTTTGATTAGGAAGAATTCTAGGAGAGAGATTCTGAACAACCAGATGAGATTTCACCACTTTTCAAGAATACGCCGAGGTGGTTATATCAAACCTAGAAGGACAACGGTATAAAGAACTTCGCAAGTTGAACCCGAAGTTAGACAAGGAGAGAACAAGCAGATCAGCTAATGTTAAAGATGCACTACAAAGTTCTGTATGGAAGAAAGCTATGCAAGAAGAGATTTATCCTATTCATAAGAATCAAACATGGAAGCTATGTGAGTTACCAAAAGGTAAAAAGGCAATTGGTGTTAATTGAAAAGAATATCAGATGGTAGCATTGACAGATATAAAGCAAGGTTAGTAGTCAAAGGTTATGGAGAGGTATTGACTATCATGAAACTTTTGCACCTACTTCTAGAATGACAGTGGTTAGAAGTATACTTTCTCTTGATGCATTCTTTGGTTGGAATTTATATCGAAATTGCCTTTCTTAATGGTGATCTTGTTGGAATTTGGGGCCCTAGGATCTTCCAATACTAACAACCTTTTGAGCATACACACTTAATACACAAGATGATAAGTGAGAGATAGAAAGAGAATTGAGACAACACAAGGTAAGGTAAGCAAATTGCTTACTCACACTATATACAATGTAGATGGCCAAATTACAAAGTGGCAGTACTACTCAACCATATGACAGTGCACTCACTAGATGGAAGAATAGACAAGAAGACGATGAAGGACAAGAATTAGATTATGCTGTTATAATCTGAGTATGTGTGAAGCATATGAGCAACGGAGTGAACATAAACTCTCAAGAAAGTGCAACAGATCTGAAAATCAGCAAACCCTAATTGTGATATTAGGGTTTCAGAAACCCTAAAACAGAATATAGGATAAACTTACATAAGGTAACTGCTCCAAACTTGTAGAAGACTCCTTGCTCCAAGAGAATAGTCTCTTCTTCACCTCTCCTTAGCCTCCAAAGCTTCAAAACTCCGAAGTTGACACAATAGCAGCATCAACGCAAGAATTGAATACCTCCTTGATCTCTTCAAGTCTTGGTATGACCTCTACATATATACAAGTTCAAGGCCATGCGAAAAAACTCCAAAAAAAGCTGATCATAGTTTTTTTTTTACACTATCGCTAAATTTGGCTAAATTTAGCGTAGTTTTTTACTTTCGCTAATTTTTGATGTAGTTTTTTTCTTTTTTGCCATCTACTAATCACACAACCTAGCTTTTATGATTTGTACATCACGAACTTCAGAAATATGTAAATTACCATTTTAGAGCAGAAACTAGGGTTAGGGTTTTCTCCTAATTCTGACCTCTGATGATAAAATGATGCATATCACTAGATAGCTCTCATCAAACTCTATCTATCTAGCCTAAGAAAATTTTACTCAAAATGTGCAAAAAACTGGCTAAGTCCTAAGTTGGATTACTGGAGATGTGGTTTTTGGACCATATGTACATTGATTTTCCAACAATCCCTCCTTCAATGTCATATCGGTACAAGCTTTAGTAGTTTGCACATCTTAACACATGCAGGTTCATCTTCAACTTTCGTGAGTGCTAAAATATCATGAATCTCAAAGTCTTTAGCAAAACTTACATGATCTTTTTGTTGTTGTTGTCTAGTCTGACTCCTTGTTCTTCCTGTAAAAGTCTTTATACCACTATCCTTCCATGTCTGATATAACCAAGTAGGTGTATCCTTAAATAGTGGTGATACTCTTTCTGACTCTTCAGTCTCCACTGGTTCTTGAATTTGTCCCTCTGAGGTTCTAGGTCTTTTTGGAACTCTAGTACTTTCTTCCATGTCTGGAACTAAAATCTCATGTGGAACTGACTCTGTAGTAGGTTGTGGAATTCCTCTTTCTTCAATCCTAGGAATTTGAGGAATTTCAGCTCCCTCCCGATATGGCTGAACATGTTTATCCAAATTCCGTTTAAAAAATCCATAGTCATTTTCGCTAATGAACTCTGGAATTTCTGCGTCTTTATCATACATCTTATTTTCAGTAGTATATGTATTACATTCATAGTTGAAAAAAACGCGTTTTTTATCAAAAATAAAAAACGTTTAGTACTTAAAAACATACTAAATGTTTTTTTACGTTTTTTATCACAGTTTGCATCATAAAAACGTTTTTTTATTACTTTTGGGCCCTGGGGCCATAAAAATACTTTAGTCACTTTGGACCATTGACATCAATGTTTCATGGTTTATTTAATTGATGTTTCATGGTCCATGGATTAATAATTATATTTGAACTTTGATGTTATAGTTTTTTGAATGAGCAACACCTTACATGTCATGATAATCATTTATCTATTTTTTCCCTTTAATGTAATGACATGTATGTGATGACCATCCCATATGAATGATGGTATATATTGAAATTTAAATTCATCATTCAATCTTAAGTTTTTAGCTTTTAAATCTCATGTCTTCTAAGTCTATTGAGGTTATAACCATGATATTACATACGTACGGGTCAACGCCCATGGGCCATAGAGTGTATTGTCTTCTATTATGTAGAAGTCTATAAATCGAATTTTTTGTGTGCTTTTAACATTACATAGGTGAAGGAATATTAGATGTGGATTACTCATGGATTATAAAAAACAAAAATTACAAAATGTTGCAAAGAAATATAATACTCGTTTTCTATTTCCATTTTTTTAGTACTCTACGTACTAAACGTTTTAAAACCCGTTTTTAAAACTCGTTTTTAAAACTCTCTTTGTACTATGATTGCGTTAAAGGATAACTCTCCTGTTTTTGGAACATAAAACCTATATCCTTTGCTTTCAACAGGATATCCAATAAAAACAACTTTCCTTGCTTTTACATCTAGATCCATTTTTTCAATGTGAACATAAGATAGTGATCCAAACACTCTGAAGTAGCTCACATTAGGTTTTCTTCCATAATATGCTTCATAAGGTGTAATTACCTTTAAAGCTTTTGTTGAAGACCTATTCAAAATGTGATTTGCTGTATGTACTGCATCAAACCAGAATTTTGGTGAAAGCTTCTTGGATGCCATCATGCTCCACATCATTCCGACAAGTACTCTATTCCTTCTTTCTGCAACACCATTTTGTTGAGGAGTGTAAGCAATAGTAAGGTGTCGAGTAATACCTTTTTCTTCAAGAAATGTCTGAAATTTATTTGATAAGTATTCCCCACCTCTATCACTTTTGAGAATCTGGATAGTTAACTGGCTTTCATTTTCAACCATAGCTATGAATTTCTTGAATGTTGGAAAGACTTCTGACTTCAACTTAAGACCATAGATCCATGAATATCTTGAAAAAATCATCAACATATAGAACAAAATATCTAAAACCTTGAATAGAGTCTGCATTCATAGGTCCATTCACATCTGAATGTATTATCTTCAATTTCAATATCTAAAACCTTGAATAGAGTCTGCATTCATAGGTCCATTCACATCTGAATGTATTATCTTCAATTTCCTGGTAGCTGTAATATGACCATGCTTCTTGAAAGGTAGTTTGTGCATTTTACCTTCAAGACATCCTTCACATATATCTGAATCATCTAGTAGCTTGAATGAGGTTAAACTCTCAACCATACCTCTATCTTTGATACTTTTGAGAGCTCCATAACTAATATGACCAAATCTTTCATGCCATAACTTCATATCTTCCACCGGTGACGAAGATTTGACAGCATATGCTTGACTGATTTTGGACAAAATAAAAATCCCTCCTTTATGCTCACCCTGCAAAATACACTTCGCTTCTTTGCGTGACAAAATCTTACAAAGATCTCTTTCAAATACAACTTTGTAACCATCACCTAAAAATGAAGATATAGATAGCATATTCTTCTTCATGTCAGGTACATATAAAACATCTGAAATCTGAAAATTATCACCATCTTTTGACTGTAGGGTTACTATTCCTGTTCCTACAACATCCAAATCATTGCCATTTGCAATAGTAACTCTTCTACCTGAAGAATAGGAAAGAGAAGAAAATACTTGTCTGCATCCTGTCATATGCTTTGTAGCACCTGAATCAAATATCCAAGGATCTGCTGAAAGAACTTGTAAAGCTGCCTCATCAAAAGAGACTTCCTCAATGACGATACAGGCATAAGAATCACCTTGAGGTTTCCCTTTTCTATCATCTTCTGCAACATTACGTGATGCCTTTTTCTTTTGAGCTGAAATGCTTTTCTGACAAACTGCTATAAAATGTCCAGGTTTCTTGCAATAGTGACATAATGCTTCCTTCTTCGTTGAAGACTTACTCTCAAGAAAGTGCAACAGATTTGAAAATCAGCAAACCCTAATTTTGATATTAGGGTTTCAGAAACCCTAAAACAGAATATAGGATAAACTTACATAAGGTAGCTGCTCCAAACTTGTAGAAGACTCCTTGCTCCAAGAGAATAGTCTCTTCTTCACCTCTCCTTAGCCTCCAAAGCTTCAAAACTCCAAAGTTGACACAATAGCAGCATCAACACAAGAATTGAATACCTCCTTGATCTCTTTAAGTCCTGGTATGACCTCTATATATATACAAGTTCAAGGCCATGCAAAAAAGCTCCAAAAAAAGCTGATTGTGAGTTTTTTTTACACTATCGCTAAATTTGGCTAAATTTAGCGTAGTTTTTTACTATCGCTAATGTTTGATGTAGTTTTTTTCTTTTCCGCTATTTTTTGCCATCTGCTAAGCACACAACCTAGCTTTTATGATTTGTACATCAAGAACTTCAGAAATATGCAAATTACCATTCTAGGGCAGAAACTAAGGTTAGGGTTCTCTCCTAATTCTGACCTCTGATGATAAAATGATGCGTACCACTAGATAGTTAGGGTTTTCTCCTAATTCTGACCTCTGATGATAAAATGATGCATATCACTAGATAGCTCTCATCAAACTCTATCTATCTGCCTAAGAAAATTTTGCTCAAAATGTACAAAAAAATGGCTAAGTCCTAAGTTGGATTGCTTGGAGATGTGGTTTGTGGACCATATGTACATTGATTTTCCAACAGATCTTCATGAAGATGTCTACATTTAGCAGCCAGAAGGTTTTGAAGAAATAGAGCATTTAGTATGCAAGCTTATCAAAGCCTTGTATGGACTAAAGCAAGCACCAAGCGCTTGGAGCTTGTATGAGAAGATATATCTCTATCTTCCATCTATTGATTTTGAAAACTCAGATGAAGCTCCTACTCTTTATGTTAAAGCTGAGAAAGATGTTTAATTTTGTGAATTAAAATTTGAGTCTTACCATAGTTACTATATCAAGTATTGAGTACTTACTACTTGCTTTTCATATTCATGATAAGAATCATGTAGACATCTCTTCGGATATGTATTCTTTCATAGGATTGCAATGTTAGTCCCTGTGAAATAATTTGAAGTACTTGGGCTCTCGTCTGTACAAGCAAGAGGAACAAAATGTCTATTGCATAGTTGGAAAGGCTGATGTATTATTTTTGCACTTGCACCTTCTAGAGAGTGGTGCCTTAAAAGAAGAGGGATGAAAGGTCAATGTTGTTGATTGTATTGACATTTAAATGGCCCATGAGATTCCAATTATCCCTCCAAAGGAGATGGATCTCTAATAGCATGCTATATGAGGAGTTGACCATGCCGCAACATTGGACTTGATCTTAAAGGGGTGGAGTTGGAGGATCACGACATGATCTCATTCCTCAACTTCAAAGGTGTCCATGGGCCACTTAGGGTGATTCTGAGAATGATGATGATTTTGAGAATGAGGATGATTTTGAGAATGAGGATGATTTTGAGAACAAATCATTCATGATATATTGAGTTGGATTTTGATGATCATGACGAGGATTGATGGTGATGCTTTTGGTTCATCATATATCATTGACATTTACGACTTTATATTGAGACTTCAATCTGAAAATATATGATGCGTCTCTTTTTTTGGAAACATTAGACATGTCACATGTGACACGCTACATCGATGTACATTGTATATATTATTATTTTTGGTCAACAGTCCACGTCAGGACTCCTATGATGATTATGGTTCATTAATTAATGATGATTATGATTCATTAATTGATGACGATTATGGTTCCTTACTTGATGATGCTTATGGCTCACTGTACACTATTGACATTTATTTCTTCATATTGAGACTTGACTCTTGACATGTATGATGTGTATTTTTTTTGGACATTAGACATATCACATGTGACATGATACAACTATGTACATTATATACATTATGGTGATTGGTCAATAGTCCTATTTCATGACTCATATGATCATTAGTTTTGATTCTTGATGGTTGATGATTTTAGACTGACCTTTGTCTATTGTAATTTTGAATGACACATATATGATATTGCCATATGGCTTTCTTGGAAGCCTTCATGGCTGAAATATATTCATCTTTTGTTGTAGAAAGTGCAATTATCTTTTGAAGTCTAGAGCACCATGAAATTGCACCTCATCCAAGAGTGTAAACATAACCACTTGTGGGCTTGCGAGTGTCCACATCATTTGCCTTGTCTGAATTATAGAATCCTTTCTAATCTAACATACCCTCCCATAACAAAGGCATTAACACTTGGTCCCATTCAAGTATCTCAAAATGGACTCGACTGGCTGCCAATGAACTTTTCCAGGATTAGCCATAAAACCTGCTAACAACGCCCATTGCATGGGCAATGTCTGGCTGAGTGGCAACCATAGCATACATAAGTGAACCACATCCTGATGCATATGGAACACTCATGTAGTTGGCTGCATCGTCAACATTGGGACAGTTATCCTTGGAAAGCTTAACATGTGGCTGCAATGGCACTCCGAGAAGCCTAGCATCAGCTACATTAAATCTGTCCAGCACTTTTTCAATGTATTTTTTTGGGATAAATGCAGAATATGCTGCTGCCCATCCCTCTTTATTTGCATAAAAAGTATGTGCACTTCTTCCCCAAGGTCCTTCATTGAGAAACTACTGTTGAGCTGGTAATTTTTAAAGCAACAATGATTGAAAAAGAAAAAGAGCACTTAAATTGCTCTTTTTCTTTCCAGCCAGCAGCATATCATCTACATACAGCACTAGAATGATTGAACTGCCATCATCATTCTTTTTGGTGTACAAACAGTGGTCTGCATGGCTTCTTTTGAACCCATGTTTGAGCATGAGTGCATGGAACTTTTTTTTTCCATTGCCTGTGGGTTTGTTTCAGCCCATATAAACTCCTTTTCAGCTTGCATACAAGATGCTCTTTTCCAGGAATGGCATATCCTTCTGACTGTTTCATGTACAGCTCCTCATCTAAATCATCATGCAAAAAGGCTATTTTAACAAATATTTGAAATAGCTCCAAATCCAATGCCAGCGGTGAGAACAAATAACACATGTAATTTGGTCAATTTTACTGCATGAGAGAGTACTTCCTGGAAGTATATGCCCTCCTTTTTGGGCATATCCCTTTGCAACCAACCTTGGCTTGTACTTGTGTTTATCATCAACATCTTGATTTTACTCAACTAAATCCCAAGTGTCGTTGGCATGCAAAGCTTTCAACTCTTCCTGCAGGCTGCTAGCAAGCTCCCTCTTCTTGTGCTCACATGACTTTGCCTCTTTGTAAGTAAGAGGCTCACTCTCATCTGATAGCATAACATAATGCAGAGGGGCCATTTTCAACATACCTTCTAGGAGTCAGGACGTGTGGATCTTCTTTTCCAATGATCCACATTCTCAGGCAATGAATACACATGAGAAGGTATATCAACATCCTCATAATTTATGGGTGCTGTACATCATTTCTAGTCCTGTTTTCAGCATGAATAGGTGGCTCCATATGCCCTTGGGCCTTCAGGAGCCTCATTTCTCTGTCCAACATCCTCGGACTCAATTATCACTGGCTCATTGTCGTTTCCAGCCATATGTGGTGCACCCTGAGGGTTGAAATCAGATTTAACAGGTGGCTGGACCTGCTGAAATTTGATACATCATGGAAGGCTTGGGGCTTATACTGCTGTCTCATGCAGAAGTAATGGGGTGACTATCATTTCAAAGACCTTACTTTGCTTTTACGGGGGGCTCCTAGAATAAACTCTGGCGGGGCCCCCTCCTCCCCTTCATCCTCTCCTCTTTTTTCTGAATTCTTCTTGAGAGGGGCATCTCCTCTCATGGGTTTGCCTCTAGCTACTTGTGGCATCGTAAATCTGCGTGTTTGTGTATCTAATTTCTGTGTCTATCCACCTTAGCTTGATCTTGCAGAAGCATAAGCACACAACTCTTCTAGCTTGTGATGAAGCATGGGGCATTAGAACCTTGGTGTTGTCAAGTTTCTCCACAAGCCCTCTTTGTTCCATAGAATTTGTCCAATTCTATGATGTGTTATTGAAGTCCCTGCTCTAGACTCGAGGAGCAAAAGGGTATCATTTGTATATATACATAAGATGGATCTTAGTCTTTGTAAACACTACATCAGTTCCACACTGCCTGACCGTAAAATTTGGAATCTCATCAATCGATATGCTAAATAGAGGTAGAGATAAAGGACAACCTTGCTTCACCCCAATGGTGATAGTAAAGCTATCTGAGTGGTCTCTGAGGCATTGTACTGGTCCCAGCACATTCATATATAAGGTGTATCTATCATGTGATAACTTTAAGCATGGAAATGATCAGCAATTCTTAATCCTGATTCCTTATAGTGATTCTTTGCATCGTTGCTTATAGTGATTCCAGCACATTCTTATATAAGGTGTGTCTATCATGTGATAACTTTAAGCATGGAAATGATCAGCAATTCTTAATCCTGATTCCTTATAGTGATTCTTTGCATCGTTGCTTATAGTGATTCCTTTTCACTATCACCTTGATTAGGGAGCGACAATCCAACACCTGACTGATTAGTGACTAGTTAATTACATGCTTGCATTCATATGTGTGCCTTTAAGATGATAAATATGGTGGGGGCTTATGATAAGTTTTGTCTCTGATCTTTCACTTGAAGCCTCTTTTGGATAGCTAAATGCCATTTAAAGGAAAAAGCTTGCATTATTATTGTTTTGTTGTTTGGGAGAATCGTTTCAGGTGCATTTATTCCTGCATTAGGGATTCTGTAGTACTTGTTAGTTGAGGCTTTTCCTTGCTGGAAAGCTTCAGTTTGATTTAGATGTGTTGCAGGTCCAATCTACATGAGATGCAAAAATGAAATGTACATCAGTTCTGTTGTTTCATGTATATAGAAGTTTAGATGATTGTTTATTTTAATGTAGGGCAGGGGATGTGGTGATAAGTCTACCACCACAATGGGTTGATATATCTGAAGAAGTATCAAACAACATGCAGCAAGCTCGCATCAAGATGAATGAGCTGATAAAGGCACATGCAAAAGCATTGCGGCCTACATTTGGTGATAATAAGGATGATCAGCGGACGATTGAGCTTCTGACACATGAGATAACTCGATTGCTGAAGAAATGTGAAAAGAGTCTTCTGCAACTTTCTGCTGGAAATGGGGTTAATGAAGATGCAAAGCTAAGGAAGAATGTCCAGGTACAAATAATTCTCAAGTCTTTAGTATCATCAGCTTGTTTTTCCTTATCAAGAAGGCATACGTAATTGGATTGAGGGCATTGTACCTGAGAACAATGCAGTTTTCTTTATCAGGGAGCATTTTAAAAAGCAATGGATTTTGTATATGTACTTCAGTATACTTATCACATTCTTTGAGTCTAATGAAGGCTTTTGTATAAAATCTGCCGGATACTTTGTCTTCGTGTAAATGTCAACAAAAGGAACATATACACCTTCCCAATTGAATAAAAACGGAAAAGGAAAGGCAATAGATTTTCTATATGCAGTAAGTACACGTTCTTGTTTTCCATAATACTAAAGGGCCATCATTCATCTAGGCCGGAAGCTGAAGCTCAAATTGAGCAAAATTCCACCAAAAGTGACTGAAGCTGAAGGCTGGAATATTCCACCACAAACAGTGGTAGAGGCTAAGGCTGAAGCTGAAGGTAGAAATCTAATCAGGGATAAAACATTTGGGAAGCTCAGATCAGTGAAACCGAATGTTTGATGTGTGTCAACCATTCTTCTAATCATATTCAAAATAGGGAGATATACACTAATTTAACCAGCTTGACCGGATATTGGGATCTAAAATTGATGGATGGGGGAATTCAAAATTATGGTTCTGATTTGTGTAAAAGACAAAAGTGAATGACCTGAACAGTTGCCAAAGATGGCAACAATATACAGACAAAGACCTGATAAAGGTTGAAGCAAAATATTAACGTCCACAGTACAGCAGAGTAATTAGTACCTAAACTACTACTTGGCATTCATACTAAAACCTCAAATCCAGTTGTATGAATTGGAGATAATGTAACTGAAATGTTTAAGCTGTTTGTTAAAGAGTGTCCAATTTCTCACAAATAGCGAGGATTTCAATAGCATGAAGGTCAGGGTTAGCAGGCTTGAGCTGCATTTTCGGCTGTATATGTATGTACATACATATGTGCATATGTATGATGTACGTACGTATGTATGTACGGATTTATGTACATATGTACGTATGCGTGTATGCACGTACGTACGTACGTACGTACGTACGTACGTATGTATGTATGTATGTATGTATGTATGTATGTATGTATGATCAGTGGTTAGGTGTGTATACCCTATCAACTATGCTTTTTCTGTAATTTTTCCTATGTTTTGTTTGCATTTGGTGCTAGCCTTCATTATGGCTGAGTTTGCCCATCACTTCCGGAAGTGATAGAAACTCAGTTCGCAGAGCTTCTTGTGAGTTCATGCTCGTGGTGTGTGTGCGTTGTGGGGTGTGTGTGAGAGCATGTATTCATTCTGAGCTCTATACCCACTATTGGGCACTGAGGACATTAGTGGGGATGTCATAGTATTGAGTCGATACTGTGCATAGTGGAGCTGATATGCTATATAGTCTTGTGGTTGACTACCATGAGCTTGTAGTTGCACTTTCCTTCGAGGGTGAATTTGGGGTTTACCTGGATTCATTCTGGTATATATGTATGCGTGCGTGCGTGCGTAGGTAGGTAGGTAGGTAGATAGGTAGGTAGGTAGGTAGGTAGGTATGTATGTATGTATGTAGGCAGGCAGGCAGGCTTGTTTGTTTATTTGTTATGTACTTTCGTTTTTTGGGACATGATAACACTAGGGGATTTCATTCCTTGGATTATGTACAATGTCCTGCCATTTTTAGAGCATCTTCATTTTGTTGTTCCATTTCTTGTTTTAATTGATTGTGTATTATTGCTATTATGCTTTCCAGTCCTTCAATGTCCGAATTGGTAATTTCTCATTTGCTTGACCATGTCTTGACTTCAGAGATTGCTTGCGACGAATCTTCAATCTCTCTCAATGGAATTTCGAAAGCAGCAGAAAGGATATTTGGAACGGCTGCAACGCCAACAGGATGTATGCTGAGTAACATGTTTCCTTCAAATCTGTGAGAGATTTGGTGAAAATGGTCCTTTAATAGGGTGTTTCTTTAATTTTTTTATGCTTTAGATTCCGTTGGCTGCTGATCTAGGTATGGACTTAAATGAACGTAGAACAAGTAGCTTTGAGGACGATGATGATCTGGTAAAATCAAACGGACCTTTTTCGTCCTTTTTCAGTTTGATTCTTAAGCTCTCAGATACAACATTATAGGCATGAGATCTTTGTTTTCTCTGCAGGGCTTTGGTAAACAACATATATCTCGTGTGAAGAAAACCGAGAAGTTGGCATTGCAGCGTGAAAAGGAGATTTCTCAGGTGAAAAAATATAGTGTTATTATGTTTACAGCCCTTAGTACTGGTTGAAAACATGTTATAATCCTATGTTCTGCACTTGTACTTAAACATAAAAGATCTGATGCATAGATTGAAAAGGCAAGGTAGCAGTGATAAAAGATCTGAGTTGAACTGTGACTAGGACTGCTTGAATAATGAGGGAAATTTTCAGTTATCTGATATGAGAACAGTTATAGGTTGTCCTTAAGGATTAGTATGTAACCCTTGAAAAGAGATTATATGTAACTTTTGAAAAGAGTGATAATAGGTCTGAGCTGAACTGTGATTAGAACTGTTTGAATAGTGAGGGAATATTTTTTTCACCATTTGGGATGAGGGCAGTTAAAGGCTTCTTGCTTATCATCCATTAAGCATTAGGAGGAAACACTTCATGAGCATATGTTTTAGAAACTATTGTCACGTTTGGATGTTTCGTTAAATGTGAGTTGGTTCACAGATTGTGGAGTCGGTGAATGATTTGGCTCAAATCATGAAGGATCTTTCTGTTTTGGTCATAGATCAGGTAATCTAACATATTTCTAATAGCTGTTATTACAGATTTTTCTTTAGAGTTTTTGTTATTGTTTGTCATGCAGGGAACTATTGTTGACCGAATTGACTATAACATACAAAATGTTGCTTCCTCAGTTGAACAGGGTGTCAAACAACTTGAAAGAGTAAGCTCCATCCCTGTTCTCTCTCTCTCTCTCTCTCTCTCTCTCTCTCTCTCTCTCTCTCTCTCTCTCTCTCTCTCTCTCTCTCTCTCTCTCTCTCTCTCTCTCTCTCTCTCTCTCTCTCTCTCTCTCTCACGCGCACGCGCGCGCCCACACACACACACACACACACACACACACACACACACACACACACACACACACACACACACACACACACACACACACACACACACACAAACACAAAAGGTGCAGGTGGAAAGAGTCAAGACACCTTTCCACCTGCACCTTTTTCTTCATCTTTAAAACTATCTTCTTCTCCTCTTCCTCTCTCTGTGTCGCAAGAAAACAGGGCGTTTACATTAGGATTACTGAGCAGCTTTTGTATCGCCATGTAACCTGCCGAAAATTGAGGACAAAGAACCTACATGTATATGAAGAGCATACTTGTGTGTAGTGTCTCTGCATTATGCATTGGTGGAGTGTTGAGTATTGCCAAGGAAAATATTTTTGGAATGGGAGAGACTTTGATGCTTATCCCCATGACAGATAGCAATATGCAATGCTCTACCACTCTTGGTACATCTGAGTTTCCATAATCCATGCATGCAGGACCAAAATGATTAAAGTATCAAACGTTTAAAATGCTAGCTAGATTTACAAGTGTATAAGCATACAATCCTACAGCACCTCCAAGTGATGTACCACACACCTCCAAGGTAAACTCCACCATCTTCAAGAGTAGCATAAGGCTAAGTGAAGCTAGGTTGATGTGAGATGATAAGTGTGTTATGAGCTTATTTTTATACAGGCAGCAGCCCATGTATGCTTTTTCAATAAAGCACCCACGCACATCTAAATTTGGAGACCAACTTTTTATGTGAGGGTTTTCTTTAGCTTTATGATGATGACATCGAAGGTAAAAAGCTGTAAAGTCTAGGGCCTTGATTTTTGGCCTTTAGATCTGCTGTCTTTTATAACTTCAAATCGTGGCCCTTGATTTATACTTTTTTAGCTTTATGATGATGCATGGCAGGTAAAAAACTATGAAACCTAGGCGAATTAATTTCTGGCCTTTAAATCGGCTGTTTATTTTTAACGTTAGATCTTGGCCTTTGATTTATTTTAAGTCATTTTGATTTTTTAAGATATTTTGACCAGAATTAGGGTTTCGTATTTGAGGGTTCAGATGAGGTTGAATGGGCATGTGTTTTATATGATTGGACTGATCTCTTTGAGTACTATAGGAATATGTGAATATTTCACAAAGCACATTGTGACCATTTTTGGCCATTTCTGATCATGACTTTGACCAGATTTGATTAGCATTGACTTTTTTTCCATAGCCTAATCTGATGTCTTAGTTCATGGCTATAGACAATGAACGATATAAAAGGTCCTAAAAAAGGTACAAATGAGAATTTTAATAAGTCCTAAAACCTAAAATTTCAACGAAGCCTTGTGCCACATACAATCTTCCATGATCCGGTAGTGAAGGCATGGAATATTCTTTCAAATCTAGGTACCATAAAAAGAAGACTTCTTCATTCTTGGAACATAAGGGACTTTCTCTAGTGTCTGCTGCCATTTTCCATGGTAAATTTTACCATGCCAAGTCCTTAATTGTTTTAAGCATGGGTGTCTCCAAGATAGAACTTTTCAAACATGTTTGTATGAAAGAAAAGAAAGCGCTTTTGCAAGTTGTATAGTGGAATAAGGTACTAGAGTCAATGATCCACGTTTTGAGAGTAGTAGTTTTGTGAGCAATGCATCCATCTAGTTTGAATTTGAATTGAAATCTTGATATTACATGATGCAGATTGGATGTCCTTTTTGCTCAACATTTGTATGATTGTGACACTTGAGGCTATGTTTGTTTGCTTTTCCTCATTTTTGGCATCATCCTTCTTGGATCCATCCTTTTGCTTCTTTATCCTTTTCACCTTTTGCTTGCAAAACCTGTAGTCATGCTTCTTGTACCCTTTTTGGCCACATTAGAAGCAAGTGACCTCCATAACCTTGCTTTTCCTTTTGGATCTCTATGGAGAGGTTCTTTTCATTGTAGGCCTTCCTCTAGCCACATTGGCAGAGTTAGAAGCCTCTGATTAGCTTTTTTGTGAATTTTCTCCTTGAGTATAGCTTATGGTACTTGTCAAGAGTGAGTTTTGAATATTTTGACTGTGAATGCCTGCCATGGCTCTTGTCATGTCACAAGTAAGAAAATGGACTTAATCCTGTTGTCGAAGGTGTCTAATCCGATGTCCTTGAGTTGATTCATCATGATATTGAAAGAGAAAATTGCTCTGCCGAAGGCTTTGATTCCTTTAGTCAAGAAGCCATCAACTTCCTCATGACACAAGCCTTGTTCACTATGATGGTTGCTTTCTTGGTTGCCTTTTGCTTGCTTCATACTTCACAGGCTGCAGTCAGTGCTTTGTGTCTCCAAGAATGTCTTATATTACCATGTAGATGTGAGCAATTACTTTGTGATTAAGAGCCCTCCACACACCCCTAAATAGCGTGCTATCCATTCTAACATTTTAAGGGTGGAATTCAGTGCCATCGAATCTCTTGAACCAACTGCAGCACTTGATGTAGCTACCATGATGAAAGAAAGATAGGACAACTCTCACTCTTCTGTAAAGAAGCAAGAAAGCGGGCAAGGGGCTAATGAAGCATGAAGGAGAAAACAAAGGCCAGAGACTGCTCATAGCAGCAAAAAATATAGCAGCAAAGGGGATTTATGCATGTAGCTGAGCTTTATTACCAGTTGCTGAACAAAATGGAACTGTAAAATGCTGGAACAGGGGCTGAATGTGCTATCCATTCTAACATTTCAAGGGTGGAATTCAGTGCCATCGAATCTCTTGAATGAACTGCAGCACTTGATGTAGCTACCATGATGAAAGAAAGAGAGAATGAGAACTCTCACTCTTCTGTAAAGAAGCAAGAAAACGGGCAAGAACAAAATGGAACTGTAAAAGGCTTTATTACCAGTTGCATGTGCTATCCATTCTAACATTTTAAGGGTCGAATTCAGTGCCATCGAATCTCTTGAATGAACTGCAGCACTTGATGTAGGTACCATGATGAAAGAAAGATAGAATGAGAACTCTCACTCTTCTGTAAAGAAGCAAGAAAGCGGGCAAGGGGCTAATGAAGCATGAAGGAGAAAACAAAGGCCAGAGACTGCTTGTAGCAGCAAAAATATAGCAGCAAAGAGGATTTATGCATGTAGCTGAGCTTTATTACCAGTTGCTGAACAAAATGGAACTGTGAAAGGCTGGAACAGGGGCTGAATGTGCTATCCATTCTAACATTTTAAGGGTGGAATTCAGTGCCATCGAATCTCTTGCACGAACTGCAGCACTTGATGTAGCTACCATGATGAAAGAAAGATAGAATGAGAACTCTCACTCTTCTGTAAAGAAGCAAGAAAGCGGGCAAGAACAAAATGGAACTGTAAAAGGCTTTATTACCAGTTGCATGTGCTATCCATTCTAACATTTTAAGGGTGGAATTCAGTGCCATGGAATCTCTTGAACGAACTACAGCACTTGATGTAGCTACCATGATGAAAAAAAGATAGAATGAGAACTCTCACTCTTCTGTAAAGAAGCAAGAAAGCAGGCAAGGGGCTAATAAAGCATGAAGGAGAAAACAAAGGCCAGAGACTGCTTGTAGCAGCAAAAATATAGCAGTAAAGGGGATTTATACATGTAGCTGAGCTTTATTACCAGTTGCTGAACAAAATGGAACTGTAAAAGGCTGGAACAGGGGCTGAATGTGCTATCCACTCTAACATTTTAAGGGTGGAATTCAGTGCCATCGAATCTCCTGAATGAACTGCAGCACTTGATGTAGCTACCATGATGAAAGAAAGATAGAATGAGAACTCTCACTCTTCTGTAAAGAAGCGAAAGCGGGCAAGAACAAAATGGAACTGTAAAAGGCTTTATTACCAGTTGCATGTGCTATCCATTCTAACATTTTAAGGGTCGAATTCAGTGCCATCGAATCTCTTGAACGAACTGCAGCACTTGATGTAGCTACCATGATGAAAGAAAGATAGAATGAGAACTCTCACTCTTCTGTAAAGAAGCAAGAAAGCAGGCAAGGGGCTAATGAAGCATGAAGGAGAAAACAAAGGCCAGAGACTGCTTGTAGCAGCAAAAATATAGCAGCAAAGAGGATTTATGCATGTAGCTGAGCTTTATTACCAGTTGGTGAACAAAATGGAACTGTAAAAGGCTGGAGCAGGGGCTGAATGTGCTATCCATTCTAACATTTTTAAGGGTGGAATTCAGTGCCATTAAATCTCTTGGACGAACTGCAGCACTTGATGTGCCCTGGAATCTCTTGAACGAACTGCAGCACTTGATGTAGCTACCATGATGAAAAAAAGATAGAATGAGAACTGTCACTCTTCTGTAAAGAAGCAAGAAAGCGGGCAAGGGGCTAATGAAGCATGAAGGAGAAAACAAAGGCCAGAGATTGCTTGTAGCAGAAAAAATATAGCAGCAAAGGGGATTTATGCATGTATCTGAGCTTTATTACCAGTTGCTGAACAAAATGGAACTGTAAAAGGCTGGAACAGGGGCTGAATGTGCTATCCATTCTAACATTCTAAGGTTGGGATTCAGTGCCATCGAATCTCTTGAACGAACTGCAGCACTTGATGTAGCTACCATGATGAAAGAAAGATAGAATGAGAACTCTCACTCTTCTGTAAAGAAGCAAGAAAGTGGGCAAGAACAAAATGGAACTGTAAATGGCTTTATTACCAGTTGCATGTGCTATCCATTCTAACATTTAAGGGTGGAATTCAGTGCCATCGAATCTCTTGAACGAATTGCAGCACTTGATGTAGCTACCATGATGAAAGAAAGATAGAATGAGAACTCTCACTCTTCTGTAAAGAAGCAAGAAAGCAGGCAAGGGGCTAATGAAGCATGAAGGAGAAAACAAAGGCCAGAGACTGCTTGTAGCAGCAAAAATATAGCAGCAAAGGGGATTTATGCATGTAGCTGAGCTTTATTACTAGTTGGTGAACAAAATGGAACTGTAAAAGGCTGGAACAGGGGCTGAAATAACACATAGCAGCAAGAAAACACAGCAATGTAGCAGCACACCATGAGAAAGAAAAGAGAGGGACAAATCATGGAGAAGCCTTGTACAGGGGAAGATACAAATGAATTTGGGGGTTGGTTATTATTTTGACATCCATTCTAACATGAAAATAAAATAAATATAGAAATATAGAAGGGGGGAATTATAAGAGTACAATGTAAAGGGGCCTTAACACACACACACACACACACACACACACACACACACACACACACACACACACACACACACACACACACACACACGCGCGCGCACGCGCGCACACAGACACAAAGAAAAAAACAAACCCCCCACACACACCTCCCCACTCCACAAAAAAAAGAAGCATGCATGGAGAAAATTGGGAAAAAGAGAGATTGTTTGCCCCTGATTTTAGAACCTGGATTTATAGAGTCACAACTATAGTGAACACTATCTATGTGTCAACGTTAAATGAGCTAATCTGCCTTGGAATTCTTGAGCATATTGTTGAGTACTAGAGAGAATCTTGGATGTTAGGTTCATGCCATGTGGCATAGTTGGTTTGGAACTCGTTCCAAACAACTTTTATGGTTCGGCGCTTATGGTTCCGCACCAACGTTCCAAAGAACATATGGAACCTTGACAACGTTCCAAACAATACCCTATGGTTTTTTTGATAGTGACTTGCCTTAGGAGTTGATGAGTTGTCCCTGAGAGGCTCACTCCAAAATCCATTAGTACATACACACTCACACATGCATATATACATTTTTCACACTATTGTATGCATCTATGACGTCTCGCAAAACATATGGTGCTATGCCACACATGTACTTGGTACTATTATGTCACATAGGAGTTAGAACTTAGATCATACATGCATGCTGTGGGATTTGAACTCATGACCTACCAGCTAGGATTATGATGGGCTAACCACTTGCCCCAAAAGCCATGGTTGATGATTACTTCCTAATCCTCCCTCTTAGGGTGTGGTTCAACCATCTCCTGCCTGTCATTTCTTGAGTCTAACACTCTCTTCCCCTTCTAGAGATCATTGTCCTCAATGATCAATCCTTGATCTCCCCTTGAATTGATGTCCTCACCCTTGCACAGTCTCTTGAACCTGCGTGTTCTCAACCTTGGTCTCTTGAACCCTTGCTCTCAACCTTAGTCTCTTGAACCTCGCCTTTCCGTTTCTTGGCCACTTGCCTACAGACTTGCCTCGTTCGCAACCTTGGTCTCTTGAGCCCCTTGTTCTCAACCTCAGTATCTTGAACCTGGTTCTCACCCATGCTAAGTATCTTGGATCCTCAATCTAGTGTTACCATTGGAACGCTTGTTTCGAGAGCGTTCTAGCGTTCCAACGGTATATTACACGTATAAATCCGACCTACGGATTGGGAGATACACTCTAATCTTTGTTGGGCTCACTTTTGAAAGCGACACGCGTGCCTTCCATCTACTCTGCCCAAGTCTACTTCCTAAGCTCTGATACCAATTGTGGGATTTGAACTCATGACCTACCGGCTAGGAGTACGATGGGCTAACCACTTGTCCCAAAAGCCATGGTTGAGATTACTTCCTAATCCTCCCTCTTAGGGTGTGGTTCAACCATTTCTTGCTCGTCATTTCTTGAGTCTAACACATGCATACATTCATATGTACACACATACACACACACATAGATATTGTATGCATGCATGACACAATGCACATTGAATGTATGGACTTTACATGCATGTATGCACAATCATCAATGCACATTGCATATATGAATGATAAAGAATGCACATTGCATGTGTAATACATTGCATGTGTAATACATTGCATGTACAATGTATGTCCTATGCATGTATGGAATGCGGCATGTGCATGTGCATGTGCCATCTATGCTTGTATGAATAATGATGCACATATGTTGCATGCATGTATGTATTTATGTACTATGCATGTATGGAAATAAACATCTAGTAAAATAATTATCTAATATATATATATATATATATATATATATATATATATATATATATATATATATATATATATATATATATATATATATATATATATATATATATATATATATAATTAATTAATTAATAAGGCAACAGTCCATAATGTTCTATATCTTGATGTTTGGTATGGCACCACATTCCTTACGCATACCAAACGTGTCATACCACCTTGCCATGTGGTGCTAAACATAATAGTTATGCAGTTTACTGACATGGGAGTGCAATGATGTGCTTCAGTGATACAACACAAAATATATCAAAATTTTTTTAGTATGATTGAGATGATGCTGAAGTAATAGAGCTGTAGTTTTGACATAGAAACAGTGTATCTGTACTATGTAGGTCTTTCATAACTCCACACATAAGAACATTCATGTGCATGTGAATGTCAATACTATACAATGTAATTTATGGTCATGTACAATTTGGCATGATTTCCATTTTGATTTTAACTGCATATGTCTGGTGATGAAGGTCGCATGCTTTTGGTGTGGGAGTGTAAGTCACGTGGGAGAGGGGTGTATGTGTGTCGAATGGGGGCAGTTTGTTTGTGTGAGAGAGAGAGTATGTGTGCACTTTCTCTCTTCCTTGTCGTCTTGTCTTGTATTCTTACTCATGTACACATGCACACACACGACGACCCTCCCCCCCTCCTTTTTCCTTTCCTCCTCCCTTCCATGCAGGTCCCCCCACGCACAACGCGCGCGTGCGCGCGCACACACACACACACATACACACACACACACACACACACACACACTCTCTCTCTGCAAGCTTGCAAATGCATGCCTAGGCCCTACATCCTTCTTTCTTTTCTCTTTCTATATTTCTATCTATCTTGGTCTTTAGAAGGCATAGTTACATTACTCTGTTTCATTTCCTCGTTCTTTATCTGTCTATGTACATATATACTTAGCAGTTTGCAGAACTTTTTCTGCATGTGTTTTCCTGCAGGCTGAGAGGACACAGAAGAAAGGAGGCATGGTGCTTTGTGTCATGATACTCATCTGTCTCTGCCTATTCATGATGTTTGTATTGATGATCAAGTGGCTTCTGTTTTGAAATCATATGATCTGCATGGTACCTGAGTACTATACAGTTGATGAGGTTCTATGGAGATTATGTGATGCAGACACACTTCATGAGGTAGTGTGGATGTTCTCTGGTCCATATTTTCATGCCTGAGAGGAGAGATTTCCTCATCGCCTGTTAGATGTGTATTGAATGCAAACAAAGATGGATCGGCAGGGAACACAATACTAATAATTCGCGTAAATTGACTTCATTCTGTAAATGAAGAATTGGGGAACGCTTGAGGTTTTGGGGAAGCCAGCAATATTTTACCTGTTTTATATAAATGAATCACCTGTAGCTAATAGGGCTCATTTGACAAGAAGTAGGGAGATTTTCTCATTCCAGAGATGTTGAAGGATCTTTGTACTTCTACTTTGAGGCATGTATAATGGACATCCGAATTCCAAGCATATTTCAGAGTTGCGTCCTTTCACATTTGTACCCGGCTCGTGCTGTTGTTTTTATTTTCACTCGAAGAAACGAGTTTTTACTTTGGCATCCACATTCCCTTTGTTGGATGTGTTTGATTCTTTACAATTTCAATGAGCTTGAATATGTGTATCTATGCTCTTACTTTCATGTGTACTAGGGCATTGCACATCTGCATTCTGTTCATGTGGTGCCATGACATAAGATTTTTTCATCACAATTCTTTGTTATGTCACACACACGTGCACACCTGCATGCACACGTGCCCCTGCGTGCATGCGCACGCACACACGCACGCGCGCACACACACACACACACAAGGAATGAACGAACAAATGAAAGAACTAATGAAAGAAGGAACGAACAAGTGAATAAGAGAAAACCCTTATGGCACTCACATCCCATCGTAAATATAAATTGGTGGGTGCATCCAAAAGGTTTGGGTACTATCTATACACATCCTAAGTGCATGACATGAATCAATAATGGCTTCTTGGGTGCTATCTATACACATTCAAAGTGCACGACATGAATCAACAATGGCTTCCGAGCAATGATTTGAAGTCTAGGAAGATTTGAATATTTTGGTAACATATGCTTTGCATTGGGATTGCTGTTAAAAATCAAGGAATGATTTGTAATATGAAATTCTTGTTAAATACTTTAGTAGTTCAAGTTGTATTAACATGTGTTATTCTTTGGGTAATTGACCTGACGCACTGCATGGCCATATTACTCCACATTTACCAGCCCATCTCAAATGGAGGATACAACTAAATAGCTGCATCAGTTCAAAGAACGATGTGAAATGTGGGATGAAAGCTAATGCTAGGAGTGTGAGGCTCTTATGGTGAGTTGCATATTGTTGAAGGGGGGAAGGGGGCAAGTCACCTGTGTGATATCTTAACTTTTGGAGGCCATCTTCAAAAACTATCAACTCTTCTTATCCTCTTGTCTTAGGGTCAATCACTAGGAATGTGAATCTTCACTTTAGGCTTTGTAGAATGAAGAGAATCTCATATCAATGCACATGATTGAGCTTCATAATATCTATTCCTATCATATCATGAAACGTGCTTGGGACTTTTCGTGTTACATTCATTCCTTGGGCAATTAAATTCTTTATGATGCAGGTGATGAGAGAAAGAATTAACAGTTAATGTATTATTCCCAATATTTGAGTAGAAGTGCCATGATGCATATGGTAATGTATTTTGGTAGTGATGTATGTGAACAGACCTAGGATTGTTGAGGCACTATTTTCCTTCCTTAGAAAAATAGTGATGTATGTGAAAACACCTAGGATTGTCAAGGCACTATTTTTCCCTCTTTAGGAAAGTAGCCATGTATATGAACACATCTAGGATTGTGGAGGCAGTATTTTCCCTCTTCAGCAAAATAGTGCCACGATGCATATGCTAATGTATTTTGGTAGTGATGTATGTGAGCACACCTATGATTGTTGAGGCACTATTTCCCCCTAGCTTATGTATGCATCAATAGTTCGAAGGGTTACGCATCTTTCTACATTCTACACTTAGTAATACACTCTGTATTATTCTCCTAAGCTTCTTCTTCCTTGTGCAATTTCTACATATTCTTGTTTCCTCTAACTCCAAGAATTCGTACGAGAGTAAGGCATTGCTTCTTGAGGTGCATCATTGGCACATTCCCGTTCATTGTCATAGATTGATATGAAAATTGGTAAGCATACTCATGATAGCATATACTTTGATTTTCGAGTTCATTTTGATCTTAGAATCACACACACACACACACACACACACACACACACACACACACACACACACATATATATATATACATATATATATATATATATATATATATATATATATATATATATATATATATATATATATATATATATATATATATATATATATATATATATATATATATATATGTGTGTGTGTGTGTGTGTGTGTGTGTGTGTGTGTGTATGTGTATGTATGTATGTATATATGTGTGTGTATATATATATATATGTGTATGTGTGTGTGTACATACATATGTTCGTATACATACAGACCTACATACATACATATGTACATACATACACACACACACACACATAGGTTTATGTTCGCTAGTACAAACACTTTGAGGTGTGCTACAAGTCTAGTAGAGCTCCTTGGGTAATTTTGTTCAACTTTTTAAAGAAACAATTAATTTTTTGCATCAAGGTACAATCATCAAACGTGGTTCAAAACAATGATGCATTTCATATGTTGGCTATTGAGGATAAATTGGATAATTTAGACTACCCATTAGGGGCATACATGATGAGAAGCATATTGCTAGCAAAGCGATTATGGAATATTGTGTAGGGTGTTGGGATACATCCTATCACAATTACAAATGTTCTAAATGTAGCTAATGTAGGTGGTGTTGAGGATGTTGCAGGTCTGAATTCTTGTACAATTTCTATGTTGAGTCCTCTTGGAAGTCCAATTTCTACTATTTTAGTGTTGCATAATGAAAGAAGAAAGACATATGAGAAGAAAACACATAAGAAAAAACAATTTTGCAAATTTTGTGAGGCAAACCTTATCATAAGAATTATCCTAATCTTGTTGCTAAAGATGCCAAAATGGAAGAGGTCAGAATGGTTGTTGTAGACGTGTGCTTCTAAGATTGAGTGTCCAAACTCATAACAAATATGAAGAATGGGCATTTACTACACAATGTAGTTATGGCCCATAAATGTATTATCATTGTATGTCGTTTGTGGACTTGGATGTTTGGTACTTTGATAGTGGTGGGAACAAACATATTATCTCTCAACACGGTTTCTTCATCTCAATTTACTCTGCCCCTAATGGGAATACTATATTTGCAAACAACTCATATTTTCTCGTGGAAGTTAGAAGAATTTCCCTTAATGTTGTTAATGGCAATACATTCATGTTGTCAGAAGCCTTATATATGTCATGGTCAAGAAGAATTTGTTATGAGTCTCGACACTAGCCAAGATTGGCTTAGTGGTAAAGTTTGTTGATGACAAGTGTATAACTTTATCTTTTTAAGGGTGATACAATTACTGCATTTGGTATATTGTGTCCTACATTTTATAATGCATGTGTAGTACACGATTTGCAAGCCATTTCAGATGCAAAGTTTTGGCACGCACGTATAAGCCATCTGAATTTTGACAATTTACACTCGAAAAAGTCTAATATGATATCCTCTTTGCCTAAACTTGAAGCACCATCCAAACATCTCTCTCAAGATTGCATTTTCAGTAACATGCAACCTTCTTCATTTTCCAAAAATGGTATAGTGAAAGTTGAACAATAATTGCAACTCATTCACATTGGTGCTTTGGTCCTATGTAGACATTAGCTTCTGGAAATTGTCTTTATTTTGTGACTTTTTATTAATGAATTTTCTAAGCTTGCATGGTTCTACCCATTAAAGTCAAAGTCCAAAGTATTTTTGTACTTCAAATGGTTTTTGTTTATGGCTCAAAATCTATTAATATGTGAATTGAGCACCCTCTATTTTGATTGGGGATGAGGGGTGTATATCTTTTAAATTTAATGCATTTTTGATTGAGCATGAGACAAAACACTAGTATAGAGTGCCATATAGACCACAAGAGAATCATGTTGTAGAGAAAATAAATGTATTCCATGGAAGTGGCAAGGTGTGTAATCCGAAGTTAAACTTTACCTCATAGTTTTTGGCTTCAGCCCGTGGTGCATGCTACATATGTAGTTAATGAGTATCCTGCAAAAACATTATGTTCTATAAATCTTTATGAATGTTGGCATGGTCGCAAGCCATCTATTGCTCATTGTGTGTTTTTTATTTTCTAGTATATGCAGCTATGCTTGAGCAACAACATGGGAAATTGGTTGATAAGGCCATGAAATGTATTTTTGTTAGGTATAGTTATTGTGAAGAGGTGATCGAGTAGTCTATAGAAATGAGATTGTGTTGGTAAAATCTTGCTCAAGACTAGTCCAAGTAACTTCAAAGACACTTATTATACTCCCTGAGCTTCCACAATATGCATTGAAATCACCTAAGTCCTTTGGAGCATCATTCACAAACTTCTATGTCAAAACAGATGAGTTTGTTCAAGAAACCTGAGACTTCCTATTTATGGAGGATAAGCTCTCAAAAAGTTGTTTAATGCTCACATCCTAGTGGAAATTATCCAAAGAGTTTTTACACGCTTTCAATTAAAGTCTTAAGATAACCAAAGCAAGTTATTTCATGAATTTAGACTCACCATGCACTGAGCTACAAGTCTAAGAAGTTTGGGGGGTCACCCCAACTTTTCAAGACGATGAAGATGTGTAGACACGATCACATATAGTCACTCATAACTTGAGTTGTACACATCCAATGTTGATGAAACTTTGTAAGCATGCTCTCAACAGTTCTAACTAAGTGATCCAATCAATGCATTGAAAATTGAGTACCTAGAAATTGAGAAATGCCTCTGAGAAGATGATAGAGTTACACAAGGTACTATAATAGTAGACAGAGGAGGACAAGTCAATAGAAATGAATCATAAGGTGTATTGATATTGAAGATATGATACAAAGGAGTTGTGAGGGACTTTTCTCACTTTGACATAGTACAATGTATACTCAAAAGATGAGCCACAAATCACTGCATATTTCTCTACTACCCCATGACCAGAAGTGTGGTGTTTATATACACCTTTTGATTTTGATGGTGGTTAGATCTTCTACCTAAAAGGTAGTCCTAATATCTAGGAACAATTTGAATTTGAATTCAAAAGAAAAGTCATGGATTTTGGCTCCCTTCAATCATGATATTCTCTCCATATCTTTTTTTTAACATTGACTATGATAAAATCAAAGCTTTAACCTTTGAAGTCTCCAAACCATATGTTTATGCCAAACAATAAGAGAGAAATCATATGAGCATTGAAGAAGCTCTTGTAAGTGCTTGCTCCTTCCACCAACAACTCCCCCTCAAGCCTAAGATGCTTGAGTCCTCATTTCTTCAACACTTCTTGTAATCCAATCAAATCTTTGAACTTGTTCAACTTAACTCCATCCAATGCCTTAGTCATCATGTCTGCACATTGTTGGT
Source organism: Ceratopteris richardii (assembly GCA_020310875.1). Lineage (NCBI taxonomy): Eukaryota > Viridiplantae > Streptophyta > Polypodiopsida > Polypodiales > Pteridaceae > Ceratopteris > Ceratopteris richardii. Next base: position 197,969,738 of record CM035409.1, read on the forward strand.
GAGTAGATACATATGAAAACTCAATTTCTTTACTTGTTAACTTTTCCCTCACATAGTGATAGTTCATTTCCATGTGCTTGGTCCTGGCATGATGGATTGGGTTAGGTACAAGATGTAATGAGCTAATGTTGTCCCCAAAAATGTGAGGAGTAGAGCTTAAGGCCTAAATCAGAATACAAGGTCTTGATCCACATTGCTTCCTGAGTTGCATTGGCTAGTCCTCTATATTCAGCTTTAGTTGATGAGAGTGCAATAGTAGGTTGCTTCTTTGAAGATCATGAGATAAGTTTTGTACTTGCAAAGGTGAGATACCTTGATGTACTTTTCCTGTCATCTTTAGAACCTACCCAATCTGCATTAGAGAAGAGTTTGATATCTATATGAGATATGTATGGGTAATACAAACCTTTATTGATGGTTCCCTTCAAGTATTTGAGTATCTTCTTTGCTGCTTCCATGTGAGGTTTCCTAGGAGTGTGCATAAATTGACGTAGGAAACTTACACTATAAAAAATGTCAACTTTTGTGAGTGTGGCATAGTTCAAACTCCTATTTAGGTCCTAAGCCCAAGGGAAAGTTACAAGGATTTTCTTATATGCAGCAATAGTTTTTACTCAATTTGCTTGTACAAGTCGACTTTCTCTCGTTTTGCATCCTCGATTGCGCTTTAATGTGGTTGCTGAGCAGAAGAGAATGCACACCCTAATGCACATGCCCCCTCTAGTCTTTTCCCCTCATACTCTCTTACATACCTATACATTTGCACACACACATATACACCTCCTCATTCTCACACATATACTCACAGACACCCGTATACACTCACATGCCCTTACTTGCCCTTACTTCCCTTTTTCTCTTCTTTCTATTTTCTTTTCTCTTCCATATGCGCACACCCACACATTTGCAAGAAAGCCCTTTACCCATCTTACTCAATTTCTACTTAACCCCACTCTCTTTTCCCACTTCTTTTCTTTCCTTCTCACCCAACCCCCACAGTTCGTCTCACTTTCTCGTTTTTTCTCTCTTCCTTCTCGTACACCCACCTACCTCAAACACACACACCCATTAACTTATATGGTCACATCTGCACTCTCGCATGCACCAATGTTGTCTTCTTTCACTCTCTTTAACTCCTTTTTACTAACTTTCTCTCCGTTTTCCCACTTAGGCCCTTGCGGTTGGTAACCGCATGAATTAATTTCCCTCGACAACACTGTTTATATAATAGCAAGATAAATCAGCAAAAATAAATGTTTGCACAATTTTAGAAAACAAAACCAATACAGGCCATGTTCCTCATCCAAGTGCAACAAGTAATAATGCATGACTATCAATTACCTTGTAAACCCAATGCAGACAATTCAAGAACCTTGCAACACCCAACGTGAACACCTAACATGTTGTCAAAAGCTCAACCACCTGTATGTTGCAGAAAGGGTCACAATGTATAATATTGAACTGCAACAAAACCTTGTCCTTTCACTTCGCCTTTGTGTTTTGCGTCATTGGAAACATGTGCAAAACAGATACAGTCTCCCGATACATACAAAATGCTAAGAGAATTCCATTGACAATATGATGCTTTGTTCCTAGATGCCCGAAGAAAGCAAGCACCGCATAGAGTATCACCAAGAAATAATTTGAGAAATAATCGAGCTTTGATAGATATGTAGATCAGAGGTTGTATCATATCATAGAGATCACCCGACATGTTGTGGCCAATGTTGTTGTATCTAGGATAGTGTGGATATCATACTCCATGAGAAAACTACAATATAGGCAGACAATAAAAAAAGTGCTGAATGTTCCTACGATTTCAAGGACATTCCTGGTGGTTCTTGGATATGGCCAAGCAGAAGCATGCTTGCAAAAATGAAGTTTTACAAATGGGACGACACATCCCAGAGAGATGGACATTGGACACACGAGACACTCGTCGTAAAATCCTTTGGGCCCTTGAAGATTATCACTTGATATCCATAGAGAGTGTGCGGCCCCTATGCTCGCATGTCTGCCCCTTTTTCTTTTTTCTTCCTCTCTGTTCATTCTCGTCTCACCTTGCTCGACGCCCTTCCCCTTAATGATGCTACTGGGTATGGAGTACCTCCCGAGCTAGACCATGATAATATGGTCCAATGATCCATTCAATCACCATTAAATGTCTCATATGAATGTTGCATGCTCATGGGCATACCCTTTGAAATTGGTCTTTCGGGCAATCAGAGCTCCAGATTGCAAGAACCAGGTCCCCAGCATATGAGGCATTGCTCCACATCTTCCAACCTGAACTTATTTACCAGGCAAACCTTTGCACAAGCATCCACCAACATCCACTCACCATGTGTTCACTGATCACCACCGAGGACAATCTCCATGCTTTCTGTACCTATACAATGATATTTACCATCAAACGATTAAAATTTGATGAATGTTATAATGGAGTTGAAGCGTGGGGCAAATATGAAGACGTGTGGCCCTTTGATTCTTCTTTTCCACATCAGAGGAAGAAACCTCCTCCTGCTCCTTGTGTCCTTCAATGTCCTTCCATGCTCGATAGTTAATGCCCACTGAATACCAACTTTCTCTTCATGCTCCCCGGATGCCCTCCAACCCTTGACCGAGCAAAAGTCATCCATGCAATAGAGCCCATTATAGTTTCTGGGTTGAAGACCAAAAAAAAAAAGAGAGAGAGACCTCTCAGTGCTTCACCTTCGTAGTAAGCACGAAAAAAATAGCCACAAAATGCCCTCTAGTTTCCCCCCCTTCTGACGAAGCCCCCCAAAAGACACACAAGAACTCGTCTTTTTCCCCCTCGGAGTAGCCATGAATCCAAGGTATGTTGAAGACCGCCTAATCGTGTGGAGTAATGGGCATACCCCCCCTTCAGAGCACTGGGTAGCCCTTCCTCCTTGTGTACCTGTGTAGGTACCCTAGGGACTCAGAGAGGACAAAACAAAAAACCAAGCAAAGTAAAAGACCCCCCTCCCCCATAATTAGTGTAAGTTAGGTGAAAACCATCTTTAGAATGAAGGATAAACCCCTCCTTGTGATCTCCATATGGAAGTCATGTCCCAAATCTATGGCTCCAACTTTGCCAACAGCTTTTAAATTGCACAAATACGTCACACCATCGGGTTTTATGCCCTCCAACTGCATTATATTGTAGCATTCTAATGCATCCTCATCATAATCATGGTTGGCATGACTTGAAGCATGCATCCACCACAAGATTGGAGTTAACAAGCATTCTTTTGATTATAGTGGAAACAATATCCTAAATGACTAGAATATGCACAAAGGACAACCATGACGATATGATGTTCGTGACCGGGAAAATCATTGAAGTCCTTGCTCATGGGCTCAAAATAGCTGTGGCCTTTACTTACCAAGCCTACATGGCAACATGTATTCATGACATGAACAAAAACGCTAGAATCTAGATGGATTCCATCCAACTGCATCTACTCGAAACAAGTGATTGCATTATGCACATGCCCATATTTCCTACAGCCCGAAATCAAAACATTCTCGGCATTCACATCTTCAAGAGGGGGGAGCACAACTCCTTCAAGCTCCATTTTAGGAGCCCATTCTAAAGCTTCCCTTCCATGTAGTACACATTTTTCCTCTTCAAAGTACCTGTAATCAAGCATCTATCCTACACCATGAAGACATATTAGCGCAAAAGATCAACCATAAATATAGTTAACATACTCCCCCCCTTTTGCTTGCGAAGTCATCCTCGATAAGACTCTCCACAATCTGGATCACCTTGCTTTTTCCTGTCACTTCATTCATATGGTTAACTCACATAACATGTCATAATCCAATCATCCAAATCATGCCATCATGTCAAATTGCACACACATGTTCCAAAATCTGTATCCATACCTGATTCTCGTGCACACAAGTTCCTTTCCAAAATTTTTGGCTCACCTTACCGATCACTTTGTCACTTGTATCCACACGCACATGCTCAAGCTCTCAACTCATGCATACTCGTCACAATTTAGCTAATCACTACAACTTGTATGCAACACAGTTAGCACCATCATTCAACCAAATTCTGACCATACCCTAGATGCCTTGTTGATTTTCTCCCTCTCTTACCATGCTCTCTGCATCTGTCACTCATCTAACTGGTTAGCTCATCTTCATGAAAACACATCAAACAGTCAAACCATCCAAGCATGATACGTCACACACAAACATTGTTCGTCATCATCAACTAGTTAAACCATCCAAGCATGATACGTCACACACAAACATATTCTATGCTCTCTGCTTGTGCATAGCTCTCATGCATGAGAAGTTCTTACCAACATTTGACTCATCTTTCCTTCAACACCCTCACTCGTATCCATGCATGCACCTACTCACTTCCATCAAGACATGGCTCAAATGGTCTCATGCCTGCTCATATCTACTCATGCCCCGCTCTTTTCCTATTCCACTTTATCCTGCAACCAAAGCTCAATAAACACACATCATCCCAACATCTCTCACAACACCAATCATAAAATCAAAATCAAAACTCCTTCCCAAGTCCAATCCTCGCTAGATCATCTTGCAACAAAACTCAACAAAACATCTGATCCACATGTTTCCTTAATCCAAAACATAAATGCAAACCATAAGACCAATCAAACTCCCACAATCTCATCATGAATCTGCCTCTCCAAGACTGTCCTACAACTTGTAGACAACCAAGACACATGCCATCAACAAAAACATGTACATATCAGGAAATATCTTGATGAAGTTGTCCTTTGTCATCACATCCCGGTCACCAGCTAGAGCTTCCTCCATGTCATATTCCGTCTGCAAACTTTCAACAGGTATCTCCTTGCTTGTCAATGCATGATCTGCAAAATATATCACAAGGTCGAAGAGAGAGTTTTGATATACTTGGTCAGCCATCGGTCGCCTAACTCCTAATGATCCCGTGTAGCAACACAATCGGTCTATCAACTTCTGCAATTTGTGCAAATAAAAGGTAAACTGTTTGATGAAATAGGGAAAGCCCCTCTTGTTTTGTTCTTGTATCGAACCACATGCCTCTTGTAGGATTGTCCAAATCAAACAAAAAAGTCCCATCATCCAATGGCTCACTTGAATTCCCTTCTGTGCATCCTCTCTTATCATCCTTTGTATGCTTTGCTGGCTATCTCGATACCTATTTCCATAAACCCTCGATATGATAACCTTGGCATGCTTGGCATGAGCCAATCCTGACTTCTTCAGGTCGCCGCCATTTCCACTCGTACCCTTTGCATGAGGCACTTCACTCATCATGCCCTTTTCTAACTCATCACCCAAAATCTTCTCTTTAATCCCTCGTATCTAGAGGCCCTGTCTTCACACCCATAGTGGCTATCCTTATCTTCACCCCCCAAGAGGTCTTTCTTTTGATCCTCTGATTCCTTGATAAGGCTCTCATTGTTTGCACACCACCTTTCTCTCCTAGGTCTACTTCTTCCTTGTGGTCTTCCTTGCATATGTCTTTGCCCACGACATCATGCACTTTCTCTGTGCCAGAAGATAGATGATTGCCTTGGTTCCCCCTCAACTTTTGACGATACTTTGATGATACTTTTGATCATGAGTTTTAGAAGAATGACCCTCGCCCTTTGAAGAGTTTTCCCCCTTGCAGAAGGATCAGCCATCTTGCTCACTTCCTTCTCTTTCTTTGTGAAACCCATTTCTACAGTCGCTTCTCCATCCATCATGGCTTCCTCTTGACCTAATAATAAGCATGCACCATTGGTCAACAATTTTTCAGCTTTATCCTCTCGTTTAGGAGTTATTTCCTTCAACTCAACTCTCGCATCCAATTCTTGTGCATTTGGTTTCTTTATCCCCAGCCATATGCCTTCGAGCTCAACTTCCAAAGCTTTGAATTTTTCCTTCATGTGTCGTGCTTCCACTATGGTGGTCAATTCAAGGTTTGATCCCTTTGTGAGGATTCTTCCCTCTAGATGATCGTTGGTATTGGTTTCCTTTGGGTTTATGTGCATCGTATAGCCTTGCTCGTACCTCCCAACCATCCCAACAGTTCTTGATCGGAATCATCCTTATAAAATAATGGATTTTCATACTCTCAATTTTGGGTTTTGGGTTTTGGATAGCTGCAGGTTGAACCCATCTTGAAGCAGGACCTTGTAAGTGTCTGTGTGCAAGGTAAACCTTACTCATGCCATCTCTTGCCTTACTTTCTCTTTTGCCTTCTTTTCCATTTCATCGACTATTGGCGTCTTCTTCTTGTCAGTCGAATATGGAGATACTTGGATTTGTATTCGATCAGACTTTGTCCCAATTTTAATGAAACCCATGTGCCAATCATGCACACAATTGGCTTGCATCAGCCATGGCCATCCCAATAATATCAAGAAAGTAGCCTCTGAAGTCCTCGATCTCACTATCAGGTAATCCATGCTAAACTCTAGCCCACCAACAACTATGCTCAGATTCTTTCGAAGACCGGCCAGTTTCACTTGAGTTTGATCCGCCTTCCTGAGGGACATTGGAGTTTCTTCCATGTGGTTTAGGCCAAGAGCCTTCATCATGTACTCAGTCATTAGGTTGACTTCTACCCCACTATCCAACTAAGCACCTGGGACTGCATATCCCTTAATCTTAACGGTCACAGTCGGAGCATTTGAATCAATATACGTTGTAATAATTTGAATGATGCCCTAAATGTCTTTCTCTCATTTTTCTTATCTTGGGACTTTTGGGGCTTTTTGATATACTCATTATAGAATTATTTCCTACAAACAGGAGAATATTTCAATAAGGCGTCAATGTCAAGGGTTACCTCTGTTTCAGCCAACTCTGCACAATGTCAATCTCCCCCATGCTTTGCTTTTCTTTGCGACACTTTGGGACCTTCAACCTCTCAAGCAATGGAGATGTGCTTGGCACAAACTTCTTAGTTACTAGTGGAAGGATCTCGATTTCATCCCCGTCCTCACATTCTTGTTGTTTAGCAAGTCCTCTCACTTGGTTTTCCACTTCCCCATGCTCGGGTATCTTTTCTTTGCTAGAACTCTCACTTTTACTTTCTGTATTTTTCTTCAAATATTCCTACATCCTTGTGACTACCGCCACAATAGGATCTTTCTGTGCATCCTTGCCCTGGTCACTATCCACAAAATGCATGGATGAACTAGATCCTTCCTGACGATTCAGTGTCCTAAACCTACTCCAATCATAGGAACTTGCTCTTGTGCTCTAGGAATGGGGTGTGTCTGAGTCTCAACATAATTCGAGGACTCCACCGGCACTTTTCCCTTGCCTGCATTAGCTCTTCTTTTTGGACAATCTTCATCAAAATGGCCCTCTCCATTGCAATACCTACACAGTGAGGTGTAGTCAACCGATTTCTTTTCATTTGGGCAAACTCGTGCTATATGCCAATCACCTCTGCATTTCCAACACTGAATTGGATTCCTCCTCTGGTCCTATGTTGGTCTCCTAGGATAGCTACCTCTTTGATTGTGAGCACCATGCCCATACGTTTTTATGTTCTCCCAATGAGGCGTAGGTGGGATACTTTGAGCAGGCAAGCCTGTATATAGACGCTCTCCCGCATTTCTCAATTGCATGGTTCATCTTTCACAAGCAATCTTATTATAACATCGATATTTCGTAAAAAGTGCAAAGCATCCTAGGTGGTGGGCTATCCATGACAAGTCTCGAGATTCTGGGGCACTCGATAGCTACATGGCCGAAGCCATGGCAATTCTCACACCACGTATTAGTTGGAACACCCCTTGATTTGGGTTTGTGACTGCCTCTTGGTTTACCGTGCATGCCTCTTGGGCCATTGTAGCAGCCTTTATCGCTTGCATCACGAATTTTAGTATTCGTTCCTCGATAAGCACAGGCTTCACCTTGTCGGGCATACTAGTGGCGGCTACAAAAGCCAGAGTGGTCAATGTAGGACTTCCTTGGCCAAGATCCCTTACAGGTATGCTCCCTAGCCCTCCTCTTGACTCATATAGAAGTTGGATCCTCCTTTGCTGACCTAAATGCACTTCCTCCCATAACCTTGCTTGTTCCTTGGCAGCTATCAAATTAGTAGGTCGGGTAAGACTAATATGCTGCTACACAGTGGGGTGTCGTAATCCTGCGATAAATCTTCTCTTCAATGTCTCATCATTCGGGGCATTCGTGCCCATCTTCCTCATTAATGTTTCCATCCTCTCGATATAGTGATCAATACTTTCATTTATGCCTTGCCCCAAATAATCCATCAGTTGGGTAAGTCGATCCTGAAACCCTTGTCATTTGAATTGCCAAGAAGGCATCTTTAAGCATCTGATAGGCTCCTCGCTCTCGTGGTGTCAAGTTCCCGTACCAGTTGGCTGCCTCATCATGGAGAGTAGCCGAGAAAATTCGCAACCTCTAATCTTGATCAACTACTTCGTTAGCCTCACAAGTAACCTCGAAGAGCTGGATAAAGCTATCCAGGTCCTCATCCCAGGCACTTGAAAACTTAGGGAAGTCTCCCAAATGAACCAAAATCTGCTAGGCCATTTCAAACAAAGGGGTGATGTCGATGTCACTCCGCTCCCAAAAATTTAATGCCCTCGGTTTTAGGACTCCCTCGAGTCTCCTAACTTGAGAAGAAACTCTTCTTCGGTAGTACTTCGTTTCCTCAGATTGTCTACGAGTGTTCCAAAACTCCTCATACATTTTCTATCTTTGCTTCTCTCTAGCCTCAACTCTACGAGTGGCTCACCCTTCTCTTTGTGTTTGAGTTCCTCCTGAGGATGAACTCCCTTCACTCATGTACAAGGCACTGGGTCCGCATGCTCGGCCAACGTGCAGCACTAGGCAAACCTATGGCACTCTCTGATAGAGACGTGCCAAGCAATCCCTAGTGGGATCACCAAAATGTTACATCCTAAGCCCAAAGGAAAATGCCTTACGCACCTCTATTTTTGCTCAATTTTCTTGTACTATGTCACCTTCTTTTGCTCCAAGTCCACAATTGCCCTCGAATGTATCCTCCTTTGGGATCCAAAGCAAGATTGGCAGAATGATTGCCTCCTAAGCCGAAGACTCTACTCTCACCCCCTTTTTACGTCAAGTTTACCCTATATGTCGTGGATCTCTTTAAAAGAAGTCATTAAGCGAATAAGGGCTAGGCTTAGATTTCATCCTTCCAGTGATTTTTAACATGATGCTTTAGCATACCATCTTTGGAAAGTATAGCATATCCATAAGCAACCCTTAGTAATCTTACTTTCTAACATTCATCATCCTCGTCGCAACAATGATACAAAAACATAGCTCAATCATTGATATCCTCTAATAGGAATGTAGGGGAAAATCCATGAGCTAGGATTTTGACTTCTCAATGTTTCTAATAATGTGCGCCACAAATATCCTTGTTCATACCTAAACTAATTCTCTTGCGCCCCACAAAATGTGAATAGAAGCACACTTTTATTCGGGCATCATATTAATTAAGTGTGCCACGTAAACCCTAATGTTCATTGAAAATCTTGGCACGTTGATTCGAGATTATTCCCCCATTAATTCTACCCTTGTTCATCTGAAGGTTCTCTCATACCATTTTTTCCATATCAAACCCTCTTTTTTTTAATCGAGCATAGAAGCATAATTAGTAAAAAAAAGTCAAGAGAAACGTAGCATAAGTATGTTCTCATGTTCACACATGCACCTTCCTATTGCAATCATGAACTCCGGAACCTATCCATGCTTAGCATGTGTACACTTCTTCATGAGCGTAACCACACCTAACAATTCATTGATTAAGAGAAAAAATGGATTTTCAACAACCATATTCTCATAATCAATGTGCTAACAAACCAACAATGCACACCACCCTTGTTGTGTAACAACACCCCACTAAACTCTGATAACTATTTATGTTTTTTATTTGCTCTCCTTCATGAGTAGTTAGCTTCTAATTCATCTCCATGGGTGTACTTGCAACCTTTGAGTTCTCCATCTTGAACTTAACAAGCACATCTTTGATATATTTCCTTTGAGTGAGATGCATACCCTTTTTTGTATACACTTAGAGGCCTATGATAACAAAGAGAAAACTAAGAAAATCATTGTAACCATATAAGAAGGTGAAGAACAATGCACATACATAGGACATGATTTGATAGAGGACGAGGAGCAAGAGTTGATAGCCTTGCTAAAAGAATATAGAGATGTTTTTCCATTGAGCTATAAGGACCTAAAATGTGTAGACCTTGATGTATGCTCACACACGATCCCCATGACCTTAGAAGCCAAACCCTCTAAGCAAAAGCCATACACATATAATGACAATTATGCCGCTAAGATCGATTGGTAGAAGCCCGATTTACTTATGAAATTGAGCACACTAAATGGGTTTTCCCCATTGTAGTAGTGCCCAAGAAGAATGGAAAGTTATGTGTTTGCATTAACTTGAAGAGGTTAATGCAACCACTATTACAGATAGTTATCCGCTTCCAATCACTGAGCATCTATTAGAAAGAGTGGCAGGCAAAGAAGTATACAACTTCCTTGACGGGTTCTCTTGCCACAATCAAGTGGCCATTGCCCCAGAAGACCAACATAAGATAGCTTTTGCCATAGAGTGGGGCATATTTGCATTTTGGGTAATGCCATTTGGTCTCACCAATGCGTCAGCTACTTTTCAGAGGTTGACATGCCATGTTGTTTGAAGAAGCATTTTTTGAAGGAAATTTCTTGTAATTTGACATTTCCATGTAGTAATAATTATTCAAATGATGTAAAAATGAGGAAGAGTCTTCCTCATGTATAGAAAAAGCATATGTATTTTTCTTAGAATTTTTAGAAGCTCTTTAGTAACATATTTTTAGATTGGAAAGTAGAAGGACCAAATTTCAAGTGTGAAATGGAACACTTGAAAAAGTATAAAGGATAAATTCTTCTACTTTGTAGAGGTTGGTTGGTATTATTTTCATGCTACTCAAGTAATGTGAATATCTTTTTGCAGAAAAGCATGTTTCTACTTCTCTTGAGTGTCTTCTTGATTTGTTGAGTCTTTCTCTTGTGAAATCTATCAAATTTGTGAGCTTTTCTTGTGCATTTCTGAGTGAAGTGTGTGAAGAGAGATGATTATCAGTTTATTGAGTGAAGTGTTGCAAGAGATCAATGCTGGAAATGGAAATTCTTAGTTTTTATAGAATCCTGATTTTCTTTTGTGTGTGTGTGATATAGGTACTGTTTTTAAAATCTGAATTTATATTTGTAATCTACAGAGAAAATGGCACACTTTTGGCACAAAGATCATTGAAAATGATATTGTATAGCTCAAGATATTCAAAACCCTAGTTTTTATATCTTCATCTTCACTAATTTCTCAGAAATCAGCCATGTTTCTATTGGAGATAGACATCTACAGAAGCACGCGAACAACACAAGGAAGGAGAAGAAGCTTGGAGCACAACACACAATACTGAATGTATTACTAGAGAATGTACAAAGATAATTAGCGCATTAGGGCAATAGGCGTATATACAAGCTGGGGGAAAAAACCTCCTAAAGAGGGAAAAAAGTGTACCGACGGTCCTAGAGTGTTCACACACATCACTACCTAAATATATCAACAAATTCCCCCTGGGAGTGATGCAGTGAACAAGGATCTGGCACTCATGTATAAGGAAGTGCCAAGCTATGTGGAAATCACTCCACAAAAGGAAGTAAGCCCAAAGCTTTGCGGAAAGCTTCAAACTTCTCCCTAGGCAGAGCCTTCGTGAAAAGGTCTGCAATGTTCTCGTGCATGGGCACATCTGCCAAGCTGATCTCCCTAGCAGAGAATCTCTCCCTGACATAGTGATAATGCACCTCAATGTCCTTAGTGCGAGCATGGAACACAAGGTTCCTCGCAATTGCCAATGCGCTCTGACTGTCAGTGAAGATGCTGATGGCAGAAGAGTGGCCAACACCCAAATCAGCCATAAGGCATTCTGAGCCACACACACTCAATAGTTACTATGAAAGCTGCCCTATACTTAGCCTCACAACTAGAAGTGGCCACAGTAGGCTGCTTCTTGCTCAACCAAGATATACATGAGCTACCAAGCATGAAGCAAAAGCCACTAGTGGACACACGAGTGTCATAGAAACTAGCCCAATCAGAGTCAAAAAAAGCATGCAAATCTGGCGGTAGTGATCCCCCCTTGGGATAAAACAACCCAAGTAGCCAAGTACCACTCAAGTAGCAAAATATGTGCTTAACCACCTGCCAATGCTTGACTCTTGGGCAATGCATAAACCTGCTCATCTGTGAGACAACAAACTGAATATCTGGCCAAGTAATGCAAAAGTAAATCAAGCCAACTGGTATAACCTCATCAACAGAAATCAACTGTTCCTTCAAGTCTTTGATCTTTGTTAGAAAAATTGTCCACATAATCACCTTCATTCATGTGCTCATTCTCCAACTGTTTTCGGAGGTAAGCAACATAAGCCTCATTCCTAGCTTGATACAATGTGGTAAGTGTATCCCAAGCATCCTTAGCTGTTTTGCAAGAGCGAATGTGAGGAATAATGGCACGTTTGACAGACAAAGCTATCAATGCATGTGCCTGAGCATCTCTGCCATCCCAATGAATTTGCTATGTAGTAGGTGCAGTAGAAACTGCAGCACGAACAGGAATATGCAGAATATCATCATCTTCGACACCTTCTGCATCAGCTTCTATACCTGTAGTTGTAACAGTTGCACTGTGATAGGACGTTTTTCAACACCCTGCATAATGTTCCATAGTTCTTTTGCAACCAATACATGTTGCATCATATAAGCCCATAACGGGTAGTTGGTACCATCCAAATTATCCTCAACAGCCAATATATGGAATACATCACTGCTTTTAGCCATGGCCAGTGACTAAAATACCTTGGTGCAAAAAATTGATTGTATCTCAAAAAGTTGAACGGAACTGCCAAGAGGAATTCTGCTAGACATGTAGCAAACTTTGAGACGCTTATACTGGCGAACAGAAACTGGTATATACCTTTGGCACAAAAAGATGAAATAGCCTGCACAAGCACTACGATAGTGTGCTCGGAGGCCGAAACGAGCTCAGATCGCGATTTCGACACCACAAAGCGAAGCCATTTTGATCTCAAAAACATGCTAAGTATGCTCACCAAAATTCATGTGATTCTAAGACTGCAACCAGAGGAGTGTCGACGGCACCCTAGATGAAGTGACGACCTACTCTGATACGAATTGTTGGAGATAGACGTCTATAGAAGCATGCGAACATCACAAGGAAGGAGAAGAAGCTTGGAACACAACACACAATACTGAATGTATTACTAGAGAATATACAAAGATAATGAGCCCATTAGGGCAATAGGCGTATATACAAGCTAGTGGAAAAAACCTCCTAAAGAGGGAAAAAAGTACCCTGATGGTCCTAGAGTGTTCACACACATCACTACCTAAATATATCAATAGTTTCCTCTTATTCTTGGATTCCATTAACTAGAAGGGGATGTGGTCTTTGCATACTTCCTGGATTGACAATTTGATTAAGTGTTAGTTACTCTTTTATGCTATAATGATTGGAGAGGACAACTCCAAAGGTTAACAACAAACGTTTTTGGTGCCGTTGCTGGGGAACAAAGCAAAAGCTTCATTGAAGTTTTGGACCTTGCTGGATCTTCCATTGTTGATGGTATTTAAGCACATTGGAAAGGTACTACTCTATAATCATGTAAGAAAACTTGAGAAGGTAGGTTTTAGGCTTGTCTTTTGGGAAAAGAAAGCTTGAATTGACCTTTTGAGACATGTAAGTGTGTACCTTTATGCAAATTGATAAGTTGCTCATTCTTTTCAAGAGTAAAATGCAGGTCTTTTGCAAAAAGATGGATTGATTTTTCAAAGGAAAGTCAAATGTGCTTATCTTTGCATATTTAGATTTCTTTTTGACAAAGTACCAAGCAATTTTGTTGATCTTTGGGAAAGACAACATAGTTGCAATGAGGAAAGTCATGTAAAGTAGTTATATGCAAATTGATTGTCCATTTGCTTGTCCTAAGTGAATTGTTTGTCTTTTAGAAAGATTGTTTTAGTCATTTGAAGGAAAGGCATTGAGTTTATCTTTGCATGGATTGATAGTTGTACTTGCCAACACATATTTTCTTAAGAATCCGTATTCCCATTGTGAGATTGCAAGTATAATGAGTGTAGCCAATCATATTTCAAAAAGATCAGTGGATCTTTAAAAAGAAAACCCTATGTGATGTGTTTTCCTTGATTTAGGGTAAAATTTATTAAAAAATCATAAAAATTTCATAAAACTAAAAGCAAATTTTGTCTTTTTAATGAAGTGATGTATGAGGTGTGTGTTGAGTAGTGGATGAGAATAAGTTGAAGAAAAATCCAAAAAATCAAAATATTTCAAGTAAAAGTCAAAATTGTTGTTTTTTATTTCCAATTTCTTTTTTGAATTGTTGAGTTTTGATAAAATTGCAGGTGATAATTGATTGGAGTTATTGAGGAACATTTGAAAAGATCAACTGGGAAGAAAAATAAAAAAATTCAATTTTCAAGGAATTCCAAAAAAACACAATTCTCATCTTAGAATCGTGATTTTCAGTAAGATGGTGAATTTGCTTCATTTGTACTTTTGGGAATCCAAGTAAGTCAGTAAAGGTTTTATAAGTTGTACAATTGAAAGAAATTAAAATTGAGCAAGTTTTGAGTACAAAAATATCAATTTTGAGTTCGGGCATAAAATCACGATTTTCATCATGATGAAGAAGCAAGTAAATATTGTTTTTAAGGATGGAATATCATAAGTGAAGTCATGATTTTGGATGGGAGCAAGAATCATAAAATTTGGAACTTAGATTCTTAAAATCATTCACAATCACGATTTTTTGAGGCCTATAAAAGCACAAACTTCATTTTAAAAAATCATTGTGTGTGAGAGAGAGAGAGTGTGAGTGAGAGCTAGAGAGAGAAGGAGCAACAATCACGATTTTCAATAGCAATCAGAATCTTGGAATTTTTTCAACATTAACAAGCAAGGTATTATTGTACAATCTTTCTTTTGCATTAGATAATTTTCAAAATTGTGTTTTTATAAAATAAATCAATAGAAATAGGAAAATAGGAGAATCGTGATTCTGTTTTTGGTGTTCTAGAGGATGAAGTAGCCTCTTCTTTGAGTTGTCTTAGCCTTGGATAAGTGCCATTGACAATATTCCACAATTCTTTTGATACTAATAGATTCATCATCATAAAACTCCACATTAGATAATTAGACATTCCCTCAAGCATGTCTTCATTCTCAAGTCTATAGTCAAAAAATCATTGTGTGTGAGAGAGAGAGAGTGTGAGTGAGAGCTAGAGAGAGAAGGAGCAACAATCACAATTTTCAATAGCAATCAGAATCTTGGAATTTTTTCAACATTAACAAGCAAGGTATTATTGTACAATCTTTCTTTTGCATTAGATAATTTTCAAAATTGTGTTTTTATAAAATAAATCAATAGAAATAGGAAAATAGGAGAATCGTGATTCTGTTTTTGGTGTTCTAGAGGATGAAGTAGCCTCTTCTTTGAGTTGTCTTAGCCTTGGATAAGTGCCACTGACAATATTCCACAATTCTTTTGATACTAATAGATTCATCATCATAAAACTCCACATTAGATAATTAGACATTCCCTCAAGCATGTCTTCATTCTCAAGTCTATAGTCACTCATCTTACTAAGGGTGTCTATCAACTATGCTCTGATGCCAAATGTTGGAAGTGGGTGGGCCACAATAACAATAATCAAAGGTTTACAGGATCTTCCAACACATGAACCTTAGCATACACAACTTAATACTCAAAAAGATATGAGTGAGAGATAGAGAGAGAATAGGAAATATTTTCAAGTGTGATGGTAAACTTGAATGCTCACCTACACTAGCTTATATTCCAATGTCAATTACGATGTGTGAATATGATACAAACTCACAATATCTTAATCTAGGCAGAATTAGGAACTAGATACAAAAGATTGCATGCCTAAGAGGTACGAAGAGTGTGTGTGAGAGAGAGAGAGAGAGAGAAAAAAATATGGAGAAAATGAACAGTTTAGAATTGTTTCATAGCAAACACAATTTCTTATTAACCTAAATCATAAACTAGTGAATGAACAAGTGCGGACATATGTAGACTTATTACTAACAATATATTGGTTGACACGAACTCTTCCAAGTGACTCCAAGTGTAGAGCACACCTCCTCCAAGTGTATAAGAACACCTCCTCCAAGATGACCTCCTCCTTGAATTGAGTTAATGCTCAAGCTTGAGCATGAGAGGATAGAGCTCCATGAGAAGATTTCTAAACAATGAACTTATGGCTCTTTATATAGCTTGCATGCCTCAATTGAAAAGCGCTCTAAAAAGCTATAAAGCCATGATCTTTTTCACGAAAAACGTGTGTGATCAAAAAGCTACCAAAAACTCATGTTCGCTAAATTTAGCGATAAGGAAACATTTCCACCAAAATTATGCTTTTTAAAAACATGTGATCGTGTGCTACTCGGGATCGAACCCACGTTGCTGCTTTAGGAGGTGTTTCTCTTATCCATGATGCCCACACATCTTATCAAAGAATTGATATTGGACTGGTGTTAATTGAGGATTTTGGACTGATATGGACATTGTTTCCAACACCCTTGGCTATTTATTTAATTGGATCCTCAATTGAATGTTTCTTACCCTTAGGAATAATTATCCTAAGGTATGAGAACCTTAGGCATGGGAGAAGCTTCTCCCAAGTCCCACCTTGACTCGCACTTGAAGGGAAGGCTTCAATTGAAATAGAAGTCAAGTGACTAGCCTTGTGAAAGTGTCCACATGAAAGAAACTTGGAGGGACACATGGAAGAGTCATACGACATGCAGCCCTTGGACCTTTGGTATATGTATGGGTAGAGTTGGATGGGTGGATACGTACACTTACTCTCTCTTGGTGGACATTATCTTCTAGCTTGGATTTTCTACAACAGTGGTAGTTAGAGCCTTGGTTTTCATTCAAGTCTATGCATGTACTTTTTCTTCTTGAACTCTGTGTAGGAAAGCTCTTTTTGGAGTTCTCATTCTTCAACCTTTTGGCAAACTACTCATGTGATTCTATTCTCTCTTGAATGTTGTGCCGTGTGGGAGGAAATTTTAGTGTCTACAAAGGATTGTCTGAAGTTCAAGCCACCATCTAATCAAGATATTTCTACCATTGGGTAGAATCGAAAGGAACTAGAAGGATCCCATAGGAACCCCCAAAAGAGCATAAGAGGACCCCCCTAGCCACCATTGCAGGCAGCTAGAGGAGTGCCCCCGACTTGCCCACACAAAAGATGGTCTGAAAACATCTCTCGTGAAGGTGCTCTATGAAGCACTTTCATGCCCCTCCTCTTGATGTTGAAGAGAAATTAAAGAAGTTATTGGTTTTATACTCCCCTCCATGTTTTCATATGAGATATCTCAAGCTTCCGATTTTTTTACTAAACTTCTATTTGCCAAAACAGTTCTCTGCATATTGGAGAGAAACCTGAGATTTGAAGGATACTTTGCAAGGTGTTTTGAAGCATCCTCCTAACTCCTTTCAACCCTAAATTTTTGGGTGTAAGGAGATCATCCTTGGGAATACTCTTGAAGACATTTGTCAAGACATTTTCAAGAAGAAAAACCCTCCCAAAGGAGTCTCAAAGAAGGATTCCAACAACTCTTTTTCTCAATAAAGAGTGAAATATTTCTAATCTTGGCGAATGAAGGATGGTTCAAAGCATACCAATGTTGAACATGGGCAAGCTAGTTGAGTTGCAACTCATCTAAGGCATCTTGACAACTGGATGAGAAATTCAAATAAGAATTGGTGTACTTGATTTCTATTTCAATATGTTCTTCCTATGAAATTAGGAATGAGAATTTTATTTCTCTTTATGTAGAAAGTATTCATGGAATGAGATTCATACACTAGTAATATGCCATTAGATGTAACTAGACAAGAAATAAATTGTAGGTCAAAGAAAGGGGTTAGAGAAGTATAGTATACACCAGGACTTCCTGAAGTGGGTAGACAAGAAAGGCACAAATTTAACATATGTCAAGAACTCAATGGATTGGACTAAAAGATGAACAATATCCAAGCATATATGTTCATTGTAAAAGAGATCCAAACCAAAATGGGGACCCTTCACACTTTTATTAATGAATTTAAAGGGAAGATGGAGTAGATCTTGAATATGCTTTGTCCAACCCAAGCCCTTCTCAAATGGGTTCCTTGTCGATTTGACCAAGGACCCCAATGATGAGTAAAGGACCGGATGCTCCTTTAACCATCCAAAGTAACCTATCTCTTAAGAATAAATATTTTAATTGACTAAAAATCCTCAACCTACTTCCCTAAGGTCTTGAAGTCTTTCATTTGCAAAAGACTTAAAACTACCACAATTTTCAAGGGAAGACAAACATAGAAACAAAGATATAGTCTTAGCCTTTCTAGAGAAGTTTCAAGACTTAAATCAATTAAGAAACACCCATGAAGCTCACCAAGTCTTAGAGACTAGCTTGTCCCGTCGGCCAAAGGCCTACAAATGGTGGATGAGCTTAAAGGAATTCCAGAGGATTCATGAGACATGGAATCAATTTGAACAAATCTTAAAAAAAGAGTTTCTACCAAAGAATGAGGATGAATGTAGTTGGGAAGAGTGGGACAAGGTCCTTCAACAAGGATGTACTCTCTTCTTGTACATTTCTCATTGTCGAGAAATAGTTCTCAAACTCCAAAATTTAGATGACTTCCATAAGGTTAAAGGTTTTATCCATGGCCTTGATAATCAAATGAAACTTGAAGTGAAGAGAAGTGCCCCTAAAAGTTCAGAGGACACCATAAAGTTATCACAGATCTATGAAGATCATGCTAAGATTGGGACACAACCACTTCATCTTATTGGGGAAAATAAAAGCTTTAAAAGAAATAAAAAAATAGGCACTTTAAAAAGAGAAGACTTAAATAATCCTCAATTTTCATGGCCAAGAATTGAACATGAAGACTGGGAGAAAAAAAGAATGAAAAATTTTGCTTTAAGTTCTTAAACCTAGCACATTTAAGTAAAAAATACACTACAAAGGGGCAACATAAAGGCCACTTGGTCCAAACTTTAAACATTGAAAATAGTTAAGTTTGGAAAAATGTGGAAGTCCTAAACGAAGACTACACACATTAATGTTGATTGTTTGAGTCTATGTGGGTCCAAAATTAGTTTGGGCTACATGACTTAGTCAAACTCCATGCCTACATAAGAGGAGAAAGGGCCAAGATCATCATGATAGATGACTCGATTGCCGATAATTTCTTTAACTATTCACTAGTAAAGAGATTAAAGTTACCTCATCATAAGTCTCCACATCATTATATTGTGTCCATGATGCAAGGACAATACAAGAAAGTCTAAGACACTATGATCTATGATATGGAAATTGAGTTCCAAGGATATAATGATAAACTTGATTTCTAGATCATGAATATGGAAAGAACTAATGTGAAGTTGGGTAGGGAGTGGCTTTGGGGTCTAGATAGCTCACTCAAAAGAAGTTGCATGTTGAACTCTTTGGTATTGAAATGAATGGAATCCATTACTTGATTCAAGTGGAACATGATGTGTAGATACTCAGAAAGCGAAAGTTTATATGATACTTTCAAATGATGTAAATAACATTTATAATATAAGTTCAATTCCATATGTATCATCTCCTTTGTTTGATCATGAAAAGTTTGAATTTGAATTTTTAATGAATAATTACTAGGATGTTTTTCCAGAAGAACTTCCCCATGGCTTACCTCCTCGTGGGCAAGTTGATCATGCTATATATACTTTCTCCCAATAACTAAGAATATATTTAAGCCCCTCTACTAAATCCCATATTCCCAACAAGAAGAAGTAGAGAAACAATTGAAAGAATACATGAACAAGGGATTCTTTCAACCTAGTCATTCACCTTTGAAAATACCCATTCTTTTGGTTAAGAAAAAGGATGGTTCAATGACATTATTATCATTATCGAGCTTTGGACAAAGTTATGGTAAAGAACAAATATCAAATTCCATGAATTGATGATCTACTTGATCAAATAAGAGGAGCTACGATATTATCAAAGCTTGATCTTCATCAAGGATATCACCAAAATAGAATTAAAATTGACTATATTTCCAAAATAGCTCTTATAACAAAATAATTTTGAGTTTTTAGTCATACCTTTTGGGCTAACAAATGCCACTGTTACGTTCATGGCTTTAATGAAAATAATCCTAAGCTCTTACTTAGGAAAATTTGTAGTTGAATTCCTTGATGACATCCTTGTCTATAGTCAAGATACAACTTCCCATCTAGAACATTTGGAAAACATTTTCTAAGTTATAAGAGAAAACAAAGCATATGGAAAGGAAGCTAATTGTGAATTATTTTCAACAGAAATCAAATATCTTGCTCACATTATTATCTAAGAAATGAATTCAAGTTGATCCTAAAAAGGTCCAAATTATTCTCAAGTGGCCTCACGCTAAAACCATTACAGAGCTTCAAATTTTTTTTTAGGGTCAGCAAGATATTATAGAAAGTTTGTGCCAAACTTTACAAAAATTTATAACCCTTTATTTGAGAAATTAAAGGGAAATCCTTAAAACCTTACTTGGGATAAGGAACATGATAAAAATATGGGATGGTTTAAGAAAGCCTTAGCTTCGGCCCCTATTTGACAAATAGTAGATCCAAATGAACTCTTTGTAGTTGAAACAAATGCTAGTTATATTTAGCAATTGAAGCTGTGTTGAATCAAAATGGACAACCAATTGCTTTTGAAAGACAAAAGCTAAGCTCATATCAACAAAATTATTCTACCTATGAGAAGGACCTTTATCTCATTGTGTATGCTTTAAATAAACGAAGACATTACTTGTTTGGCACTAAAGTAACCATACTTTTTAATGAAGAAAGTATCCAATGGTTTGCAAAACAATCCAAGTTAATAAGTAGAAAAGCTAGATGGGCTAAGATACTTCAAGTATTTGACTATGAACTCAAATATAGAAGGAAATTTAATGTAGCCAGATATGTGTTAAGCCATATGCCTATGTTGAACTCTCTGAGTTTCACAAAAATTTCCAATGATGTAGTACGACTAATGAAAGGCACATATCAAGAAGATAGGAGATTTAAGGAAGCTTGGAAGAAGGCTTCAACTAAAGATAGAAATTTATCATCTGACGATAAGTTTAGACACTACAGTACTCAAGATGACTATTTGTTATACAAGAGAAAACTATGTGTACCTTGTGATCAAGAACTTATAAGAAAAGTTTTGTTTGAATGCCATGATGCCCTAAGCCATGATTGACAGGATGGATCATGATGCACAGGGAAATACTCTACATAATATACCAACATAAATTTTCGAGGACCAAAATGTTAAGGGGGGGAAGAATGTTGTATAACCCTTGGGTTAGATCCTTGGATAATGGTTTTAGTCCTTGGAAACCTTTGGTTTATTTACTTGGGTTAGACCCTTGAAGTTGGAACTCAAGTTCTTGGTTTTAACCCTTGAAGGAACCCTTGGTTGTTTATTTAATTGGAGCATCAATTGAGTGGTTTTGAACTTTAGTAATAGTTATCCTAAGGTATGATGGCCTTAGGTTTGGGAGAAGCTTCTCCCAAGTGCCACCTTGATTTGTACATGGATCGAAGGCTTCAATTGAAATAGAATTCGTGTGACTAGCCTTGGGAAAGTGTCCACATGAAGGAAACTTGGAGGGACACATGGAAGAGTCCTATGACATGCACCCCTTGGACCTTTGGTGTGTGTGTATATATATATATATATATATATATATATATATATATATATATATATATATGGGATGGGTGGATACATACACTCACTCTCTCTTGGTGGATATTATCTTCTAGCTTGGAGTTTCTACAATGAGAGTATTTGACCCTAATAGCCTCACATGGAAGTGAGAGGTTCCTCACTCATGGAACTTATTTCTCTTGTCAATTATAGCAAGAGTAAGCATCCTCACAACCATGCACACCCAAATGATAAATCCACACACATGCAAGACCAACGCCACGCACACAAGGCAATGAGTGAAAACCAAATGAAACCTTCTTCCTATTCCAAATAGTGGCCATAAGGCCTTGGCCAAGGGACCAACAATACATCTCCTTATATAGGAATGGAGTGTGGATACATAAAGAAAATGTGGTCTAAAGACCACATGTGCTAAAATAAAATACACTAAGGTAGTTGGGAATTCAAAAAAGAATATCTATAGAGAGAGAGAGAGGTCCTGCACATATGCAAAAAGAGCTCAAATCTAGAAATATAAAAAAGGAATGCTTTTACAAAAAGAAGTGTTTTGAATCCTAAGGTATGGGTTTCATGTGGAATTATCCAAGGAAGACTAAGAGCTAGTTCCTATGAGGGAACTCATATACAAAGGAATTTTAGGAACCATCCACGAAGAGTCCACATCTTCTAGTGTCTTCCCATCACAACTAACCACCTCCATGCTCCAAGTAGCTCCATCCAACACCCTTCCCCTAAGTCTTTGCCATGTATTTGAAGATCGTCCTCTTCAATGCCATCTGCATCACCTTCAATAATTGTAATTATAGATGTAGTAGGTCATTTTTCAACACCTTGCACTATATTCCACAGTCCTTTTGCCACTAATACATGACGCATCATATATGCTCATAATGGGTAACTGGTACCATCCAACTTGTCCTCAACAGCCAACACGGAATACATCATTGCTTTTAGCCATGGTGAATGATTAAAATAACCTGATGTAGAAAAATGGTTGTATCTCAAAAATTTGAATAGAACTACCATGTCAAGCTCTGCTAAACTTGTAGTAGGCTTTTAGGCACTTGTACTGGAAAACCAAAGCCTACATATATTTTTGGCACAAAAGGACACAATTGTCTGCATAGGTGTTGTGATAGTGTGTTCAGAGGACGAAACAAGCTCATATCAAAATTTTGACACCACAAAGAAAAGCTATTTTTAACTCCTAATAATCCTGCATATCCTCACCAATTTTTGTGTGATTTTGAGACTATGACGAGGGGTGTTGACAACGTCCTCGATGAAATGGCAACATGCTCTAATACCAATTGTTGGAGTTTGAGGTCTATAGAAGCATGTGAATAGCACAAGGTAGAAGAAGAATCTTGGAGCACAACACATAATATTGGATGTATTACCAAGTGAATGTACAAAGATAATTCACCCATTAGGTCTAGAGGTGTATGTACAACCTAGGGGAAAAAAACCCTCCCAAAGAGGGAAAAAAGTGCCCCAACGGTCCTAAGTGTGTTCACACACATCACTAAAATATATCAACATACTTTGAAGCCACATTGAAATTTATTAATTAGGTAGTCTTCTTGATATGTAGATCCACAAAAAATATCTTGAAATTTGAGGTGTAATTTGAAACCCATCGATCACCTTGTCGTAATAATCTATTCAACTCTTGGACATGTCCAATCAATTCCTTTATGGTAGATTGGATCTCATTGCATAGGGAATCCATGGTGCTTAGTCTCGATGAATGTAGTCTTGCCAAAATGTCAAGGAAACACTAGATTGTGCCCTTTGACTATAATAGACAAGATTTTGGGATTATACTTCTGATTACAAGATCACCCATGTAAGAAAAATAATACAAGAATATGTAACTGATTTAAGAATTCCCACAACTCGGGACTGATAGGTATGGATAACTTGACTAGATGGAATAGAAGAGATCCCACAACCCTCGATCATAGGTATGAAACACAATATGTGAATTATAAGAACTCCCTTGAGGAGATGGACCAAATACAAGAAATAACTAGACAATATCTTGTACTATGAGATTACAAGAGTGTTGATATATTTAGATAGTGATGTGTGTGAACACACTAGGACCACCGAGGCACTTTTTTCCCTCTATAGGAGGTTTTTCCCTCAGCTTATATATACGCCTGTAGACCTAATAGGTCACTTATCTTTTTACATTCTAGTGGTAATACATTTAGTATTGTGTGTTGTGCTCCAAGCTTCTTCTTCTTCTTCTTCCTTATGTTGTTTGTGTGCTTCCATAGACCTCAAACTCCAACAATTGGTATCATACCAGGTTGCCACTTCATCTAGGGCCTCGTCGACACCCCTCTAGTCACAATCTCAAAATCGCATGAAAATTGATGAGCATACTCAGGGTGATTAGGAGTTGAAAACCGCTTCACTCTGTGTGCCAAAATTGCAATATGAGCTCGTTTCGACCTCCAAACGATATATGGAGCATCTTTCCAAAACATGTTTACTATGGATGATAAGAGCTTATCTGGGTTAAAGACCCATGATTGGCACTATCGTAGTGCTTGTGTAGGCAATTTTATCTTTTTGTGCCAAAGATATATGGAACTTTCAGTTCACTAGTATAAGCAACTTGAAGTCTGCTACAATTTTAGCAGAACTCGATAGGGTAGTTCTGCTCAAGTTTTTGAGATATAGTCATTTTTTTGTATCAAGGTATTTTAGTCAGTGGCCATGGCTGAAAGTAGTTTTGTATTCTGTATGTTGGTTGTTGAGGATAAGTTGGACGGTACCAATTGCCCATTGTGGGCTTATATGATGTGTCATGTGTTAGTTGCAAAAGGATTGTGGAGTATTATGCAGGGTGTTGAAAAACATCCTATTACACCTGCAAACACAATTGTTGAAGGTGATGCAAATGGCATTGAAGATGATGACATCCTTCATATTCTTGTTCATGTTGCGATTCTTGCTACACCTACTATAGAGAAAAATTGTTGGGATGGAAGAGATGCTCAGGCATATGCATTGATAGCCTTGTCTATCAAACATGCCATTATTCCTCACCTTTGCTCTTGCAGAACAACTAAGGATTCTTGGGATACACTTACCACTTTATACCAGGCAAGGAATGAGGCTCATGTTGCTTACTTCTAAAAAAAGTTGGAGATTGAGCACATGAATGAAGGGGACTCCATGGACAATTTTCTAACAAAGATCAAATATTTGAAGGAACGGTTGTTTTTTGTTGATGAAGTCTTGTCTGACAGTTCATTGTAGACTATTTTGAATGGTCTTCCTGACTCATATCAAAGTTTTGATTCTACTCTTCGTTTGATGATGAAAGAAAATCCAAATGCCTTAACATTTGAGGAGGCTCTCTATTCTATTGCAGGAAGATTGGTCTAGGTAGAACAGGTCCATTATGCATGTTGCAGATCAAGCTTTCTTGGCTAGTCAGAAGGGCAAAGGTAAATGGAGTTCTTCTACTAATGAGTAGAAATTTGCTAATTCTGCACAATCAAAGAAGGATGACAAGGACAAGAAGAAAATAGAAAAACAAATTTTTGCAAATACTATAAAGGAAATGATCATTTCATAAAGAGTTGTCCAAAATTGGTTGCTAAAGAGGTATGCAAGAAAGAGGTTGGAATGGTTGTTACAGAGGCCTCTACACCCAAAACAGAGTCTACTAATCTTGTGCAAAATGACGAATGGGCATTTACCATTGTTTGCAGTTATGACCCATCTTCTCATGAACAGTGTATGTCTATAATAGACTCAAATGTTTGGTACTTTGATAGTGGGTCAACCAAACATATTACCTCGTAGCTTAGTTTCTTCACTTCACTCGAGTCTGCCCCTATAGGGAATACTATCATATGCATAAACAAATCCTCTTATCTTGTCATGGGAGTTGGTAAGATCATTTTGACTACTCTTGATGGTAGTTCTTTTACATTGTCTAATGCTTTATTTGTGCCAAGGATCAAGAAGAATATGTTATCAGTTTCAACTTTAACCAAGATTGGCTTGGTTGTGAAATTTGTTGATGACAAATGTACAATTCATGATCTGTCAAATGGTGATGTCATTATTTCTTCTCACATTTTATGTTTTGGGCATTTTGTGTATAGTACATGATTCTCAGGATTTTTTAGATGCATAGCTTTGGCATGCATGCTTTGATCATCTAAATTTTGCTAGTTTGCTGTGCTTGCAAAAATTTGAAATGGTGTCCTCTCTTCCCAAACTTGAGGAACCTAGTAAACATGTCTATGAAGGTTGTGCTTTGGGCAAAATGCATCGTTCCTCATTCCCAAATAATGATTCAATTCGAGCTACTCAAAAATTGTAGCTTGTTCAACTTGATGTTTGTGGTCCTATGCAAACACCTTCTTTTGGGAACTATCTTTACTTCGTGACTTTTATTGATGATTTTTCCAAGCATGCATGGGTATGTCCATTGAAAGCAAAGTCAGAAGTATTTATGTGAGTCAAACAGTTTCTGGTTTTGGTTGAAAATCTATCAGCATGTAAATTGGGCACCCTCTATTCTGATCGAGGGGGGGAATATATGTCTTCTAACTTTAATGCATTTCTGCCTGAACATGGGATAAAACATCATTATACAGTGCCATATACACCTTAGCAGAATGGAGTTGCTAAACAAAAGAACAAGTCACTCATGGAGATGGCGAGGTTATGGTCAAGAGTCAGGCTTTACCACATAGTTTCTGGCTTGAGGCTATTATGTGTGCAGCATATGTACTTAATAGGTATCCCACTAAAGCATTGCAATCTATCACTCCATATGAGGCTTGGCGTGTTCGTAATCCATCTGTTGCTCACCTGCATGTTTTTGGTTGTCCAAACCTATTGCACTCCCATGGAAATAGGTCTACGGTTGAGTCTTCATGCTGTTGGAGATGCATTTGATGTTGTTTTATATCAGTAGGTTTTTGGATGCTTGATTTACTTGTGCATGACATGATATGATATTGAGTTTTTTTCTCTCAGATGAGCAGATTTATGAATTGCCCAAGTCTCAAACATTGGTAGGCAATTAAATGCATCTTTCACTACTTGAGTGGTACCCAACTACGTTGGATTGCTTTATCCCAAGGGGGGATCATTACCACCATATTTACATGCTTTTTCTAAATCAGATTGGGCTCATTGTTATGACACTCCTATGTCTAGCAATGATTCTTGCTTCATGCATGGTATATCATGCATATCTTGGTTGAGTAAGAAGCAGCCTATTGTTGAGTAAGAAGCAGTTGTGAGATTGAGTATAGGGTAGCTTTCATAGAGACTATCGAGTTTGTGTGGCTCAGATACCTTTTTGTTGATTTGGGTGTTGGTTTTTCTTCTACCCCCACCATCTTCATTGACAGTGAGAGCACATTGGAAGTTGCGAGGAACCTTGTGTTCCATGCTCGCACAAAGTATATTGAGGTTCACTATCATTATATCAAGGAGAGATTCTCTATTGGAGAGATCAGTTTGGTTTATGCAGCCACACAAGATAATGTTGCAAACCTTTTCCTAAAGGCTCTACCTAGAGAGATGTTCGAAGCTTTTCACAAAGCTTTGGGCTTACTTCCTTTTGTGGATTGGTCTCTTTCCACATAGCTTGGAACTTCCTTATACATGAGTGCGAGCTCCTTGTTCATCACATCACTCCCAAGGGAGTGTTGATATATTTAGGTAGTGATGTGTCTGAACACACTAGGACTGCTGCGGCACTTTTTTCCCTCTTTAGGAGGTTTTTTTTCCCTGGTTTGTATATACGCCTAGTGCCCTAATGGGCTACTTATCTTTGTACATTCTCTAGTAATACATTCAGTATTGTGTGTTGTGCTCCAAGCTTCTTCTCCTTCCTTATGTTGTTTGCGTGCTTCCGCATACATTTATCTCCAACAATTAGTATCAGAGCAGGTCGTCGCTTCATCTAGGGTGCCGTCGACACTCCTTCGATTGCAATCTCAGAATCGCATGAATTTTGGTGAGCATACTCAACGTGTTTTTGAGATCAAAACGGATTCGCTTTGTGGTGCCGAAATCGCAATCTGAGCTCGTTTCGGCCTCTAAACGCACTATCATAGTGCTTGTGTAGGCTATTTCGTCTTTTTGTGCCAAAGGTATATACCAGTTTTTGTTCGCCAATATAAGAGTCTTGAAGTCTGTTACAGGTCTAGCAGAATTCGTTTGGGTAGTTGTGTTCAAATTTTTGAGATACAACCAATTTTTTGCATCAAGGTATTTTAGTCACCGGCCATGGCTGAAAGTAGTGATGTATTCCATATGTTGGCTATTGAGGATAAGTTGGATGGTACCAACTACCCGTTATGGGCTTATATGATGCGACATGTATTGGTTGCAAAAGGTCTATGGAACATTGTGCAGGGTGTTGAAAAACGTCCTATCACATCTGCAACTATTACAACTGCAGGTACAAAAGCTGAGGTAGAAGGTGTCAAAGATGATGATATTCTGCATATTCCTGTTCGTGCTGTGGTTTTTGCTGCACCTACTGTAGAGCAAATTTGTTGGCATGGCAGAGATGCCCAAGCACATGCATTGATAGCTTTGTCTATCAAGCGTGCCATTATTCCTCACATTCGCTCTTGCAGAACAGCTAAGGATGCTTGGGATACACTTACCACATTGTACCAAGCTAGGAATGAGGCTCGTGTTGCTTACCTCCAAAAACAATTGGAGAGTGATCACATGAATGAAGGTGATTCTATGGACAGTTTTCTAAGAAATATCAAAGACTTGAAGGAACAATTGATTTCTGTTGATGAGGTTATATGAGATAGCTCACTTGTGCAGACCGTTCTGAAGTGTCTTCCTGATTCATATCAGAGTTTTGCTTCTACTCTTCAGTTAATAATGAAAGGAAATCCAAATGCCTTGTTATTTGAGGATTTAGTCCTTGTTCTGTTGCAGGAAGATCAGTCAAGGCAGAACAGGTCCATTATGTGTGTTGCAGATCAAGCTTTCCTGGCTAGTCAGAAGGGCAAAGGAAAATCGAGCTCTTCAACTAGTAAGCAGAAATCTGCAAATGTTGCACATTCGAAGAAGGAAGATAAAGATGAGAAGAAATAAGAAAAGCAGAAATTGTTTTGCAAGTACTGTAAAGGGAATGATCATATCATAAAGAACTGTCCAAAACTGGCTGCTAAAGAGGCAAAGAAGAAAGAGGCTCGAATGGTTGTTGTAGAGGCCTCTACACCAAAAACAAAGTCTGCAAATCTTGTGCAGGAAGAAGAATGGGTGTTTACTATTGTCTGCAGTTTTGACCCATCTTCTCATGAGTAGTGCATGTTTGCAGTGACTCAGACGTTTGGTACTTTGACAGTGGGGCGACCAAACATATTACCTCGCAGCACAGTTTCTTCTCTTCACTCGAGCCTACCTCTACAGGGAATATTGTTACATGCACCAATAACCCCTCTTATCCTGCTATGAGAGTTGGTAAGATCATTTTGACTACTGCTGATGGTAGTTCTTTCACTTTTTCAAATGCTTTATTTGTGCCAGGGATCAAAAAGAACCTGTTATCAGTTTCTACATTAGCCAAGATTGGCTTGGTTGTGAAATTTGTTGATGACAGGTGTACAGTTCATGATCTGTCAAGTGGCGATGTGATTATTGCTTCTGGCATTTTATGATCGTGGGTTGTATAAGCCTGAATGATTTGGCATGTGCAATACATGATTCTCAGGCTATGTCAGATGCAAAGCTTTGGCATGCATGCTTTGCATCATCTGAATTTTGCTAGTTTGCTACGCCTGCAGAAATCTGAAATGGTGTCCTCTTTGCCCAAACTTGAGACACCTGGAAAACATGTTTGTGAAGGTTGTATTCTGAGCAAAATGCAGCATTCCTCATTTCCAAAAGATGGTTCAGTTCGGGCTACTCAAAAATTGTAGCTTGTACATAGTGATGTATGTGGTCCTATGCAGACACCTTCTTTTGCAAATTATCTTTACTTTGTGACTTTCACTGATGATTTTTCCAGGCATGCATGGGTATATCCATTGAAGGCAAAGTTTGAAGTGTTCATGTGCTTCAAACAGTTTTTGGTTTTGGCTGAAAATCTGTCAGCATGTAAAATGGGCACCCTCCGTTCAGATCGAGGGGGGAAATATGTCTTTTGATTTTAATGCATTTCTGGCTGAACATGGGATAAAACACCAGTGTACAGTGCCGTACACAACTCAATAGAATGGAGTCGTTGAACGAAAGAACAGGTCACTCATGGAGATGGCGAGATGTATGGTCAAGAGTCAGGCTTTACCACATAGTTTCTGGCTTAAGGTTGTCATGTGTGCAGCATATGTACTTAATAGGTGTCCCACTAAAGCACTGCAATCTATCACTCCATATGAGGCTTTGCATGATCGCAAGCCATCTGTTGCTCATCTGCGTGTTTTTTATTGTTTGGCATATGCATTAGTGCCTAAACAACATCATCGAAAATTGGATGATAAAGCAGTAAAATGTATTTTTGTTGGGTATAGTTCTCAAAGTAAAGGCTATCATCTATATCATCCACAGACTAAATGCATTCTGGTTAGCCGTGATGTTGTTTTTGTGGAAGATGCTATTCAGCCATTGCTTTCATGTACTAAGGAGAATCTATTAGCTCCAAGGACATGTATGATACTTTGCTGCCTCTTTTTACAGGTGAACAGTCTATTGTTGGTCCCAATGAGGCAACTTCTCAGACTTTACAGGTTTCATGTGATGATGTAGATCATTCCATTTTTTATGCAGATTTACATGATGCACTAGTTGACGAGAGAGCTGATATTGAGCAGGCAAAAACTATGCCAAAATGGTTGGTGCAGACTTTGCGTGACAGAAAATTAGATGCACCTCTGTCATATCATACTCATTCAGGCTCTCATAGTGCCTCTTTTGCATCAGATTGCTATGCTATGGCTCCATCTAGTCTCTGTGATGAGAATGAGCCTGTTTCGTTTAATGAAGCACAAAATTCAAAAAATTGGATGGCTGCTATGCAATCTGAATATGATGCTATAATGAAGAATGTTACTTGGTCTTTATGTGACTTGCCTCCTGGCAAGAAGGCCATTGGGACTAAGTGGGTATACAAGTTGAAGCGTAAGCTTGATGGTACAATTGATAGGTATAAGGCTAGACTTGTTGCAAAGGGTTATGCGCAAGAAAGAGGCATTGATTTTGATGAGACCTTTGCACCTACTTACCGAATGACTACAGTTCGTAGCATCTGTGCACTTGCAGCTCATCATGGTTGGAATGTACATCAGTTGGACATTAAAACAACATTTCTGAATGGTGACTTGCATGAAGAAGTGTATGTTTTTCAGCCCCGTGGCTTTGTGCAAAAAGGGCATGAGAACCAAGTGTGCAAGTTAAAGAAGGCATTATATGGTTTAAATTGCATGCCTCATTTGAGATGTCTGATTTGGGGCATTTCATCACTATTTGGGCATTCATTTTATGCAAGTTGATGGTGGAATGGCTTTGTGTCAAACGAAATATATTGACACATTATTGCAGTGTTTTGGCCTTGAAGAATGTAAGCCTATTGCCACTCCTATGGAGACAGGTTTACGATTGAGTCTTCATGATGTTGGAGATGCATTTGATGTTGTTCTCTATCAGCAGGCTATTGGATGCTTGATTTACTTATGCATTACTCGGCCAGATATTCAGTTTGTTGTCTCACAGATTAGCAGGTTTATGCATTGCCTAGGAGTCAAGCATTGGCAGGCGGTTAAGCGCATCTTTTGCTACTTGAGTGGTACTCGACTACTTGGGTTGTTTTATCCCAAGGGGGGATCACTACCGCCAGATTTGCATGTTTTTTCTGACTATGATTTGGGTCTTGAAAGGAGTCCTTGTCTTTGCACATATGGGAGGTAGCTCTGCTATCAAAAACCCACTCATGCGGGGAGCTAGAAGTGACTAGGGCATTGGCTTCTGTGGAGATGAAGAGTTCCTCACTCGAGTAGTGGGATCTATGGTGGGAGCCTTTGGATGCTTGCCTAGACGTAGAAGCCTTTGATGATTGTTTCTTTTTATAGCAAAACTTTTCTAAGTGGCCTGATTTTCCACAGAAATTACAGGTGAACTTCTTCGATGAA
This sequence comes from Ceratopteris richardii, assembly GCA_020310875.1. NCBI lineage: Eukaryota > Viridiplantae > Streptophyta > Polypodiopsida > Polypodiales > Pteridaceae > Ceratopteris > Ceratopteris richardii. The sequence goes on from CM035409.1 coordinate 198,001,764, forward strand.
TTATGCAATCCTTGCTTAGATCCATTGCTAGCCTGATGACTTGTGGTTTTGCCCTTATTGAATGGGCCTTTGGCCTTCATGGCAGATTCCTGGGAGGAAGTCGATTTGGCTTGCGAGTCATGAAGGAGCAATAGTCGACGAACCTCTTCCCAAGATAAGACTTGGCCGCGATTATACAAAGTTGTGACAAATATCTCGTACGACTTAGGTAACTTGTTGAGAAGCCTAATGGCCATGTCTTCACTAGATATCTGCCTACCACAAAGTGCTAATTTAAGCTGGTAGTCCTCAAATTGGGCTATGACCTTGGTAATTGTGTCATTTGGCTTAATGGTCAAATTATGAAACTCGGCCTCTAATGCATATATCTTCGAAGGGGTCTTGTTTTCATACAAAGCAGCTAACTTATCCTAAGCATCCTTGGACATCTTGCAGGCAGTGATATGTCCTTTCGTTAGTTCGTCGCAAGCAAGTAATAGCTTACCTAAAGCTCTTTTGTCCTTGACATTCCACACATGCCAATTGTCTAAGTTGGTATCCCTATTGGGTTCAGGGTCTGACCCATCTACTACCTCATGAAGAAGATTCGTGTCGAGATAGGCGCGCATGACATCTTTCCATAGATTATAATTTTGTCCATTAAGGCATTCATCCTTAGGCATAAAAATAGGGGTGAAAGAGGGTAAGAAGTTAGCCATAGATGATGATGAGCTACCTTCACTTTTGGTCATTACAAAGCTTTGAAGATAAAGTGTTTAGAAACACTACCAAAATCTTCGCCAAACGCACAAGCTTTGAAGATAAAGTGTTTAGAAACACTACCAAAATCTCTTGCCAAAAATGCTGCAGCAGAATAATTGCAAAGCTTGAAATGACTCGATACCAGACTGAAAAACTCCTTGGGGAGGGGGGGGGCTTAGAGTAGCCCTTCACTTTTGCAAAGAGAGACACCGTGGAGTGAGCAGATTCAATGCTCAAAGAGAACTTGTGGTTGGGCTTAGAGTAGCTCGAAGAAGGTATCCCTTTCGTCTGCTACACAAGACACAGCTATAGCCTATAGGTGCGTCCCTGATCGTTAGGTGCGTCCCTGATCGTTAGGTGCGTCCCTAATCAGCGCACGTTCTCTCTGTTGTTCAAGAAGTAGGTGCTGACTCTATAGAAGGAAGCACGAAGGTCGACCATGGATAAGGCGGAGGTATTCTGTCTTTTGATGGTGATGGAACGGGTCTACAATCAGCACTGATCTCTACCGGGGACCCGGAAGTGAAGTTTCTCTCTCTCTCTCTCTCTCTCTCTCTCTCTCTCTCTCTCTCTCTCTCTCTCTCTCTCTCTCTCTCTCTCTCTCTCTCTCTCTCTCTCTCTCTCTCTCTCTCTCTCTCTCTCTCTCTCTCTCTCTCTCTCTCTCTGTGACTCGGAGATGGCGCACAGACCAGTTTCTTCCTCTACTACATGCTTGTCGCAACGGAGGCAGGAAGCCTGCTCCCAGCTCTCCTTCTTCTTCTCGTGTAACCACGCAGCGCCGGGCAAGTGGAGCATCAGCTACAGTCTAAACACTGACGAGCGCATGATAAGCATTATGGTTGAGGTCATCAAGGAAGAACTTTGGGAGGACGGCAGCAGCGACGTCGTGTATGGAAGCAAGTGGCAAGCCAGCAGTGGCCACGAACACACTCAGTGAGACTGTGTAATCAGTGGAACGGTCGACTTCATCTTCGGCAACGCAATTGCTCTTTTCCAAAATTGCAACATCACTGAATTACTGAAGTCTTCAGTTCCGACCTACTTGGGTAGAGATGCAATCGGGACTATCACACGATTAACTTTGACTTAATCGTAAGTGGAAAAAAATGTCAAAAGTGTTTTATGAACACTTTAAAGGCCTGAGATCACCCAACTCCACATAATCGTGACGCTAAATGAACAGAATGTCATAAGGTTTGAGTTGAGCAACACACATATCATATCGCATTGAAATACATCCAATACTGTAAAAGAAGGGTGGGAGGGAGGGAGAATGGTATAAAAGGTGTACAAAATGGTGATAAAATAACGAAGAAGAAAGGGTGGGAGGGTGGGCAAATAGGCAAAATGAGGCCCAAAGAGTATAAACTGATGGCAAGAAGCTCCTCCAAGTGTGTGGAGAGCAACACCACCAAACTCAAGCACCACCACCACCAAAACGATCACCAAATGCACCACCAAGTCCTTCACCTAGTGCTCTGATACCATGTAGAGAGTACCCATGCGAAAGCAAAATGAAAAGTAAAGTACTCTCACAAAACAAAGAATGTGTGAGACACAAAATGAGTAGACCATAAAATGGGTAAACTCATGTGGATTAGAAATGAGCTTGCCAAGAGCATGGAGTAGGCTCTTCAAGCTTCTAACCAAGTACAAATGAGGGGAGAGGCCCTCCTTATACAGATTTGGGAGGGGCTCTCAAAAGTACATCATATGTGGGATAAGTCTCCTGAAAGGAGAATGAATACAACTGGTAGAAGCACATGGCAAGGTACCCAAATACAAAGTAAGTACAATATAAAATGGAAATAGACTAGAAATGGAGTGCCTCCTGGATACAAAATGGAGATGCACTCATGCGGATACAAATGTAGATGAAGTAGGAGCAATCATGTCATCAACATTATGTACTTCTTCATCTACTATGTCATCTTGAACTTGGTCCTCATTGATGTCCTCCTCTAACAATGAGCCATTTTAAGAATAGAAAAATATTCTCTCATGGATATAAAGTCACAATAAATTATCCTTTCCTCATTTGTACAATTGATTACTTGTCAATGTATAATCTTGCTTCTTCTTCTTCTTCAAGAAAAATTTGTTTTGAAGAAGTAATGCCTTCTTGAAATATTTGATCTATCAAATAGTCCACTATAATCTTACTTCATTTTAGTGTGAAAGTCACCTAATATAACATGAAATGTTCTACAGTGTGTCTTTCTATGCAAAATTGAAATGTGTTACAATATTTGTGCACATCCTTGGCCATGTTTGGCCAATATGCACCTAAGTCTCTCAAGTTTTGCAAAGTTGATCATCCTTGATCTTAATTGCCAATCGTGGATGACCTTGATTGCCAATCGTAACATGATCTTAATCGCCAATCATGGGTAGCTTTTGGAGATGATCTTGATCACAAACTGTGGTATGATCTTGATCTCTGATCGTGGATAGATTTTGGAAATGATCTTGATTATCAATCAAGCTCACTTTGGCATAATCATGTGCATTGATGGTTAAACATTGGAAGTATTGACAAGAGTCTTATCCATTGTGTCAACTTACAACTTCTTATCGCAACTAGATTAGATCTACTTTTCACAGAATGATTGATTAAAGGTATATGAGCATGCCCTCATAATGCACATTGAGATGTGTTTACAAAAATATATACCATTAAATGTGTTGGCCCATGTTCCAATGCTAGATTTTGTATAGAATCTAGAGCACTAGTTTGAATTTGATATTTTGAAGATACATTAAATCATGCTCCCATTATATAGGTACCAAACTAAAACCTATTGTTTCACATATTAATGGATGCTTCAAGTATAGGTTGTGAGTGTCGTGATGTAAGAAACCTTTCACATGTGGTATTCACCTATTTATTATATAAGACATCAACTATCAAATGCAAAAAAGAATTATTATATTATAGAAATAGTTTTTAGAACTTGTTTATTTTATAAAGAAATGTTGGTATTACATGTTGGGCCGCAAATTTACTTTTCATGTGGATAACTTTCTGCTCAACCTTTTTGTGAAGAGGTAAAATTTGGTTTAACGACTAGCCTTATGGGCACTAATATTTCAAGAATTCAAATATAATATGATCTTTTGGTTGAGAAGCATTCATATATATATATATATATATATATATATATATATATATATATATATATATATATATATATATATATATATATATATATGTATGTATGTATGTATGTATGTATGTATGTATGTATGTATGTATGTATGTATGTATGTATATATATATATATATATATATATATATATATATATATATATATATATATATATATGTGTGTGTGTGTGTGTGTGTGTGTGTGTTTTGCAAACTCTAATTTTCTTTTCAAGATTCCAATAAGCCTCCTTAAATACATATATGAATGAATTGTCTAACATAGCCTAGTTCCAAGCTGATGTAGTACAAGAATGCTACAACAAAATCAATTTACATGATATGAAGCGTTAATATTGTTCTTGTTGGAGTATCTTAAACAAAGACAATTCCGATGATTCAATGAGCATTATAGAGTTACCTTTGGTTACTTATACTTCCAAAATACTACAAGAAAGTTTATAGAAGCACATTAGCAACTAGCCATTTGTAAACAAACATTACTCATCAAGGAGTCATGCAATTAGAGATTTGGCGGCCCATGTCATACAAAGATATATGAACATTCACTTCATCTTGTGATACTTTCCAACAATCTAGCTAAAGGATATGGTTCTTTTGCATCTAGTATTTCCTCTCAAACCATTCTACAAATGGAGCCTCAAATTTATCAATCCTATTATTCCAAGTGCTAGTCGTTCTAGAAAAGCTTCCATTCTCACATGTACAAATTATGCTACAAAATGAGTTGGAGCTTGGGTTGTTTGGAATGCTACATCTTAAGTAATTATCCAACTTTTGATTGATGGTTTCTTCCTAAGGAATTGGATAGCCCTAGGAGACCACTTCAAATAGAGGAACTCCTTTTTTAAAATCTCTTATTCAATAGATTATTATAAGCAAAAAATGTATTACTTCCTCATCCTTTTGCAAATGGTCTTATAGAGTATAAATAAAGTCATCCTTATAGTATTCTAAAATTTGTTCCATGCAAAAGGGAATCCATGCAAATTTTAGACCAATGATTAATCATGTAGCTATGTGTCACAAAATATTTGGGGATGCCTCACTTCTATTCCAGGGCCATTTTTCTTTACAAAGATAAGTTACACGCACCTTTTCTGTCCTTGAACTTTTAATCTTTGCTTAATCATACAATGTCAAGATCAATTTTGTTTTAATTACTTAATGACCTCCCCACATTAACGTGCCACATTACCAATGTGTAGTCGGCAATACATTATCACTAACGCCAATGGTGATCAATGTTCTCCATGCATAGTGTGATGAGAAGATGACTTACATTAACTATGTAGCAACTTAATTTCCTGATGTTACTCACATCTACTTTATATGCATCCTTATCTCAACTACTTGACTAATTCACTATCAAACCATGTTGATAAAGTTGAGAATAAGCCATGTTTCAATGGAAAGAACTTCACGAGCATGCTACCCGATGTTACACTTACCTCAAGCCTGCATGGCTTCAACATACCAATACACAACTCTTCACGATTTCCCCCTAACAATGGCACCAAAAAGTATACCAATGCACTTACAAAGACAAACATTTAGATTGTCGATTTGCCCAAAAGATCCTAAGAGTGCAGCCGTAAGCATGTGAAAGTTCGAACCGATAATAATTGGCCTTCTTCCAAAGTAGTGCATACTAATTACTTACATATGAAAAAACAAACATATCTTTGTATCTAGCACTCAAATCTAGTCATTTGGTACCCTAATGAAGCTCCCTGCAAGCTTAATGACTTCCCATGAGCCAATTCTCTGAATTCAAAGGGATATTTGACTAAAATGGGTTTTAACAGGCGTATAGGCAGTGGCATTGCAAAAAGTATAATCACGCTTCAAATCATGCAAAACATCACGGCATGATGATGATATCAAGACATGAGGTTATCAGGGTGAGGAGTATATCTTTGTATCTAGCACTCAAATCGTCATATTTGGTACCCTAATGAAGCTCCCTGCAAGCTTAATGACTTCCCATGAGCCAATTCTCTGAATTCAAAGGGATATTTGACTAAAAAATTTTAACAGGCGTATAGGCAGTGGCATTGCAAAAAGTATAATCACGCTTCAAATCATGCAAAACATCACGGCATGATGATGATATCAAGACATGAGGTTATCAGGGTGAGGAGTCTATTTGTTCTATTTGTTCAAGTGCAGAAACACCATATTGCCTGAATCGGAGAGTTCCGCATTGCTTTGCCTAGATTTAAGAAAATCCGCATCAAGTGGACACCAAAAATATCAATATGAAACTTCGCCACCAAACCAAGTATTACCCTAAAAACTCACGAGTTGAGAAATAAAACTTGATTCAGTCACCGAAACAATAGCAAGTATACTTTCCCGGGTCAGAGAGAGCTTCAACCAATTTTAGGAAAGCAAATATAATATTCAACATTCCTATCGTGTTCTTCATTCATCACCTCAGGAAAGGGTTGACAGCAGTTTACCGAGAAAATTTTTCTTATTTTTTTCTTTTCTAAAACTAGAACCGTCAATTTGATTTTCGTCAGTTCAACATTCGTTTCTCTTGAAGTGTACAGAAGGAGAAGGCAGAAACCTCGTCATTTTATTACTTTCTGAAAACATCAACTTAATTTTCTCTTCAAAAAGTCTAAATACACTTCAGCACATAGATGTTTATCATAAAAAATTTGTAATGTAGATCAGAAAGTAAGGGGTGCTTGGCCCAGTGGTAAACACATTGGACCCTGGACTGAACGTCCAAGATTCAATACCCCTCTTACATTGACCCTAAATGTGGAGGATAAAAGGAATCCCCCGGTGTATGTGTGAGTTGCTCCCTCAAGATTTCCAGGTCTAATGAAAGGGCAGGTAGAAAGCAGAACTTCAGAGACAAAGAAGTAATTTACAGTTCATTTCTTGTACATAACATTGACCTTAAGAGTAATGCTCCCGCTAGTATTTGAATCATAGCTTCTCACTGACAATCAGAACATAGCCATGCAACAACTCTCATCTTCATATATTAGCATCTCTTTCAAAATGTCTGCATAACTAGCACATCATGCTATGTAGATGAAGGCTAGGTCTTACAAAGTTCAGAAATCTACTGTGTCTGCATGACTAGTACATCATGCTATGTAGATGAAGGCTGCCTTCATAAGTTGAGAAATTTACTGCTTATTGTAACGTTACATGATATCCCTCCCCCTCGTCTCCTTCCCCGTGGTACTTGCTTGTGAATTTTTTCCAACCAGGATTTCAAAGCCAGGAGGCCAGATAAGGTAGAGCTCGGCAAACGACAGCCCTGAAGCCCAACAGAGACTGATCCCACAATATTACACCCAGACTGAGAACACTGACAATGATGCCTGAAGGCCTTGAACCATCAGGATATTGCTTTTTTTGCTCACTTCAACATTGCAACTGCAACCACTGATTGACCATGGACTTTAATAGACTTTAAATTTGGTTAAATGCGAATTATTTGAACATGTACTATCCCCCACCACAACTGATTTAAGGCACATTAGTACAAGTTACAACAATAGATTACTATATTCGTCTAAGATTGTACGGGAAAATAAAATAAAAAAGTCAATAGTACAACATTTCTGGCCCTTATTCTGCACTCTGGCAGACAAATCAAAATTCTTCCCGGCATGTTGAGTTACCATACTGCCAGAGAGACATTCCGTCTCATTCTCATGTAGCACATTCACTCCAGTGCCCATAAAGTTCAACTAGCAATCTAATGTCCATTTGCAACACCATGACAATTCCCCATAAAGGTAGGCATGTATGCACGATCATATTCACAACAACACTATTTTGTACCAAAAGATCAAATCAATCATGCTTTCTGAGCTGCATAATCAACTGATCAGGCTGAACATGCCTGTACCGATGATTAACGTAGTTGCAAATACTTCTGTACTGAGCAAGAGATTCATAACTGCTTGATTTGCTACATACAACACAAGTTAATGCTGATTACAATTCACTGGAGTCGATGCTGATTACAGTTCTCACTTCAGTTCATCTTCTCACTTCAGTTCATCTTCTCACTTCAGTTCATCTTCTCACTTCAGTTCGTCTTCTCACTTCAGTTCGTCTTCTCACTTCAGTTCGTCTTCTCACTTCAGTCGATGCTGATTGCAGTTAGTCCTTCACACATTTGTACATACCTCATACATTCCACATAAAATCATGTGTACAGAAATTAAAACATCAATAACCCATAGGATGTAAACAAGTGAAAAGGTCAGTCAATACATGACTAAAGACGGAAAAAAGATAACAAGCACCTATACTGCCTTACACCAAACACATGAGCCAAAGCGTTTATCATCTAAACAGACTTTAGCTCAGCTAAGATATTTCTGTATATATACTATAGCATAACAATCATCTAGACAACCAAGCTAACTGCTTCAGAGTCAAAGGAGAAAAACATTAAGCCATAAGCTTGCCAAAGTTACCTCATTAACCGGCATCCATAGACTTCACGATCAAAAATCATTAATAACTCAAGATATCAAATGTTCATGCATTTTGGCAGTGTACACCTGCCCCAACATCCATAATACCTAAACCAGGTTTCAATCCAAAAATTCATATATATCTCTTTGGTACTAATATAGCAGAAAATGTTCTGACACATCGAAAGGTAATTCACCATTTAGACAGAGCTGTGCCTAGGGTGTCCCATTCAAGAAATCTGCACACTAATTGTATTAAAAAAAGACATTGACTTAGAACTATTGAGTATTTTCCTTCATAATTTCAGGCTTACCGAAGTCCATCTGCACATGTTAATTAATAATCATCAACTTTATGATTGGGGCTTTAGCAGATAAAAATTTGATCATTCAGAAGAGACAACATATTCAAAAATCATTTAGCAAAACACTAGAGCTGAAGCAAACCGGCTGCGAGCTCGGCTGCTAAAAGCAGAAACATTAAACTAAGCTACAAGGCATTAACACTGATTCATCACCTTCTAGAGAAAAATAGTGCTCGTTAATCCACAGCAGCATTTTGAAATAGGCAAAGGAAACAATTTTGAGCCAAATGACTTGCAGAAAACACAGGAGCAAATAAAGCCTCATCTTCTATAGGAATGTACTAAGTTCACCTAGTTTAACAGGTGGTAGCTAAAATAAATAGTCAAAATTGACTTAGCGTCTCACATCAATAAATCAATGACGACAAAGTCAACTCTTAGTAACTCAATCTTCATCTTCTTCTTCTTCCCCACCAGCAGCTTTCTTCGATGCAGCCTTTAGATTTCTTCTCTTCACACGTCCAGGTCGCCCACCGCCAAAAGGACTTGAGAGGGCAAAATCTATATGCTTCTGTGAATCCATTCTAACAAGGAAAGATGCTACATTCACAACCTGTTTGCCAACCCTGTTATGGCAAAAATCAAAATTCCAAAATTTAAAACGTAATACCAGATATATATGCTAGCCATGTAAATAGAGTTTCTGACCTTCTAACGATAAGAAAAAACACATCAAATAATTATAGTTCAGTCTCACCTTATGTGTCTCTGCTTGATAAGAACTCTGGCATGATGAATTGACTTCGCCATGCCAGACTTGAACACAAGCGTCTGCAGACGACGCTCCAAAAAGTTCTCAACCGTCAAAGCTAAAACATAATCCAACTTGTTCTGACTCTCGTCTAAAAGCCCGTATCTGAACATACGTCTGAGGAGAGCCTCTCCTTCAAATATACGTCGGGGATTCTTCTCATCGAGTGTCAGCAACATTCTAGCATTATTGCGGATACGACTCAAGGCGTACTGCACCCTCCACAGTTCACGCTTATTACGCAGTCCGTACTCACCAACAAGCTTCAGCTCCGCATCAAGCCGCTCTTTCTCATAAGGACGACGGGGCTTCTTGAATGTCTTCCCATCTGATCAATCACAAAAACATTCTCAAAAGCGACGGACATTTGTTACAGAAAAACAGCTCAGCCTGGGATCGAGACAATTCTCTTTGTGAATGGAACAATGGCGTAACACAAACGGCAAGGGCTACAATTTCTTCAGGAAGATACCGCAGAAAAAAGAACCGATGCATGCAATCGCAAATTCAGCAAGGATACAATCCCACGGTAGATCTAAGACAATCAATTAACTAACAATAACTGCTAACACTAGCCCAAAGAGTCCTATACACAGAACCACATTGTTTTCTACTCTTCTTCTCCTCGAGCTGTGAATATACGACAGTCCCCAAAAAGTATATGCAAATGCTAGAGAACGATCGGCTTCATCAAACTAAACGGCATGTAAAGAGTACACAGTAGAATTGAAGATTAGGACTCACAGTTGCGGTAGAAACTGACGTGCACCATTCTGCCGCCTCCTTCTGCTCCTACTCCGTCAGAAGGTGCACTTCTGATAAAACCCTAAGAGGGACTTTGGAATTGTTCTCGTCGCATTTTAAGACTCGAGTAGAATACTCAATTAATCATACGCATGCTTCGATCATAACGTGTGAAGCTTTAGGTTAATAGAGCTCAATGAAAGGTTTTCAATAAGAACTCTTCGTTCACTTAGAGATTAATGTTATGTATGTTATATCATCATCGATCTATGGTCCAGTTTTTCATGTGCATGTGTGAAAACCTTAGGGTACATTCACACAATGAAGGGTGTCAAAATAGAACTTCACTATCCAATATTTTTTTATCTATCCAATATTTTTTCTAAGGGGAAATCGGAAGAGAGAATAGAGAGCCCAATAGTTTTTTTTGTCTCATTTGTTTTTCACAATGTGGTGTAGAAGTGGAGATTAGGTTTATTCAATTCCATTCCATATGAACCAACCCTTAACGTGCATTCATTTAGAGCTATGTTATGTATGTCACATTTTTTTGCAAAAAGTTATAATCATTAATACATTCTATTTTTTTTCCTATGCCCAATAAACACTTCATCTTCTAACATGTTGAGACCAAGGTAGCATCTTCACAAGAGAGCATCCCTTTTCCAAATCAATTTTCATTTATGGAGCAAAAAAGGGTGTACAACGTTACTTGTTTAATATTTGAGAAATGATTTCATCTCTAGGTCTTCTTCTTCTTCTTCTTCTTCTTCTTCTTCTTCTTCTTCTTCTTCTTCTTCTTCTTCTTCTTCTTCTTTTTCCTCTTCTTCTTCTTCCTCCTCCTCCTCCTCCTCCTCTTCTTCTTCTTCCTCCATAAGAGCCCTTTTGTGCATAGACATTGTCATGGACAAAGGAAACCATCTTAAACCTCATATTTCATGTGACTTTTTATATATCATGATTGGTTTAGAATCTAGAAAAACTAATGCTTCCATTACGTTCGAAACATGCCAAAATCGTAAGATCAATTGTCTACTTGCTGGATTCTAACATATGGAGGTCTTGTTTTGGATTGTTGACATCATCGATGATATCATCAATTCGTAATTGCCCTTGACCATTGCCCTTGAACACCTATATAAGGAGTTCTTGGCCACATACATCATCAATCTTGCCAATGCCAGTCATGGGAGCTCAAAGAATCGTGACCACCAACTAAGCACTTTCGAAGTTCAAGTTCCAATTCTTGTTTTTCCCTTTTTCTAGTAGTGACTAGTATAGTTCTTGGGCATCTAGCATTTTCCTCTTGTAATCTCATAGCACGAGATCTTGTCAAGTTATTTCTTGTATCTAGTTCATCTCCCTCAAGGGAGTTCTTGTAATCAAGATATCTTGCTTCATACCTATGATCTCGAGCTGTGGGATCTCTTGTATCATCTCTAGTCCACTTATCCATACCGACCAGTCCCAAGTTGTGGGACTTTTTGTATTAGTTACCTATTCTTGTATTATTTTCCCTAAGTGGGTGATCTTGTATTCAGAACTATAATTCTGAAATCTTCTCTAGTCTAGTAAGGGGTCATAATCTAGTGCTCCCCTGACATTTGGCAAGTCTAGCTTCTAACCAAGACTAGGGATCATGGAGAACACAGTTCAACAAATTGTGGCATTGCTTCAGAGTCTCCAGCAATGAGTCAAGGACCAAACTCATTGACAAACGCAAGTCAAGATGGGACATCTGGTGCATGTAGGTGCACTCATCCAAGAATTACAAGAATGATTCAAGAACTTTCGAGCAAATGAAAGAAGCATTCAAGTGAGTCAGCATCCTTGTTCATCCTTCATGAAGGATCCCAAGATTTGCATGCAAGAAAAGTTTGATGGCAATCGCACAAAGTTCTACGGATTTCTCTAGTAAGTCAAATTGTACATCTGTATGCAACTTGATAGATACCCTGAGAAGGCATCCAAGGTCAGTTTTATTGGAACCTTTCTCTATGGTCAAGCATTATCATGGTTTGCCCCAATCTTGGAGAAGAACATGGCAATACTATTGGAGTTTGAGGTCTCGAGAAGAACATGAACAGCACAAGGAAGAAGAATAAGCTTGGAGCACAACACACAATACTAAATGTATTACCAAGTGACTATACAAAGATAAATGAGTTGTTAGGGTTATAGGCATATATACAAGCTGGGGAAAAAACCTCCTAAAGAGGGAAAAAAGTTCCTCATAAGTCCTAGTGTGTTCACACACATCACTATCGAAATATATCAACAAATCCCCCTTGGGAGTGATGGGTTGAACAAGGAGTTGGCACTCATGTATAAGGGAGTGCCAAGCTATGTGAAAAGAGATCAATCCACAAAAGGCAGAAAGGCCCAAACTTTATGGAAAGCTTCAGGCTGAGTCTTTGTGAAAAGATCTGCAATGTTATCTTGTGTGGGCACATAAGCCGACTGATCTCCCCAGTAGAGAACCTCTCCCTGACATAATGATAATGCACCTCAATGTGCTTTGTGGGAGCATGGAACATAGGGTTCCTCACAAACTGCCAATGCACTTTGAGAGTCAGTGAAGATGGTAGTGGCATACGACTGACCAAGACCTAAATCAACCAAAGGTATCTGAGCCACACACACTCAACACTCACTATGAAAGTTGCCCTACACTCAGCCTCACAGCTAGAAGTGGCCATGGTAGGCTGCTTCTTTCTCAACCAAGATATGCATGAGCTACCAAGCATGAAGCAAAAACTGCCAATTTTCATGCAATTTTGAGACTGTGACTAGAGGAGTATCGATGAGGGCCTAGATGAAGCAACGACCTGCTCTGATACCAATTGTTGGAGTTTGAGGTTTGCGGACGCACATGAACAACATAAGAAAGAAGAAGACGCTTGGAGCACAACACACAATACTGAATGTATTACCAAGTGAATGTACAAAGATAAGTGGCCCATTAGGGTTATAAGCATGTATACAATCTGGGGAAAAAAAAATCTCCTAAAGAGGGGAAAAAGTGCCTCGATGGTCTTAGTGTGTTCGCACACATCACTACCAAAATATATTGACAAGTACTTCATGAGTATGAGGCATTTCTCTAAGAGCTCACCAGCACATTTGGAGATGCAGACACGAGTCAAGTGGTAGAAACAAGACTACATAAGCTACATCAAGGTAATCGCCATGCCTCTACCTATGCATCAAAATTTAGGCAATTGATATGCAATCTCATTTGGCATGAATAGTGTATCCGCTTTCCAACTCTATAAATCTCATTGCTTCAAGAAATAAGGGAGGCACAGGTGGAAGATCCACAGTTATTACAGATTATTAGAGCCATCAGTGATGACTCTATTATAGGAGATGAGGCCGTTCTAAGTATTTCTTCCCCTAATAAAGCAACCAAGTCATGTCCGTATAACAATTTCTCAATGGAGAATGGAATAATTAAACGAAAAGGAAAGGTTTGTGTACCAGATTCTCGGGATTTGAGAAGAGAAGTTAGGCAAGATAACGATGATATTCCTTGTGCAGGACATCTTGGTGTTGAAAAGACCATTCAACTTGTTAGACAAACATTTTGTTGGCCCAGATTAGCCAGAGATGTCCACACATATGCTCAACAATGCTTTAGATGTCAGGTCAACAAGGAAAAAAGGGTTAAGACACCAAGCCTTTAACATCCTTTATAGATTCCAGAGCACAACTAGGATAATGTATCCATGGACTTCATACTAAGGTTATCGTGGACCCAAAGGAAGTGGGATACTATCCTTGTAGTTGTAGATAGATTGAGCAATATGGCTCACTTTATACACACATCAGAGACGATAGAAGCTCCACAAGTAGCGGAGCTATTTATCTAGCATGTCTTCAGATTGCACGGGTTTCCAACATCCATAGTTTTAGATAGGGATGTTAGATTAATAGGGCACTTCTAGAAGTTTGTATTTGATAAACTGAAAGTTTCATTGAAAATGAGTAGTGGTGACCATCCACAAACAGATGGTCAGACCGAGAGGGTCAATCAAATTCTATAGGACATGTTGAGAGCATATGTGTGGGACAGGCATACAAATTGGGATAGTTATTTGCCATTAGTATAGTTTGCTTATAATCATAGACCTCATAAAATGCTAGGATTGTCCCACTACTCCCAATACCATAGGCATACCAAAGAAATGTTCTAATGATTCAGAGTTCCTAGAAAATCTCCAAGCAAATTTAAGAATAGCGAAAGCCAAGATCCAGCAAGAAACTAATTGGGCATGTTAACCTAAGAAAATGAGTATTTTTATGCACTAACAAGCTTCCAATTGCAGAATATATGATGGATTTAGGTGTCTTGCAAAGTGAAAGTGCTCATCGGTGACGTCAACTGCAACCAATGTGGCAGTTTGAAAGAATTGATAGTAGCATGTGTGCAACAAGGAATAGGGAGGAAGCAAGAGGAGCTTAAATAGGAAAAGCTAAGTGAAGTGGCTGAAGGACACAACTTACAATACTGCATTGATGGTCAAGATTGCTGAGAGCTTGAAGTTGGGTGCAATTGGGGATGAGAAAGTAAAAAGTGGATGCGTGGAGCAAAGCATGTGTTGAGGCATATAGCACATTGCAAAGATTTGAAGCAAAGTTACAAGCGCAAGTGAGATTGCAAAGATTTTCGATGGGTAATGCATGGATTAATGTGTATGCAAGTTGTGGACTTTAATAACTCCCAACAAGATGCAGATATCCACCTATGGAAATGATTTCTGAGTGGAGGAAGCCATTTTATCTTTTTTATTGTTGTGCTAAGGTTGCAAATGTGCAGAGAAAGAGACAAACTCAGTTTCAATCCGTTTTGGGTGGTAGGCCTATGGAAGCACACTATTGGTCAGATGGCAGGAGAGGACAAAAGACGTTTTTTTTGCAGAGCTAATAATAGATGGGGCAGTTTTTTTTAGGGAGGCCTTCCACAGAAGAAGGGGAGAGCAACAGCGGGCCTTTATGAGGGGGCTCTCGCATTTTTTGTAGGTCCTTTTTTTGGGCAGATATCGAGGGTGGACTGGGTGGATGCTGTCGAGGGTGTGTCCATCAGAGCTCGAAGCTTAGGAGAGTGATTCGCTCACACATTTGGGGGGTCTGACTTCTGAAGAGGGGGGGTTTTCTCTCTCGCTTGTCTGTGCGGGTGCTAGAGGGAGGGAGTTATTTGGCTTCCATGATGGATATACACCCATACACGTCTGCTAAGGGGAAAGCCATAACATCGAGGAGGTGAGGGAGAAGAGCAGAGCATTTGATGGGGAGGGCTACTATTGCCTAGGAGAGCAAAAAGGAAGTCTATCAACAACACATGGGGGTTCTCGGTGGAGGAGGATGGGAATCATCTGGAAGCTATTGGAATGGAGGTACTCGATAGAACCTTTGAGGAGACGTGAGGGCATTTGCTGGGGTCCCCTCTCAGAAGAAATTGGTAGAGGTCTCACACTTGAACGGGGAACACACTCTTTTGTTCGTTATTGTGCATCCTTCAGAGGAGAGAATGATTAAAAGAAGTTCGGATGCCCCCATCTATTTTTTCAGTTGTAGAGGCTTACCCATGAGAGGGTCCATATAACTTTCGTTGAGGGCCTCTACTGCTACGCAATCTAAGATTCAGAGGATCCAAGGAGGTCATATAAGTCGATCTGCAATATAGTGTATACAATCGAATTGTGTGCTGACACTGAGGTGGAAAAGGCTTTTGGAAGCATAGGAAGTCAATCAACAATTGAAGGTCAGTTTACCCTCTGCAACACTGTTGTGTCCCATTGTATTGCATGTGCTTATGCATGTTATGCACAAGAAAGTAGATAGGTAAGTGCTGGATAAGAAGGCTTTTGTCCCATGAAAGATTGATGTTGATTAAAAAAGGAGACAACACAAGCTAGATATTCTGCCATTGCATTTCTCATTAACGTTTGACGAGTACAAAGAGTGTGGTGATTATGAAGATTAATCTGCATTACAAAATCCGAGAAATCTCAGACCTAGTTTGATTAGTGCATATGGGAGGATCAACCAATAAATATCTGGAGAAGAGTTTAACATGAACCGTAGGCATATATGATTTGTTACTTACCGTTCGTGCAAGCATGACATGTTCCTATTGCATGTGTCCGCTGGTAATGTGATGTTGATGACGCATTTATAAGCAAGGTATATTAGTCTCCTTCAGGATGGTATGGGATTTTGGAAAGCTGCAAGAGAGAGAAAGAGAGGGGGGAAATAATACATCAGATGACTTTGTATTGTTGATCGAAAGAGGGGTTGCTCTATGTGCATATCTTGATCGAGGGAGAAAACCATATGCTTTTGTTCTTTGTGCATTTGGTATTTGGGAAGATATTGGATCAAAGCACCTATGTGAATTGAGGCACTGAGATAGAATGCCTCATTTCTACTGATCCGAATCAATTGGTATTTCCAGAGATGTCTAGCGGACATCCATACGCAAGATGATGCGAGCATCATATGTTCATTTAGGTATCCCAGCGAGTAATGCCCTTCAAGGATGTTGTGATATTGAGTTCCCCTCTTCCTTACATTTGTGTGACTGTCTAGAGTCAAATGGCATTCTTCCTCTACAATTCCCATATTATTGTGTGTGTGTGTAAATGCGGAATCGATCTATGTTGAAAACAACGTCCACAAATCTATTGAAGTGGTTCCTTTTGCAGAGCACAACACCTAAGCATTCATGAATATCCTATCCACTTCTGCTCTATTAGGGGTGTGCATGGGCGGGGAGTGTAAGAGGTTGGAAGAGAAGAGGGAGAGTATTGAGGGGGTAGAGTATGTGCATGTGATAGTATGTGTGTGGAAAAAAGGGTAAGAGTGTGTGTGCATTTGTGAATGTGAATGCAAAAGAGGAAGAGGGGTTATGAGTGTGAGGAGTGAGAAGGGAAGAGAAAAAGGCAAGAGGGGAATAGGGAAGGGAAAACTGCCTCCTCTTGTTCATGTGTGTCTTCAACGTGAGTGTTGTGCTTCATCCTCCCAATGTACTCTTCGTTCTTCACGATGTGGGCATCCTCTATGGGATAATGATCCGGGACCTTTAGTATCTGAAAAGAACTCACCATCGGACAATTGCGTTGTTTGCAAGAAGGTCTCAAAGTCAAAGGAGGTGTCTTCGACCAATTCATTCATGGAAGCGAACTCAGCATCTGTGTGTAACAGGGGGGGGCTGACGGAGTGGGTTGTGTAATGGCCTCTGATTGTGATCGTTAGAGATGGATAGTGAATGGGGCCACCTGTTCTTCTTCTCTAAGGGAGGTTTCTGTGGTGGACTCGTGAGGAATGGGGACATGGGAAAGAGATCCACGCATGCATTTAGCTGGTTGAACCCCTGGCTTTCACCCCTGGAAGAACTGCAGTTGTGAGTATTTAAATGCATGTGCAATCAGCACATCATAAGCGAGGCATCTGTATATGATTCTTGTAATGGCACAACAACCATTCAAAGTAGGCTTCCTTACTCCTCGTTTGCCTGCTTCATATAATTGGTCAAGGATCCACACTAGCATTTTAATAGGTAGACTCCCTGTTTCCGCTAGGTATAGCCCATACCAAATCTTTTTTATGAGTCTGTGTGAATTGCTCTTGATCCGGAAATGCAAAGTGTTGAAGGCACATTCGCAATGGTATGGCAATGTTTGGGGTGAGGGCACACATCTCTTTCAACTTATTGAGTTTACTGTTATTCATAGACTCCGGTATCAAAGGGTCTCGATCGGAGGGTACATGGGTGCCGTACATCTGAAGGGCCTCCCTGATTAAAGTTATGTTCAGCTCAAACTTTTTCATTTCCTCCTGGTTTGATAGAGAGGGCACCATGAAATGTGCTTGACTGATCTCGATCTCCTGTTGCTTTAAGAGTTGCAATCAAGTACTAACATCCAAGGAAATCTGGTTTAGGCAGGGATGCACTAAAGTAGTCCTTCAATCCCGCTTTCTGCCAAATATCTTGAAGAGGTGCTATGTTTTGTAGTGCTTCAAACTCTCTTGAGAAGAACTGAAATGTCCACCAGACTCCTCCAAATTCCAACTTGGACTCCCAGACGTGGTCTGCATCCCCCAAATCTCTTGGCATCTCATTGAACCAATGAGAATGTCCTTTTACTCTTTCTATTAGGCCACTTGGTGGATCCGAGATGGGAATTCGTCTCACATTCAAAAACTCTTCAAGCCGAGCTGTCAATGGGGCTTCCACAACCATGGTCTCCCAATTGACTTGAGAACTAGTGCTCGCCTGGGAGCTCGTGCCCGCCACTTCTGCCATGGGACTGTTTGTAGCTGATGATGCTAATCTGCTAGAAGAAGAGAGGCACATTAGTGTTGTGTAGGAAACAGGATGTAATGGTGTTCCCTCCACAATACTAACATGGCATTCCAGGTGGTTAATGGTTAGGGGTGAAGTGTTGGTGATGGGTGTGAATGTTGGTTAGTGGTTAGTGTCATCCTAGATGCATACTTTGGATATGCAATGTACTCAGAATGCACCTACATCAGAGTAGACAGATTTACAAAATTGGGTCAGGGGGCTCGATGCGTGGTTTAAGTCTCCTCATCTTCACATACTAGCACTTTTATTGCCATTAGGACCTCTTGAATGTAGAGGGGAAGTTCCACCTCTCCCATGCAAGGGGTTTCAACACCTCCCAACCCTATGAGATATGCCTCTATAGGATTGACCTTCAATTGCAATTCTTGGCAGTAAGAAAGTCGAACTGCACTAGTGGCTGCTCCTGAGTCAATTAAAGCTCTCACAGTCCTTGCACTCTCTCCTCGTCCTACCCCTAGGGTCACAAAAGGTTGCCGATCGACTATTCTATGGGAGCGTTCACCTGAAGCCTCGCACATGGCCATGTGATACCCTAGAGCTTCTTGAGTGTCAGACATAGGCTGATCTCTACCTTGTCTTCTCAATTTCATTCGTCAGATACGTTTTAAAGCTTCTGCCTATGCTTCTTCTCAAATTCACTTTTCCTCTTCTTTACGTTTCTTTGCAGTATTGAGTCGATTTAACATCTCCTCCGTGAGGGGTTCCTAATATAACTTGACTCTGCATCCACTGATGTAACTTGGTAGGATGTCACCTTATAGAGTGGTGAGTTGAACTCCTCCACTTGTGGAGATCCTATTGATAATCATTGGTCCATAGCCTCTCTTCTCTAATTTCCATGCATGTTGCTTCAAGGTTTAGACTAGGACTAGGTCTCCTGCTTTCAAGCCCTTATCCTTCACATGTGCATCGAAATATGCTTTTTGCCTCTTCTTGGCTGCATAAATTCCTGCTGCAGCTCTCAATCATGTTTCCCCTAATCGTTCAAGATCAAAGATTCTAGAGGAGAGCTCATGGCCTATCCAGTCATGCTCTTGTGCTACCTTCAATGTAGGTATCAAAAAGTCCAATGGTAGCACTGCATTTTGGCCGTTTGTTTGACACAAAGCCATTCCACCATCAACTTGCATAAACTGAATGCCCAAATAGTGATGCAAATGCCCCAAATCAGACATCTCAAATGAGGCATGCAAATCAGCCTTGAAATCAGCAATATGCTTCTCAATAAGACCAGTGAGCAGCATGTCATCAACATAGACAACAATGATCAGAAGCACATCATTAGCACGCTTAACATATAAGGTGCTTTCACTTGGATTGTTCTCAAAACCATGTGCAACCAGATAGGCATGTATCTTCTCATACCAAGCACGTGGTGCTTGCTTTAAACCATATAATGCCTTCTTTAACCTGCACACCTGGTTTTCATGCCCTTTCTGCACAAAGCCCACGGGGCTAAAAAACATACACTTCTTCATGCAAGTCACCATTCAGAAATGCTGTTTTAATGTCCAACTGATGTACATTCCAACCATGATGGGCTGCAAGTGCACAAATGCTCCGAACATTAGTCATACGACATGTAGGTGCAAAGGTCTCATCAAAATCAATGCCTCTTTCCTGCGCATAACCCTTTGCAACAAGCCTAGCCTTATACCTGTCAACTGTACCATCAGGTTTACGCTTCAGCTTGTATACCCACTTAGTGCCAATGGCCTTCTTGCCAGGAGGCAAGTCACATAAAGACCATGTACCATTCTTCATTATAGCATCATATTCAGATTGCATAGCAGCCATCCAATTTTCTGAAGTCTGTGCTTCATCAAAAGAAACAGGCTCATTCTCATCACAGAGACTAGACGCAGCAATAGCATAGGAATCTGATGCAAAGGAGGCACTATGAGAGCCTGAACGAGTACGATATGACAAAGGTGCATCTAATTTGTTGTCACGCAAAGTCTGCACCACCCATTTTGGCATAGTTTTTGCCTCCTCAATATCAGCTCTCTCATCAACAAGTGCATCATGTAAATCTGCATCAGAAATAGAATGATCTGCATCATCATATGAAACCTGCAAAGGCTGAGAAGTTGCCTCATTAGGACCAGCACTAGACTGTCCACCTGTAAAAAGAGGCATCAACGTATCATACATGTCTTTGGAGCTAACAGATGTCTCCTTAGTACATGAAAGCAATGGCTAAATAGCATCTTCCACAAAGACAACATCACGGCTAACCAGAATGCGTTTAGTCTGTGGATGATACAGACGATAGCCTTTACTTTCAGAACTGTACCCAACAAAAATACATTTTACTGCCTTATCATCCAATTTTTTGTGATGTTGTTCTGGCACTAATGCATATGCCAAACAACCAAAAACACGCAGATGAGAAACAGATGGCTTGTGGTCATGCCAAGCCTCATATGGAGTGATAGACTGTAGCGCTTTAGTGGGACACCTGTTCAGTACATATGCTGCACACATGACAGCCTCAAGCCAGAAACTATGTGGTAAAGCCTGACTCTTGACCATGCACCTCGTAATCTCCATGAGTGACCTGTTCTTTCATTCAACAACTCCATTCTGCAGAGGTGTATACGGCACTGTACACTGGTGTTTTATCCCACATTCAGCCAGAAATGCATTAAAATCTGAAGACATATATTCCCCCCCTCGATCAGAACGGAGGGTGCCCATTTTACATGCTGTCAGATTTTCAGCCAAAACCAAAAACAGTTTAAAGCACATGAACACTTCGGACTTTGCTTTGAGTGGATATACCCATGCATGCCTGGAAAAATCATCAATGAAAGTCACGAAGTAAAGGTAATTCCCAAAAGAGGGTATCTGCATAGGACCACAAACATCACTATGTACAAGCTGCAATTTCTGCGTAGCCCGAACTGAACCATCTTTTGGAAAGGATGAACGCTGCATTTTGCCCAAAATACAGCCTTCACATACATGTTTTCCAGGTGCCTCAAGTTTGGGCAGCGAGGACACCATTTCAGATTTCTGCAGGCATAGCAAACTAGCAAAATTGAGATGACCAAAGCGTGCATGCCAAAGCTTTGCATCTGACATAGCCTGAGAATCATTTACTGCACATGTTAAGTCATTTTCAGATCTTTCATAGTCTATGAGCTTATACAACCCACGACATAAAATGCCAGAAGCAATAATCACATCGCCATTTGACAGATCATGAACTGTACACCTGTCATCAACAACTTTCACAACCAAGCCAATCTTGGCTAATGCAGAAACTGATAACAGGTTCTTTTTGATCCCTGGCACAAATAAAGCATCTGACAAAGTGAAAGAACTACCATCAGCAGTAGTCAAAATGATCTTACCAACTCCCATAACAGGATAAGAGGAGTTGTTGGCGCATGTAACAGTATTCCCTGTAGGGGTAGGCTCAAGTGAGGAGAAGAAATTGCGCTGCGAGGTAATATGTTTGGTCGCCCCACTGTCAAAGTACCAAACATCTGAGTCTACTATAGACATGCACTGATCATGAGAAGATGGGCCAAAACTGCAGACAGTAGTAAACGCCCATTCTTCTTCCTGCACAAGATTTGCAGACTCTGTTTTTGGTGTAGAGACCTCTGCAACAACCATTCAAGCCTCTTTCTTCTTTGCCGCTTTTGAAGCTAGTTTTGGACAGTTCTTTATAATATGATCATTTCCTTTATAGTACTTGCAAAACAATTTCTGCTTTTCTGATTTCTTCTCATCTTTATCTTCCTTCTTCGAATATGTAGAATTAGCAGATTTCTGCTTACTAGTTGAAGAGCTCCATTTTCCTTTGCCCTTCTGACTAGCTAGGAAAGCTTGATCTGCAACTCGCATAATGGACCTGTTTTGCCTGGACTGATCTTCCTGCAACAAACCAGAGACTAACTCCTCAAATGATAAGGCATTCGGATTGCCTTTCATCATCAACCGAAGAGTAGAAGCAAAACTCTGATATGAATCAGGAAGACCATTCAAAACGGTCTGCACAAGTGAGCTATCTCATATAACCTCATCAGCAGAAATCAACTGTTCCTTCAAATCTTTGATCTTCGTTAGGAAACTGTCCATAGAATCACCTTCATTCATGTGCTCACTCTCCAACTGTTTTCGGAGATAAGCAACACGAGCCTCATTCCTAGCTTGGTACAATGTGGTAAGTGTATCCCAAGCATCCCTAGCTGTTCTGCAAGAGCGAATATGAGGAATAATGGCACGTTTGACAGACAAAGCTATCAATGCATGTGCCTGGGCATCTCTGCCATCCCAACGAATCTGCTCTGCAGTAGGTGCAACAGAAACAGCAGCACGAATAGGAATCTGCGGAATATCATCTTCGACACCATCTTCATCAGCTCCAGCACCTGTATTTGCAGTACCTGTCATTACAGGTGTCACAGGACGTCTTTCAACACCCTGCACAATGTTCCACAATCCTTTTGCAACCAAAACATGTCGCATCATATAAGCCCATAATGGGTAGTTGGTACCATCCAACTTATCCTCAACAGCCAACATACGGAATACATCACTACTTTCAGCCATGGTCGGTGACTAAAATACCTTGATGCAGAAAATTGACTGTATCTCAAAAAGTTGAACGGAACTGCCCAGATGAGTTCTGCTAGACCTGTAGTAGACTTCAAGACGCTTAAACTGGCGAACACAAACTAGTATATACCTTTGGCACAAAAAGACGAAATAGCCTGCACAAGCGCTGTGATAGTGCGTTTGGAGGCCAAAACGAGCTCAGATCGTGATTTTGGAATCACAAAGTGCCGCGGTTTTGATCTCAGAAACACGCTGAGTATGCTCACCAAAATTCGTGCGATTCTGAGATTGCAAACGGAGGAGTGTCGACGGCGCCCTAGATGAAGCGACGACCTGCTCTGATACCAATTGTTGGAGATAGACGTCTGCGGAAGCACGCGAACAACACAAGGAAGAAGAAGAAGCTTGGAGCACAAACACACAATACTGAATGTATTACTAGAGAATGTACAAAGATAAGTAGCCCATTAGGGCAATAGGCGTATATACAAGCCGGGGGAAAAAAACCTCCTAAAGAGGGAAAAAAGTGCCCCGGCGGTCCTAGTGTGTTCACACACATCACTACCTAAATATACCAACAAACTTCCACTTCATAGAAGTATTCTTCATCTAATGCAAAAGGTGGGTCCATAATGATTGACTCAAGATCAGAGTCACTTGCATCCTCAAATGCATCAGTGCTAGGTTCACATTCTTCAATAATCGAATCACACATGATTGGCTCTATTGAGAAGATTGAAATGTCATAGCCATCCTCATCACAATGGGGTGTCCACTATTCTTCATTGATGGCCACATCCATTGTTGCTAAAAATTCTACCCAACCATGCGGTTCAAATTCTTTGTTTGGAAATACTACAGGTGCATAAGCTGGGTCCTGAATCAATCTATGAGTTTCCTTTGCACCTATCTCTCTAGCTTTTTCTCTCTTCTCCTTTTCTACTGCTACTTTACACATCCACAAGTGGGTGTCTTCATGCATCCATGAGAATCCTGATCCTATGGAGTGCACTGACTCCGTGTCATCCTTGGCTCTATGGATGGGATTCCATTGGCGGTACGTCTCTATGAGAGTAATCCTTGAGATTGACTTTGGTTGTAACACCTAGGTGTTGCAAATACAAGGAATTGGTTCCCCAATCCTGTACCACTTGCAATTGCCGCATAAATGGCCTTCCCAAAATCATCTCGTAGGCTTGATTTTTGCTGAAGTCACATATAGCAGAAGTATGCTCGAACTCAACACCACATGTAGTGAGAGCTATTCCTTCTATAAGCCTAAGGGTCTCTCAATGTGACCATCGGCCATTTGCAATTTCATTCTCGTCGGCCTGAGTGCTGGCTTGCCCCAACACTTCCATAGGGAAGTGGTAGCAATTGCAACTCCTGCACCTTAGTCCAAAATTGCCTTAGTTGTGTATCCCTATGGGTAACTGGAAGATAGGTATTTCCTTCTTCTCCTTCACTCATGTCTCCTATCTTATCCAGTGGTATTTCTGGCACTGTTCAATGAGATCCTACCTGGGAACGAGATTTTTCTATGTCTGGCACTTGTTTGGCTACATGTTTCCACAATTCCGGCCTAACCTTGAGTAGCTCTTCTAAAGTGAGATTGCATTGTACCTTAGTGTTCTTTATGGCCTCCGTGTTCCTAGGTATGATAGAGTCTTTGTTTCTTATCATGACTGTGGGTGCTCTCATGCAAGTAGACTTAGTTTCACATGGACCTGTGAAATGGGGTAGTTCCTGTAAGGAGTTAGACTCAAAGTCTAGCCTCTCATGAGAGTGGGCACTCTCTTGCTCTCCATAAATGGAAGGAATGTCTTGTGGGAATTGATCGTGCACATCGTCCACAAGTTCTACTGGAGGAAGGTTTTCACTTTCTTTAGCCCATTTCTCTTCTTGAATCTCTCGCAAGAAGCCTGGAGAATACCAATTTATAGAAGAAGAGGTGTTAGGTTCAGTGGAGTTAGGCACATAAGCTTCCTTTCTACCATTTTAGCACAAAATTTTGTTCTATCTATCTCTAGATCGACCCTAGGGTAACATTTGTCATGATCTGTCATGTTTGGCCCTTCTTTGATTCTGGCCTGGTATGCTTTAAGCATCATGTTTAGATCCTCAGGAGTGGGATTGGCTAGGACTGATCCTACTCTGGGTGGTGGGTGGGTTATGTGTGGTGGATCAGAAGTTTGGGGAATAGAAGGTGATGGGTTGGAGGGAGAGGGAAATGATGGTGATGGTGTAGTGTGAGAGTGAGTTTGACATGTGAGTTCACTTATCTTTGCTTTTGTTTCTCTCAAGCTTTCCTCAAGTTTGCTCATTTTCTGTGACCATTGTCTTTTCATTCTCTCCCGGCTATCTCTCCAAGCTCTTGTCCTTTTCTTGGTTATGCTCTCCGTCTCGCTAACCTCAAAACTCTTTTCCTGCCCTACACCTTGATGTTGCTGCAAAGCTTGAGCTCGGGTGACTACTTGCATTGGGGTAGTGGAAGTCACACTCCCTGTAGAGTCTACTATTAACCCAATAACATTGATAGGAGCGATTTTTGGCATATTGAGGGGGTTCTTGGGACACTCACATAACAAATGCTCCATTCCACAATCTGGGAAAAATCCTTGAATTGTCACAGATTGGGTTTGTGTAGGTGCTGGTAGAGGGCAATCATGGATGAGGTGATCCCCCTGACATCGAAAGCATGGCCCTCAAGGAAATGGAGATCTTACTTGCCTAGTCTGAGGTCTAGAGTTGGGGTTTGCGTACATAACATTCGTATAATCTGGCTCCCAACTAGATTCACTGGGTTCTTCATAATAGTATGACTCATTATGCTCGGGTGACTGCATGTAGTAAGCCTGTGGGCTATCAATATGTGTAGAGTCAAAACTATGATCACTTGGGTCACTTTCTGATAGTAGAGGTGTTACTGGGACTCCTCTGCTCAAATTTTCTTCTGTAGATGCATATTTCACTAGAATCACATTGGTAGGAGCAGGGGGTTGCTGCGCTAGAACTGGTTGAGGTCTCTGCTGCCCTTGATAGGGTGGTTGGTAGGGTTGCTGGGGCCTACCATACTGTTGTGGTGGGTACTAGTTCTGGAATCTGCCCTGTTGTGGATATGGCGGAGGGTAGTTTTGCCTGATAGTTTGCTTGTTATAAGGACAACCTTGTGCGGTGTGGTTGGTGTACCTTCGCTCTATGGTGCAGTACTGGCTACTAGGATTCACTTGGGGTTGAGCCATAATGGGACATACACTCGCCATATGGTCACCTCCACAAGTATAGCATCATTTTCTTGGCGCAAATCTTGGAATTTGTTTGCTAGAGACACCTAGTTTTTGAGCTACCTTCTCTGCAAGTTCCTCGATAGATGTGGATTGACCGAAAGTAAGGCTACTAGAGCTATCTGAATCCTTGTAGATTTTTGAAAGCTCCAGCTCCTCTCCTAGATTATCCTCAATGTCTATGCACATGCGTACACATTCTTCTATGGTTTTGGGGTCTTTCAGATACACATATGATCTGAGCTTGGTACTCAACAATCCATCTAAAAACAAAGCCACTTGCTTAGCTGGTGTGGGTAACTCAGGCAGCGGACACCTCTCTAGGTACTGCCTAAACCGTCTTCCTGCCAGTCTGACCGTCTCTTGAGGTGTTTGCTTAAAGCTATGAATCAATGATGAAGTGTTATGCCGTATGCCACTCTTAGAAAACTCAGTGACAAAAGCTTCTAAAAGTTGGTCTACGCTCCTAAACTGCCTCTCATGTAGTGGTTGAAACCACGTAAGAGTTGTGTGTCTAAGAGTTAGGCCAAAAGCATTGTATTGTGTGAATAGGTCCTCAACCTATTCAGCTCTCAAGACTTGCCTAAATTTTGCCACATGGTCGTAAGGGTCTCCAATGCCATCGAATTAATTCTTCATGGACTTGACCAGCTGGGTTGGCCTCAGGGTCCTAGTGTGCTCTCTAGGCCTTGGCAAGGGAAAATCATTAGCATTTCTTTGGTTTCTTGGAGCCCTAGGTCTCTCCGTTTCTTCTCATCCTTTCTATTCCTAGGGGGTTGGCAAAACTTACTTTTGGCCTGTCTCTACTTCTGTCCCTTTGAGCTCCATGAGCTTGGGAGGTCCCAGCTCCTTGGAGGCTGTAGGAAACATTAGATCTTGGTTGGGGAAAAATGAATTCACCCTTCCAAGTGTAGGCATGTCTGCCATGCTCGATGACCACGAAGATCCTCTCTGACGTATTGTCTAGGTAGGTTACTTTGCCTGGGCTATCAGGGTCTCTAGACTCGTAGATTGTGAGAGCTCCCACCTCATTGGGCTGGTCATGCTTATACCTCCAAAAAGCCTCATCGGTTTCGTGGTTTAAAAGAAAATCTATGCTCTTATTGTCCTGGGGAACCCACTCTAGAGTAATGTTTTTGTTCAGGATGGATTTGCCTCGGGGAGTCCTCGGTTCCCTTCCTAAGTTCCCTTGCTCTATGTCACCCATGTCAGTCTCTGCGATCACATTGCCAAACTCGTCTATCCTATCTGGAAGGGTGCTTGCCGCATAAATTGTTCCTTCTTTATCTAGATATGCTCTATTTTCGAACTTGACCACTGGATGTTCTAGTCCATGGGATTGATCAGGGTTCTTAATCTGGACCACAGATCTTCTCAGGCCGTCTTTGTAGATGCAAGCACCTAGACGATTAGTCCTAATATATTCCAATTGAGTCTTGTAAGGTCCTTCTAGCTTTTCTAGGTAAGCCACCCCTGAACTACCTACTGGTCTCTCCATGTTATAGGACATCTCAGAATCGCTTGTTTCTGATCTTGGAGTGTATGGGTAATCACTCAACTGTTGGGCCCAAGACCGAGCAGTGTGATTGACACTAGCTTCAGACGATCTGAGAGTTTGTTTGTCTCGGCCTAAGTGTCTTTCTGACCTAAGGCTCATATGCCTGGGTTTTCTTCCTTCTAGCCCAAGTACAATCTCGTTGCAGGTTAGTTCGAATCAGTCACTTTGTTCCTTTTAGTTGATTATTGTGTTAAGCTCTTATCGGAGATCACATCGTCAGGAATACTTAAGTGAATTTTGCACTTGATGAT
Source organism: Ceratopteris richardii (assembly GCA_020310875.1). Classification (NCBI taxonomy): domain Eukaryota; kingdom Viridiplantae; phylum Streptophyta; class Polypodiopsida; order Polypodiales; family Pteridaceae; genus Ceratopteris; species Ceratopteris richardii. Next base: position 198,030,027 of record CM035409.1, read on the forward strand.
TGCTCGATTTAAGTTTAATTTTTTTCCTTAGTAGTTTTCGAACTTAAGCCCTAATTAATGCTTGCACTTGGTTGATTAGCTCTCTTGGACTTGATTCGTGCCTAGCATCGCTCTAATTACTCACCACACCTAAGTCGCACTTAGCCTAAGCTAGGAATTGACAAAGGGGGTTAAGAGAACTTCCAACCTCCAATCACTCGTTGCTCTGATTGTTGCACAAGCCCAGGAAGCCTTCTCCCAAGCTTGGTATTCTTCCTGGCTAGCTTACTTTGAATGCTTTGATTGCTCACGATGTTCCTGCAAAGGTTCACAAGTTAATATTGCCCTTCAACCCGATGAATTGACAGACACACATAAAAAATATAAGCCTCCCTTGGAATAGCTCATTGTACCCCCTCAATCTTATGACCACCTAGTCCCACCTAATGGCCAACTTAAAAATACATGTTCTAAAACTCCACGTATGATTCTTACAAAAACCAGTTGAGGTCCATGTTGAATCCTCAACGACCTTCCCAACGAGACCAAAATCTCATCAATCGGAGTTTGTATGGTGAAGTTATGACCATTTAGGCACTTAGGGGTCAAAACAGGCTCTCAAGGTTCAAGCAATTCATCTAAGGTTTTTCTAGGTAATTTGCCCACTTCAAAGGCTCTAAGGTAGTCCCAATGTGTCAAAAATCAAACCCAAAATTGCACCAATTCAATTAATTATTTCACCCCAAAAAATTATTTGTAAAGCCAGTGTATCGCGATAGCTCGGGTCAATGTGTCACGATAAGTGGATGTGTCGCAATATACCGAGGTGTCATGATAGACCGAGGTGTCGCGATAGGTGGGGTGTGTCACGATACATGGAGGTGTCGCAATAGGTGGGGTGTGTCGCGATACACGGGAGTGTCGCGATAGGTGGGGTGTGTCGTTATACACGGGTGTGTCGCGATAGGCTGAGGTGTCATGATACACAGGAGTGTCGCGATAGGTGGGGTGTGTCATGATACATGGGTGTGTCGCGATAGACCGAGGTGTCGCGATACACGGGAGTGTCACGATAGGTTGGGTGTGTCACGATACACCAAGGTGTCGCGATACACGGGAGTGTCACGATAGGTGGGGTGTGTCGCGATAGACGGGTGTGTCGTGATAGACAGGTGTGTCGCGATAGACCGGGATATGGTGAATTTTACTGATCAGTCTAGTGATTCTAAGTGCTCTCAGGCTGCGTTGTGTCGTGGTGCACTCAGGATCCTGATAGGGCCAACTTCCCGGTGTATCGCGATAGCTCAAGCTCGATGCCTCGGGGCTTGCGCAGAGAATTTCAATACCTGCAGAGCTTGCTAGAGATGGTGAGGATGATGCAACCTGCAAGAATCATGCAAAAAACATATAAACACAACAATGCACACTCGCTCTCTCTCAAGCTCTCACCAAACAAATGAGGAGAATGAAATGTAAGTGTGAATATGAAAGGAAGATGGAAGTGGAGATGGAAGTGAAGATGGAGATGGAAAAAATGGTGAAAAACAAGAAAATTTCCCTACTACTTACCACTCCAACACGTTCTCTCTGCGTCTTACCATCACACGCTCGTCCTCAAAGTTTGGTCCCCGGCAACGACGCCAAAATTTGGTGTAGCTCAGTGATGAGTAGCACCTCCTTTAATGTCAATCGAGGAAGACATGAGGATGGTATGAAGACCTCGAACAAGTGATGGCACAAATGTGTGAGTGAGAAGCACACTAACATGCACACACATACACACACACGTGCACACAAGGCAAGAAAAAAGAGAGAGAGACAATGGAATCATTTCTATTGCAAAAGAGTTGTCATACAACTTCAAATCTACAACAAGCTAGCTCAAAAATGAGCTCTCTATCTCTATTTATAGTTTTTGACTAGCTTTAGTCTTGTTCAGACCTAGTGTCTAGCCTAGTTCAAAATTAGGTCCCTAAGCTATTTTGCAGGCTCAAACGAGCTCTAAAAATTATGAAACTTGGTAGGCCAATACTACTAAAGCTCCTCAAGCTCGAGGACTCCTCAACTTGCACAAAATGGAGCTACAAAAAGGTGAAATAGTATTTACAATGGTTTTTAGTGATGAGAATCACTTTTAAAATAATGTAAGGATTGGAAAAAATTGGATGGCTTGCCTCAGTGCTAGATCTGCGTGTATGCTCGTACTTGCTTCTTCCCGTACTTGCGAGTTTGAGAAGAAGTGCAAGCAGAATCCTTAGAACACATCCGACGAATGAAACTAAAAAGACAAGGTAGAGATCACCCTAGGTCAGATACTTATGAAGCTCCAAAATATCACATGGCCATGTGCAAAGCATCAAGTGTATGTTCCCATAGAATAGTTGATTGACGAACCTTTGTGACCCTAGAGGTAGGATAGGGAGAGAGTGCAAGGATTGTAAGAGCTTTGATTAACTCAGGAGTAGCCACTAGTGCAATTAGACTTTCTTACTGTTAAGATCTCATAGGATTGGGAGGTGTGGAAACCCCTTGCATGGTTGAGGTGGAGCTTCCCATCTACATTCAAGATGTTCTAATGACAGTCAAGGTGCTATTGTGTCAAGACGAGGATCTCACTGAACCTCTTGTCTTTGGTCAAGACTGGATTTATGATCATGCAGTCAACCTGAACCTAAGAAGTGGACTTCTTCAAGTCTGGATAAATCAAAACTGAATCACAATTGAGTTAGAAAATCAAGCACACTAGGAACTAGGAAAGGCATCAGCTCTTGGTCCTTCCAAGAATACACCTGAAGATAATGATGTTATTCTTGTCCAAAGTTCTATGGTGCAAAAGAAGGTTAATCATGAAGGAGTTTCAGAAGCTAATATGGAATTCCCTTCTTTTCCAAAGACAATCCCAGGAAGATAAGCAAGGCAACACTAAAAGTGGATGCAACAGATGATCAAGAGGCATACTCAACGATCGGTGCAACATAAAGTACCTCATGGAATGAAGCAGATCTGGGTACGCAAGGGTGAACAACCCTCTGCTGAGGAAACAAAAACCCAACGATGCACCAAACCAAATACTCTGTCAAAGATTACAAGGAAAGAATATTCCAGAAATCTCCCAAAACATACCATTTCTATTTGGGTCCCAAAGCAATCTATGAAGGTTGACCCCAATGCTGGACAAATGACAAAAATCTCAAGGCAAACATCTACACTCAACACCTTCACGTCTCTGATCACACCTAGGATTATCTGGAAATGGGTACCCAAAAAGTCCCAAATCCTAGACGATCTTTTCCAACAACATGTAAAGTTCATCATTGTCAAAAGATGTAATCCCACACTAAAAGTTTGGAAAATTAAATCTTGTATCGAACCCTTGACTAAATTTTGTAAATCAATCCGCTCCGAAGTAGATGCATTCTGAGTACAGTATGCATCTAGGGAAGTCACTGACCTACTCACTAACACTCACTACACAAGAATACCTCAGCCTTTACCCACATATGTGAAATTGAGAAAGGATGATTGCCCCAAATCAGATGAGGAAGAGGAATTCATGACCAAAGTTCCCTATCAGTGTGATGTTGGTAGTCTCATGTATGCTATGGTAGCTACGAGACCAGACATTGAATTTGTACTGGGAGTTGTGAGCCGATATATGTCTAATCCTCGTAGGAAACATTCAGAAGCAATCAAGATGATTTTGAGATATCTGAGTGGCACAAAGGACAAGTGCTTATGCTTAAGTAGAGGGAAAGCATCCATTATTGGTTACACAGATTCTGACTATGCTGGTTGTGTAGAAAATTGTAAGTCTACATCAAGGTACATTTTTCATTTTGCTGGAGGTGCTATGTCTTGGAGATCTCGTCTTCAAGAATGTACAATTATGTCCACCATAGAAGCAGAGTATGTTGCAGCAAGTGAGGCATGTAAGGAAGCATTGTGGCTTTCTCAAACACTTCAGAGTGATACTCCCAAAAGCTTGTAGTGAACATATCTTCAAAGGTTTGTTTGTAACAGGTGGGGAGGTATTTGCTATGAGCATGCCACACATACACTACGCTAATTCCTGGAGTTGTGCCCATGTCATACACCAAATCATAGTTTCCATTTGTGAAGCCCGGTACAGCTACTTGGGGTGCTTGTGTATTGCCGAACATCTTGAGAACAATCTGCATCATATCCAAAATCTTCAGCATTATCCACATCGTGACATCTGGCATTGGCTTCAATCGAGGGATCCAGTGGCATATAGTGGCCATCATATAAGCAATTGAAGGCGGTCCCTACGATGGTGCAATGTATGGGTAGTTAAGCCATTTCTTGCATTGTGCATTGTTCCGACTTTGATATTAAATGCTTTCCATGATCTGTGCCTTGGAGCTGAGGCATAACAGGTTTATAAAGAAGGTGCAGTGGTTCATGGTTCCATGTGCGCAACATTTTTGGGTAAGTTTGTAAGAGTTTTGCCGCAAGGTCGGTTGATAAATATTTCCTTTTTGTGCTTCCGGTGGTAAGTCCTCTGGCTGGAATTGTGTCGTGAATGTGGGCATCTTCCCCGTGACTCTCTTAATTCTCTGCATTATAATCATCTAGGATTACAAAATATGACCTTCACTAAAGCTCCAATGTCATGATGAGTCATCTAGGTGCTAGGTGTTGGAACTAGCTAGATTGCAGCATCGTTTCTTCTATGATTTGCATGGCCTAATTTTGCACCACTTTGTGATCTTCATGAGTATGCCCAATGTCTTCCACTTGTTTTAACCATGGTGGTCATGGAGCTTCAAATGTATCTTGGCCTTCTTCTATTATTCATCCACCGGGAATGGGTTGCGGATCGTAGTCATGTTCAAATGTTTGTTCCACTAGAATGGAGACTGTTTCTTCTTTTGTGGGGACCTTTGGTGGGGATGGTGGTCTTTCATATTGTAATAGCCTTGTTTGCAGTTCTGTGACTTGTTTTTGTAGTTCTTGTAGCACTGTTGAGTCAGTAATGATTAAAGAGGTTGATATGGTGATCTATGGGACAATTGTAGTATCTGGCTTTCTTTGTTGCTATAGTTGATCCAGTTCTTTTGATAATTTGTCATGGGCCTCAAGCAAGTTAGCATAATCTTCCAGGATAATTTTGATGTTCTCAAGGGGCATGGCTTGAAACTTTGATGGGTTTATGGTCGCCCCTAGTGTGCTCTCTATTGCTGCTTGTAAATTTTCCTAGTTTTGGAGTTGTAATCGTGTATTCTCCTCATGAGCTACTACGAGGTGCCTTCTTAGTAGCACCATGTTGCGATGAAGTTTAGAGTTGTCTTCCATTTGTGTTTGTAGATGACCTTCGACCATTTACATAGCCTCAATATCCACATTTTAGAGCTTTGTTTCGATTGCGCTATGTGCTTCTTGTAGTGTGGAATTGACCTTGAAGGCTCTCCTTGTCTGCTTCGAGTATGGCTATTTGTTGTTTTAATTTTGTAGAGACATCCTCCAATGTCTTGTTGTGTGCCTCTAGTTGTTGGTAGCCTATTTGAAGTTGCATCATACACTGAATCATAGTATTAAATGCACTATCTATAGGTGAAGATGCAGTTTGTACATGAGTGGATGCAAGGGGAAGGGAATGGGGATGGGGAAGTGTGAATGATGTGTCTAATAGAGAGGTGCGTGCAAGTGAAGTAAGTGGTGGGGGAATGGGGGATGGTGGAAACGTGGGGGGAGGGGGAGGTGCTGTGGGTGGCGAAATGTCCATGCTGTTGGATGTGGAGGTGAGTGTGGTGTCTACCATATACAATGGAATGATAGGTGGTGTGTGTGAGGTGGTGGTGAATGATTGAGGTGTTGGAGTTGGGAACGGGATTGACAAGGAGGTTTGGGTGGTGGATTGAAACAGTTTAGAAAGAAAGGCATGAGCACGTTGAAGGACTAGTGGGATGGAGGGTGGAAAGTAAGAGCTTGGAGGTGGGAATGCCATGGAAGGAGGTTTAGAGACATGGAATCCTAGAAAAGTGGATCTCATGTCTGGGTGCCCTATGACTGAGGTTGTAGAGGCAGGATGTCCCACGACATGATCAATGAGGGGTTCGGATGCAACGATGGCAGTATGATACAAGGGGTTGTCAAACGAAGAAAATAGGATTGAACTAGAAGTGGGGCTATGAAAGATGGAGGGTTGCTCTTGGGTATCGACAGTGGGAATAATATTTACAACCTTGGTTCTTTGTGGTGATGGTGGAGGTGTTGGAGGTAATGGCTCTATTGTATCTACTTGGACGATCGTTGTTTCATGGCAAGGAGTTCTAATTTCTTGGAATGTTGTCTCGATTGGTTCGATTGCTATAGTAGGTGCCTCCACAATGGTGATGGGGATCTGAATGTTTTTGCTAGACTTTGGTCGTGTTTGGAATCTGTGTGAATCATATTGGGTAAGAGGCCTCTACAACGTGGATCGTACGGCTTCCACTACACCATAGGTTTTTATGAGCAATAGTAGAGTTTCACTGAATTTAGAGTTGACACCAACCTCTCCCAAGAGCTGGGCCATGAGCACTCTGCTTCCTTGTTAAGAAAGTAACTATTGTGCCCGCACCCTTCCCATGATATGGTATAATCTGCAGAGTTTTGCAGTATAGGCTAGGGCTTTGGTAGTTTCTTCTTCTTCTTCTCCTCCTCCTCCTCCTCCTCCTCCTCCTCCTCCTCCTCCTCCTTCTTCTTCTTCTTCTTCTTCTTCTTCTTCTTCTTCTTCTTCTGCTGCTGCTTCCTCTTGCCGTTCTAATTGATGAGATAGGATCCTTTGTTGGTCATCTCCCTAGTGGACATGGCGGCCTTTTGCTGATTTACCCCTTCTTTGTGTGGATGTGCCAGGTCCTTCTGCATCGAAAAAGAACTCTACATCAGATAGTTGAGTGGTCTGTAGAAAGGATTCAAAATCGAAGGTGCTCACCCTTCAATGTCTCCAGTGGTACCAAATTCAAACTCCAACAATACAGGAGGTGTAGAGGGAGCTGCTTGCAATGTGTCTCTAGAGTCAGATCGGGGAATTCGAATCGTAAAGGGAGGCACTGTGGCTTCCCCTCATGGTGAGATCTTTAGGGTCGGAAGAACTTCTCGTGCTTGGACACATGGAATAGTGCCCCCCATTCTCTTGGATTGGTGTGTTGAAGCTTTTCATCCTTTAAATAGTTGTAATTATGACCAAGTTAGTGCGCGTTTGATGGGCACATCATATGCTAAACAGTTGTATACTATACAAGTGATTGCCCAACAACCATTCACCACTAGCTTCCGAGACCATCTTTTATTAGCTTCATATAGCTGCTCCATAATCCACACAAGCTTAATAGTTAATGAGCCTGTCTCGGCTAGATAAAGACTAAACCATTTCTTTTGTGTGGATGAGTGAATCTATCTTGTCCTGGAAATGCAAAGTGTTGCATGCATAGTCGAAGCAGCATGGAAACATTAGGTGTAAGTGCTGCCATATCCTTTAACTTCAATAGCTTCCTATTCTTCATGTTGTTAGGTATCAAAGCATCTTTCTCAGAGGGTACATGCATGTCGTGCATGTTAAGTGCATCTCTTATCAATTCCAAGGTGAGTTCAAACTTCTTCAACTCATTGTTGTGTGACAGAGATGGAATGACAAAGGTGCCTGGTCAATCTTTCACATCGCTAGCCTGCAGGGTGGACACTAAATAATAGCAGTGTTGGAAGTCTGGCTTGGGTATTGGTGCCTTGAAATATTCGGCTAGCCCTGTGCATTGCCAAATTACTTGTAGTTCTGGGGTGCTCTGGAGAGTGTTGAATTCTTTTGAGAAAAATTGAAACTATCCCCACATGTTGCCAAATTCACACTTGGACTCCCATATGTATGCTGCATCTCGGAGATGCTCTGACATCCCGCTAAACCAATGAGATTGAATGCTAACCTTCTCTATAAGTCCTGTAGGTGGATCACGGATTGGTATTTGTTGGAGGTGGCATAGCTCTATAGGTCGCTCAATCGATGTAACTTCAATGGGTAGGTTTTCCATACTAACTCCGGTTTGACTTGTCCCTACCTACGAACTGGTGCCCGCTGTGTCAACCATGATGTAAGTAGTACTGTTCCTCTTCGAATCTGCTAGAAGAGGAGATCATATTAGCATTGAAATGAAAACATGATGATACTTTGTCTCCTTTACAACACCAACATGATACCCTTAGTGGTTAGGGAGTTACTGAGTGAGGTTTTCTGGTGCAGTGAGTGTCAATTAGTAGGTTAGTGATTTCCCTAGATGCATACTTTTGATGTGCGCTATACTCAGAATGCATCTATGTTGGTGTGAATTGAGTTACAAAACTGGGTCAGGGGGTTTGATACAGGGTTTAATTCTTCAAACTTTTAGCACAGGATTACATCTTGTGGCAGTGAAGACATGTATCGGTCTTTGGGTTGGATCTTCTTGGAGTTGGGACTTTTTGGGTACCCATTTCTAGATAATCCTAGGTGTGATCGGAGATGTGAAGGTGTGGAGTGCAAATGTTTGCCCTGAGATTTGTGTCATGAGTGTCTATGAGTGGTGATTCAATCTTGTGAGTTCACGTTAAGCTATTTGAGCTTGTAAGCAGGTCATGGGCACCTAGATTTGTCCAGTATTGGGGTCATCCTTCATCGATCACTTTGGGACCCAAATAGAAATGGTTCATTTTGGGAGATTCCTAGAATATTCTTTCATTGTAATCTTTGACGAAGTAGTTTGTGTGGTGCATCTTTGGCATCTTTTCTCCAGAGCAGAGGGTTGTTCACCCTTGTGTACCCAAATCTGCTTCTTTCCATGAGGTACTTTATGTTGCACTGATCGTTGAGGATGCATCTTGGGTATGTGTTTCTTCTACTTCTTGAGTTGCCTTTCTTGTTTTTCTTGGAGCATCTTTGGAAAAGAAGGGAGTTCCATGTTGGCTTCTGCACCTCCTTCATGAGTGCCCTTCTTCTGCAACATACAACTTTGGGCAATAATAGCATTGTTATCATCATGTGTGTTCTTGGAAGGACCAGGAGTTGGTGCCTTTCCTAGTTCCTGGTGTGCTTGATTTTCTAACTCAATTGTGATGTGGTGTTGATCCACCCAGACCTCAAGAAGTCCACTTCTTAGGTTCATGTTGACTGCATGATCATAAATCCAATATTGACTCAAGACAAGAGGTTCGGTGAGATCCTTGTCTTGAGACATATCATCAAAACATCTTGAATGTAGAGGGGAAGCTCCACCTTGCCTAGGCAAGGGGTTTCCATACCTCCCAATCCTATGAGATATGCTTCTACAAGATTGATACTTAATTTCAACTCTTGATAATAAGAAATTCTAACTGCACTAGTGGCTGCTCCTGAGTCAATCAAAGCTCTTACAGTCCTTGCATTCTCTCCCTATCCTACCTCTAGGGTCACAAAAGGAAGTTGATCAATTATCTGAGGAGGAATTTGTTGGGGGATTCTTGTCCAAAAAGGGACTTGAGTGTTTGTAAGAGAAGGAAAAAGGATAAGAAGAAAGATGCAGACACCGGAAGCTTCTGTAGATTGATTATAAAGAGAAAGTACAATGATGATGTACAACACAAAGCCAAATGCTCTCTATGTGAAATCACAAAGAGCACACAATCAAACAAAGTTACAAAATACCCAAGGTTCTTTCTGCGGCCGACCTTCTGTGCACTAGACCTCCACCTTCTCCAAGAGCTTGCACTTGTGCATACCTTGCACTCAAGCTTCCAATAGGAGGAGGGATGGAGAACTTTTGTCGATGCACACATAGCTTCAATGGGATCTTGTGACCTTTGACTGCCTTTCTTAGCACTCCTCTCCACACACCTAAGTCACACATCTTGCTCACTTTGCACTCCTTCTCTGCATCGCACACTCACTGTATTTCTCTTGCTCTTCTCTCTCTCTTAGTGTAGGCTATGCTCACCTTGCTTAGTCTAACCAAGAATAATGCATGCCTTGAGTTGAGTGTCGGTTTACATACACTCTTAAATGATAGAGTATCTTGGAGTTCACTTTTATATCCCAAGATTGTCTCCAACTGTGTGCAACCAATGAATCCCTGTTTTATCTTGTAATGACTAGGACAATAACAAAAATTTAAATGGGGGGCCATACTCTCACTTTTGTGTTTGCTTCATCTTCCCATGAGTTCACATTTTTCCCTTCAATTCTTCAAATGTGTACCTAAAGGAGGGTTCACCTCAACCTTCCAAACACTTCAAAAACACTTTGAACTTTAGAGAAATTACAGAAAGACAATCTTCAACCTGCATCCAACTTTTTGCAAAACATAACCTTTATGAACAAATTGATTATGCACTACCTGTGCACCTTGAAAACTGAACTTTGCATGCTTTGACCTTGACCATATTGACTTTGAACACTTTGACTTTGACCATGTTGACTTTGACCAATATGACTTTGATGGGCTCAACAATTGCCCACCACCTAATGGTCTCTCTGCCCTGGAGAGAAAAGAGATCCAAGTAGGGAACTAGAAGAATCTAGCAAATTGGAAGGGTTGGTAATAAACCAGAATAGGGAAACATTGAAAAAGGGAGAGGGAAGATGCCCTGTGGATGATCTAGGTTGGGAGCTTGGATAGTTTGGGTGTAGGGGAAGGGGCCGATATAGAGGGGGAAAGGGACATGGATAGATGGGGTTTGGGGGAGGGGAGCAGAGGGGGAGGGATAGGGAGAGGGAGGTAAGAAAAAACGGCAGAATGGGAATTACCACAGACTAAAAAAAATGACTCAGAGATAGAAAGAAAGAAGCACCAAAATATATACAAGAAGAACTTTGTCTACAAAGCAAAATATGTCATCCAAAGCATATAAATCGCACAATAATGTAACAGGATCATATGCATAACAACAAATGCTGGGAACAAAATACTACCATGAAACCCAAAAGCACTCCTCTAAGTGATGTCCAAAATATACAAAACCCTCAAAACCCGAAAAAGATCTAATATCCTATGCATGAAGTGATCTGAGGACAAGCTAAAGCTGTGGTGGTGGATGAGAAGCAGGGGTGACGAAGACGCATCTTGAGGAGCCTCTTGGGCCAGCTGCAGGGGGTGCTATGGGGGAAACGGTGGAATGATCAATACCTCCTCATAGAGAACTCCGAACCTGGTCAGGGAGCAATGAAGATGGTCTCGCTCATGCCGAACTAGATGATAAGCTGGGCTGTTGTAGATACCCATGGATGTGCGCTCTCGAAGCTCGAAGAGTGCCCAAGTCAATGAGTCGTTCTCCTCCTGTAATCTATCACACTTCTGCTACAATCATGGAGTAAAGTGTGAATAGCCTGCCACTAGATGGCGGCCAACGAATGGATGCGCTCAATAGTTGAGGCGTACTACTGGTGTAGTGATGCTTTGGTAGAGACCGAGTCAAGGGAGTGGCGCGTAGCATCAGCCCCATCAGTCGCAACAAGGCTTGCATCTCTAAGGAGACCAAGAAAGGGGGGGTCGTCGGTGAGGCTATCATGGATGGAAGGTGGCGAGGGGGCATGTAGGAGAAGTAGGAGAGGAGAAATGGCCAGAGATGTAACTGGCAGAGCGGTAACGGCCTGGGAGAGTGACAACAAGATTATGGAGCTACAGGGGAGGGAGAGGGAAGGCTACTATCTGAAAAAGAATCCATCAAACGGGCTCTGACCTGTCGGGTGGGGGTTGGAGTGTTGGCTTCGATGGGAGTCGACCCCGGATGAGTGGAACTATGAGGTGTAGGCAATCCGACGGGTGATGGAAGATGCAGATGAGGGGAATGGTCGGGTGCGTGTGGATGGTGGGATTGGGCAATGGTGGGGTGGGGTTGAAGGGACTATAGACCAGGTAGGTGATAGAGCCATGCTAAGACGGGCGAAGAATACATGGAGAACGATCATGTCCCTTGATGGATGGCAGTATGGTACCACTGAGAACGAAGGGAGAATGACTGAAACATAAGGGAGGTGTATGGAATGGGCGACCATGTAGAAAACAAAAAAGTGGATCAACAATATGAATATCACACAGTGGAATTGTTGATATATTTAGGTAGTGATGTGTGTGAACACACTAGGACCATCGGGGCACTTTTTTCCCTCTTTAGGAGGTTTTTTCCCCCCGAGCTTGTTGGTTCATATTCAAGGGTAGAATGGCCATAGAAAAGATTGTTAGAGTCACAAGCCCGAGAGGAAGTGAAATCGATATGTGATAATTTTTTATTGCGTAATCCATCAAAAGCTCTTATTTGAAATGAAAAAAGGGAGGGAAAAGATCTAGAACTACCATCCCCTGTCCCAAGATACACATCAACTTCAGGAAATGACAGAGATGGGGTTGATGCCAGAGTGAGTGAATGGGAGTGTGTATATGTGAGAGTGAGAGAGATAAGGGGGTTAGGGGTTGTTCTTGTGAAACACTCAAATTGAACTAAAACTACCCTACAAAAGCAAGAAAATGGGGAGCAATTGGCCCAAAGGAAGGGTGAAAGTGCCATAAAAAAACTCAAATCCTATGCAATTGAGCAAAAAAAATTGCAACACAATGCTTTACCACATGTTCTTGAGCTCTCCAAGTGATGAAAGGTTGACCATCCCCGGCAACGGTGCCAAAAAGTGTTGAGGTTGTAGCAAGGAACGACCAAAAACCCTCACCACCTTGCATGGAAGAAAGAAGGAAGGCTCAAGAGTGACTCTCCTCTCATCCACCCCTACCTCCCACATGTTCAAGCCATTGACATTAGCCCCATGCTATGCCACATGCTTGAAAACACGGAGAATAGGCAGCCAAAGATCCTAGTCCATGAGGAAAATACAAGCAAATGCAACTAATCTACTCACACAAAGGAGAGACATGCATAGGGGCACACACTCCACTCTCACACACTCACAAAGACACAAATACATGTAAATGTAACAAGTCTTGGAGTAAATGAGAGCCTGAGCCTTTTTCCATTGATAAGAGATATTACATGAGAGCACGTCGACCAAAAGCTCCCCTCTTTACAAAAATGAGCTTCTATATATAGGTTAAACTCTATTCCCGATGTGCTCTTTTGAAAAGTCAAAAAGTGAATCTCTCTATAACTAACATATCTTCTAGGATATTCTAAGATCAAATTTATAACAAACAAATCCCCAAAAAAGACATGCATGGGATTTTATACGTGGGAATTCCTTAGAAGGGCAAAAAGGGTGAAAATATGAAGAGTCTTCTATACTAAGGCACGAAGAAATATTAAAAAGTGCCCTAAGAGAGTGTTCACATGTGACACTCAAGTATATACAAGGAGGGTTATTCTCATGGTCTAGGGAGGGTTCCTATGCACAATTGAAGATGTGTGCATACCCTACAACCCAACACTTGTATATATGCCTATTGCCCTAACAGGCTACTTATCTTTGTACATTCTCTAGTAATACATTCAGTATTGCATGTTGAGCTCCAAGCTTCTTCTTCTTCCTTGTGTTGTTTGCATGCTTCTGCAGATGTCTAAATCCAACAATTAGTATCAGAGCAAGTCGTTGCGTGTCGTCTACACCTCTCTGGTTGCAATCTCAGAATCACACGAATTTTGGTGAGCATACTCAATGTGTTTCCGAGATCAAAACAACTTCTCTTTGTCATGCCGAAATCGTGATCTAAGCTCGTTTCAACCTCCGAACACACTATCGTAGCGCTTGTGCATGCTATATTGTCTTTTTGTGCCAAAGCTATATACCAGTTTCGGTTCGCCATTATAAGTGTCTCGAAGTCTGCTATAGGTTTAGTAGAATTCGTCTCGGTAGTTCTCTTCAACTTTTTGAGATACAATCAATTTTCTACATCAAGGTATTTTAGTCATCGGCCATGGCTGAAAGCAGTGATGTGTTTCGTATGTTGGCTGTTGAGGATAAGTTGGATGGTACCAACTACCCGTTGTGGGCTTATATGATGCGACATGTATTGGTTGCAAAAGGACTGTGGAACATTGTGAAGGGTGTTGAAAAATGTCCTATCACACCTGCAACTGTTACAACTGTAGGTACTGAAGCTAATGTAGAAGGTGTCGAAGATGATGATATTCTACATATTCCTATTCGTGCTGCGATTTCTATTGCACCTATTGTAGAGCAAATTCGTTGGGATGGTAGAGATGCCCAGACACATGCATTGATAGCCTTGTCTGCCAAACGTGCCATTATTCCTCACATTCGCTCTTGTAGAATAGCTAAGGATGCTTGGGATACACTTACCACATTGTACCAAGCTAGGAATGAGGCTCGTGTTGCTTACCTCCGAAAACAGTTGGAGAGTGAGCAGATGAATGAAGGTGATTCTATGGACAATGTTCTAACAAAGATCAAAGACTTTAAGGAACAATTGATTTCTACTGATGAGGTTATATTAGATAGCTCACTTGTGCATACAATTCTGAATGGTCTTCTTGATTCATATCAGAGTTTTGCTTCTACTTTTCGGTTGATGATGAAAGGCAATCCAAATGCCTTGTCATTTGAGGAGTTAGTCTCTGTTCTGTTGCAAGAGGATCAGTCTAGGCAGAACAGGTCCATTATGTGTGTTGCAGATCAGGCGTTCTTGGCTAGTCAGAAGGGCAAAGGAAAATGGATCTTGGCTAGTCAGAAGGGCAAAGGAAAATGGAGCTCTTCAACTAGTAAGCAAAAATCTGCTAATTTTGCACAATCGAAGAGGGAAGACAAAGATGAAAAGAAATCAGAAAAGCAGAAATTGTTTTGCAAGTACTATAAAGGAAATGATCATATCATAAAGAATTGTCCAAAACTGGCTACTAAAGAGGCAAAGAAGAAAGAGGCTTGAATGGTTGTTGTAGAGGCCTCTACACCAAAAACAGAGTCTGCTAATCCTGTGCAAGAAGAAGAATGGGCATTTACTATTGTTTGCAGTTTTGACCCATCTTCTCATGAGCAGTGCATGTCTGCAGTAGACTCAGATGTTTGGTACTTTGATAGTGGGGCGACCAAACATATTACCTTGTAGCATAGTTTCTTTGCTTCACTCGAGCCTGCCCCTACAGGGAATACTGTTACATGCGCCAACAACTCCTCTTATCCTGTTATGGGAGTTGGTAAGATCAATTTGACTACTGCTGATGGTAGTTCTTTCACTTTGTCAAATGCTTTGTTTGTGCCAAGGATCAAGAAAAATCTGTTATCAATTTTTGCATTAGCCAAGATTGGCTTGGTTGTGAAATTTGTTGATGACAGATGTACAGTTCATGATCTTTCAAATGGCAACGTGATTATTGCTTCTGGCATTTTATGTCGTAGGTTGTATAAGCTCATAGACTATGAAAGATCTGTAAATGATTCGACATGTGCAGTACATGATTCTTAGGCTATGTCAGATGCAAAGCTTTGGCATGCATGCTTTGGTCATTTGAATTTTTCTAGTTTGCTACACCTGCAGAAATATGAAATGTTGTCCTCTTTGCGCAAACTTGAGGCACCTAGAAAACATGTTTGTGAAGGCTATATTTTGGGCAAAATGCAGCGTTCCTCCTTTCCAAAAGATGGTTCAGTTCGGCTACTCAAAAATTGCAGCTTGTACATAGTGATGTTTGTGGTCCTATGCATACACCTTCTTTTGGAAATTATCTTTACTTCATGACTTTCATCGATGATTTTTCCAAGCATGCATGGATATATCCATTGAAGGCAAAGTCCGAAGTGTTCATGTGCTTCAAACAGTTTTTGGTTTTGGCTGAAAATCTGTCAGCATGTAAAATGGACACCCTCTGTTCTGTTCGAGGGAGGGAATATATGTCTTCTGATTTTAATGCATTTTTGGTTGAACGTGGGATAAAACACCAATGTACAATGTCGTATACACCTCAACAGAATGGAGTTGCAAAACGAAAGAACAGGTCACTCATGGAGATGGCGAGGTGTATGTTCAAGAGTCAGGCCTTACCATAGTTTCTGGCTTGAGGCTGTTATGTGTGCAGCATATGTACTTAACAGGTGTCCCACTAAAGCACTACAATCTATCACTCTATATGAGGCTTGGCATGATCGCAAGCCATTCGTTGCTCATTTGTGTGTTTTTGGTTGTCTGGCATATGCATTAATGCTTGAACAACATCGTAGAAAATTGAATGGTAAAGCAGTAAAATGTATTTTTGTTGGGTATAGTTCTGAAAGTAAAGGCTATCGTCTATATCATCCATAGACTAAACGCATTCTAGTTAGTCGTGATGTTGTCTTTTTGGAAGATGCTATTCAACCATTGCTTTCATGTACTAAGGAGACATTTGTTAGCTCCAAAGACATGTATGATACTTTGCTGCCTCTTTTTATAGGTGGAGTCTAGTGCTAATCGTAATGAGGCAACTTCTGAGCCTTTGCAGGTTTCATGTGATGATGCAGATCATCCCATTTTTGATGTAGATTTACATGATGCACTTGTTGATGAGAGAACTGATATTAAGCAGGCAAAAACTATGCCAAAATGGCTGGTGTAGATGTTGCATGACAACAAATTAGATGCACCTCTATCATATTGTATTCGATCAAGCTCTCATAGTGCCTCTTTTGCATCAAATTCCTATGCTATGGCTGCATCTAGTATCTGTGATGAGACTTAGCCTGTTTTGTTTGATGAAGTACAAATTTTAGAAAATTGGATGGCTACTATGCAATCTGAATATGATGCTATAATGATAAATGGTACTTGATCTTTATGTGACTTGCCTCCTGGCTAGAAGGCCATTGGCACTAAGTGGGTATACAAGCTGAAACGTAAACCTGATGGTATAGTTGACAGGTATAAGGCTAGGCTTGTTGCAAAGGGTTATGCGTAGGAAAGAGGCATTGATTTTGATGAAACCTTTGCTCCTACTTGTAGAATGACTATTGTTCGTAGCATCTGTGCACTTGCAGCTCATCATGGTTGGAATGTACATCAGTTGGACATTAAAATAGAATTTTTGAATGGTGACTTGCATGAAGAAGTGTATGTTTTTCAGCCCCGTGGCTTTGTGCAGAAAGGGCATGAAAACGAGGTTGTGCAGGTTAAAGAAGGCATTATATGGTTTAAACCAAGCACCACGTGCTTGGAATGAAAAGATACATGCCTATCTGATTGCACATGGTTTTGAGAACAATCCAACTGAAAGCACCTTATATGTTAAGCGTGCTAATGATGTACTTCTGATCATTGTGATTTATGTTGATGACATGGTGCTCACTGGTCCCCATGAGAGGCATATTGCTGATTTTAAGGCTGATTTGCATGCCTCATTTGAGATGTCTGATTTAGGGCATTTGCATCATTATTTGGGCATTCAGTTTATGCACATTGATGGTGGAATAGCTTTGTGTCAAACAAAATATATTAACACATTAGTGCAGCATTTTGGCCTTGAAGATTGTAAACTTATTGCCACTCCTATGGATATAGGTTTACGACTGAGTCTTCATGATGCTGAAGATGCATTTGATGCTGTTCTCTATTAGTAGACTGTTGGATGCTTGATTTACTTATGCATTACTCCCGCCATATATTCAGTTTGTTGTCTCACAGATGAGCAGGTTTATGCATTGCCTAGGAGTCAAGCATTGGCAAGTGGTTAAGCACATCTTTTGCTACTTGAGTGGTACTCGGCTACTTGGGTTGTTTTATCCCAAGGGGGGATCACTACCGCCAGATTTGCAGGCTTTTTCTGACTTTGATTGCGTTGGTTGCTATGACACTTATGTGTCCACTAGTGGCTTTTACTTCATGCTTGGTAGCTCATGTATATCTTGGTTGAGCAAGAGGCAGCCTACTGTGGCCACTTCCAGTTGTGAGGCTGAGTATAGGGAAGCTTTCACAGCGACTGTTGAGTGTGTGTGGCTCAGACGCCTTATGGCTGATTTGGGTATTGATCAGTCTTCTACCACCACCATCTTCACTGACAGTCAGAGTGCATTGGCAATTGCAAGGAACCCTGTGTTCTTTCTGGGGATGTAAGGATCATGTGACCTTACTCCTATATTCATATATATACATCATATATAGAGCATTGCCTCAATAGAGATCATTATGTGGGTTTTGAGGCTCCCACGCATCTATGCGCATCTCTCCTCTTTTCTCTCTTCCTCCATATCCTCCTTGCTCCTCTTGTTCTACACACCAAAGCCCTTCATTGGTATCAGAGCATGCTGAAGGCTTGTGTGCAAGAAGCTTCAATGGAAGCTTAGGTCACAAGAGGTGAAAGTGTAGATCGGCATCTCTTGATAACAGTTGAGTATTTTGGTCATAACTCGAGCTAAGAAGTTTGGATTGATGCATTTTAAAGTTCTTTGTGTAGCTAACACAAAAGGCTACAGATTGACAAAAGGGCATACAACTTGTTTTGGAGTTTTTGATTTCCAAAAATGTGAAAAACGCAAACTGATGTAGAAGATGAATGTACAATCACTTGGACAGTAGGTTAGTGTTTTGGCTATAAGTTGAGTTTTACAAATTGGAATGAGATGATTCAACTTGGTATGCGTAGCTTAAAATAACCTCTACAACTTTGTGGAAGAACATAGATTCAAATTCTGTGTTCAAGGTCGTCGAAACTGCAAAATACAGAGTAGCAGTGTTGCAGGTGAAAGTGATTTCAACATTAGGTGCTTGTTTAGTGCATATCTTGAGCTAGACACCTTCGATTGAGGTGTTCTTTATCTCATTATGTAGCCAAGAAAAAGTTCTTGAAGTTTTTTGAAGAGCAAAAGTTCAGATTAAGAGGTTCTCCCCTCTGAAACAACAAAACACAGAGCAACATATTTTCACCAAAAGAACCCTAGTTGCTTTTGGAGTTTCATTTTGATTTGGAACTTCTTCGAGAGAGATTTTTTGGTGTGCAAACACTTATTTTTTGAGCTTGATGGCCATGTATGATCACTGTGGTAGCTCCTCCATATGAGAGTAGAGCATAATCTTGTCATGTGTTTGGCATGTGAGATGACATTGTGGTATACTCCTTTTTGAGGTTTATGTCATCATGAGTGTCATCATGGCATTGTCAGTGGATGTATAGAGACATTGTGTTCTCTATCTTGCTTATGCCACTTGGTTACGAATTTACTTGTTGGTTGCACATAATTTTATGAGAGTCGATTGTGAATCTTGGTTGGTACTTGTATCTTTGTTTTCTTTGCAGGTACATGATCCAGATCGGAGCCAGAGTTGCACACTTATCTGTCACCTTGATTAGATATTACTTCAGCATCTGTTCATTGATTGATATCTATTTGCTAATGTGATTCTTGGCATATGTGGATGGTGATTCCCACATGGTTTATTTGGTTCAGAGTCCATTTTACAGAGGAGATGCTGCCAAAATTTTGATAGCCTTTATGCTAGAAGAGAACTCTAGTGGATCTTGTTGATATATTTAGGTAGTGATGTGTGTGAACACACTAGGACCGCCGGGGCACTTTTTTCCCTCTTTAGGAGGTTTTTTTCCCCCGGCTTGTATATACGCCTATTGCCCTAATGGGCTACTTATCTTTGTACATTCTCTGGTAATACATTCAGTATTGTGTGTTGGTGCTCCAAGCTTCTTCTTCCTCCTTGTGCTGTTCGCGTGCTTCGGTAGACGTCTAACTCCAACAATTGGTATCATCATTCACAGATCTTTCATAGTCTATGAGCTTATATAGCCCACGACATAAAATGCTAGAAGCAATAATAACATTGCCATTTGACAGATCATGAACTGGACATTTGTCATCAACAAATTTCACAACCAAGCCAATCTTGGCTAATGCAGAAACTGATAACAGATTCTTCTTGATCCCTGGTACAAATAAAGCATCTGACAAGGTGAAAGAACTACCATCAGCAGTAGTCAGAATGATCTTACCAACTCCCATAACAGGATAAGAGGAGTTGTTGGCGCATGTGACAGTATTCCCTGTGGGGGCAGGCTCGAGTGAAGAGAAGAAACTGCGTTGCGAGGTAATATGTTTGGTCGCCCCACTGTCAAAGTGCCAAACATCCGAGTCCACTGCAGACACCCTCTTTTGGGAATTACCTTTACTTCGTGACTTTCATTGATGATTTTTCCAGGCATGCATGGGTATATCCACTCAAAGCAAAGTCCGAAGTGTTCATGTGCTTTAAACAGTTTTTGGTTTTGGCTGAAAATCTGTCAGCATGTAAAATGGGCACCCTCCGTTTTGATTGAGGGGGGGAATATATGTCTTCTGATTTTAATGCATTTTTGGCTGAACGTGGGATAAAACACCAGTGTAAAGTGCCGTATACACCTCAACAGAATGGAGTTGCTGAATGAAAGAACAGGTCACTCATGGAGATGGCGAGGTGCATGGTCAAAAGTCAGGCTTTACCACATAGTTTCTGGCTTGAGGCTGTCATGTGTGCAACATATGTACCGAACAGGTGTCCCACTAAAGCGCTGCAGTCTATCACTCCATATGAGGCTTGGCATGACCGCAAGCCATCTGTTGCTCATCTACGTGTTTTTGGTTGTTTGGCATATGCATTAGTGCCTGAAAAACATCGCAAAAAATTGGATGATAAGGCAGTAAAATGTATTTTTGTTGGGTACATTTCTGAAAGTAAAGGCTATCGTTTGTATCATCCACAGACTAAACGCATTCTGGTTAGCCGTGATGTTGTCTTTGTGGAAGATGCTATTCAGCCATTGCTTTCATGTACTAAGGAGACATCTGTTAGCTCCAAAGACATGTATGATACGTTGATGCCTCTTTTTACAGGTGGACAGTCTAGTGCTGGTCCTAATGAGGCAAGTTCTCAGCCTTTGTAGGTTTCATATGATGATGCAGATCATTCTATTTCTGATGCAGATTTACATGATGCACTTGTTGATGAGAGAGCTGATATTGAGCAGGCAAAAACTATGCCAAAATGGCTGGTGCAGACTTTGCGTGACAACAAACTAGATGCACCTTTGTCATATTGTACTCGTTCAGGCTCTCATAGTGCCTCCTTTGCATCAGATTGCTATGCTATGGCTGCGTCTAGTCTCTATGATGAGAATGAGCCTGTTTCTTTTGATGAAGCACAAAATTTAGAAAATTGGATGGCTGCCATGCAATCTGAATATGATGCTATAATGAAGAATGGTACATGGTCTTTATGTGACTTGCCTCCTGGCAAGAAGGCCATTGGCACTAAGTGGGTATACAAGTTGAAGCGTAAACCTGATGGTACAGTTGACAGGTATAAGGCTAGGCTTGTTGCAAAGGGTTATGCGCAGGAAAGAGGCATTGATTTTGATGAGACCTTTGCACCTACATGCCGTATGACTACTATTCGAAGCATTTGTGCACTTGCAACCCATCATGGTTGGAATGTACATGAATTGGACATTAAAACAACATTTCTGAATGGTGACTTGCATGAAGAAGTGTATGTTTTTCAGCCCCGTGGCTTTGTGCAGAAAGGGCATGAAAACCAGGTGTGCAGGTTAAAGAAGGCATTATATGGTTTAAAGCAAGCACCACGTGCTTGGTATGAGAAAATACATACCTATCTGGTTGCACATGGTTTTGTGAACAGTCCAACTGAAAGCACCTTATATGTTAAGCGTGCTAATGATGTGCTTCTGATCATTGTTGTCTATGTTGATGACATGCTGCTCACTGGTCCTATTGAGAAGCATATTGCTGATTTCAAGGCTGATTTGCATGCCTCATTTGAGATGTTTGATTTGGGGCATTTGCATCACTATTTGGGCATTCAGTTTATGCAAGTTGATGGTGGAATGGCTTTGTGTCAAACGAAATATATTGACACATTATTGCAGCGTTTTGGCCTTGAAGATTGTAAGCCTATTTCCACTCCTATGGAGACAGGTTTACAATTGAGTCTTCATGATGCTGGAGATGCATTTGATGCTGTTCTCTATCAGCAGGCTGTTGGATGCTTGATTTACTTATGCATTACTCGACCAGATATTCAGTTTGCTGTCTCATAGATGAGCAAGTTTATGCATTGCCCAGGAGTCACGCATTGGAAGGCGGTTAAGCGCATCTTTCGCTACTTGAGTGGTACTCGGCTACTTGGGTTGTTTTATCCCAAGGGGGGATCACTACCGCCAGATTTGCATGATTTTTCTGACTCAGATTGGGCTGGTTGCTACGACACTCGTGTGTCCACCAGTGGTTTTTGCTCCATGCTTGGTAGCTCATGTATATCTTGGTTGAGCAAGAAGCAGCCTACTGTGGCCACTTCCAATTGTGAGGCTGAGTATAGGGCAGCTTTCACAGCGACTGTTGAGTGTGTGTGGCTCAGACGCCTTATGGCTGATTTGGGTGTTGGCCAGTCTTATGCCACCACCATGTTCACTGACAGTCAGAGCGCATTGGCAGTTGCGAGGAACCCTCTATTTCATGCTCGCACTAAGCACATTGAGGTGCATTATCACTATGTCAAGGAGAGGTTCTCTGCTGGGGAGATCAGCTTGGCATATGTGCCCACACAGGAGAACATTGCAGACCTTTTCACGAAGGCTCTGCCTAGGGAGAAGTTTGAAGCTTTCTGCAAAGCTTTGGGCTTACTTCCTTTTGTGGAGTGATTTCCACATAGCTTGGCACTTCCTTATACATGAGTGCCAGCTCCTTGTTCACCGCATCACTCCCAGGGGGGATTTGTTGATATATTTAGGTAGTGATGTATGTGAACACACTAGGACCACCGGGGCACTTTTTTCCCTCTTTAGGAGTTTTTTTTCCCCCGGCTTGTATATACGCCTATTGCCCTAATGGGCTACTTATCTTTGTACATTCTCTGGTAATACATTCGGTATTGTGTGTTGGTGCTCCAAGCTTCTTCTTCCTCCTTGTGCTGTTCGCGTGCTTCCGCAGACGTCTAACTCCAACAGATCTTGGAGCTTGTGTGATAGCTTTCGATCTTTGCTTATCTCCATTCAATTGGACTTGGTCATAGGTTATTCGTGACAGGTTGGACAATCTTGCAGGATTTATTCTTGAGTGGGAGGTGTATCACCATTGTATTGGCATATATTACCATCAGTTTGTGGGCATATGTATTTTCCATTATCCTTGATTGGATCAATGACAGGTGGTGATAGATTTCTCATTGTTCTTTTGATATTGGTTATCTTGTTTGATTGCTCAGTTTATAGGGGATACTCTATCGAATTTTTTCCAGGATTCTTTCACATCTACTTGGTCAGTTTGGAGACTCGGTGAGCATGCTTATGCTCATGGTTTTATATGCATGATTGATGCATGGTTATGTGACAGGTGGTTCACATTGTTTCTTCTCCACTGAGATATTTATGATGTGAGTTATGCATATGGATATGTAGGTGTGATCCTATTGAAGATAGAGTATGCGAGCATGGTGTCTTCTCGATTTGATGGCACTGACTTTCTTAGATGGAAAGCTCAAATGTGGCATACATTGGTTCGTGCAGGGTTACACATGTATGTGCATAGAGATGCACAGGGGCCTCGTGACATGCCCGACCACGTATGGATGGATATGGATGCATTGGCCAGTTTCACTATCCGATTACAGCTTGTGGATTCTATATATGAGTATGTGATGTATGAGGAGACATGTAGTGCATTATGGTAGAGACTACATGATATGTATGCGAGTCCATTGACTCATGTGAGACATAGATCACATCGACGACTTCGATGTCGGCATTGTGGTTGTGAGGGCCATATTCGATGATGTTGCTTTAGGCGGATGCAACGACGAGGTCAGAGATATGCATATGATGCAGCTCAGGTAGTGGTTTCAGGAGAGCCTATGGTAGTTGATTATGCCAGTGATGGTGATATCACTTTCTCCTATGGTTCATCGTGTTACTCCACATCATGAGTGGTTTTATCGATTCTCAGGTGAGAGTCATGGATGTGCGTATATGCCTGATGGTATGACATATGACATTGAGGGTGCAGGAGATGTATGCCTTATGCTACCTAATGGAGCATCACTTATGCTCAGACATGTATGTTACATGCATTCATTCCCTATGAGCTTGATTTCAATTAGCCAATTACAAGAGAGCAGATATTATGCATTCCTTGGTGAGCATCATTTTCAGTTGCAGTTGGGAGGCTTATGCTTGTCAGAGGTGCTAGGATTGGGCACAAGTATCCACTGCAGGTACTTCATGTGAGAGACAATCTCGTCTCAGTGGGAGTTCAACCTTATGTGCGATATGAGACTCTTCATGTCTCATTTTATCTACCTACAGATAGGTCTATGGACGTTCATGATGCACATGTATGGCAAGATTCAGATGCTTTGATGGATGCACATGTAGAGCATGTTTTTGATGCTCATGGTGCTTATATAGAGCATGCTTTTATTGATCATATGGATGCTCTTATAGAGCACACTTTTGGATGATCAGTTGTATGCTTTAGAGCATGATGTGGATGCTCGTGTAGAGCATTGTGATGATACTCACTTAGAGTTTGATCATTAGTTTGATCATTAGTTTGATCTTGGTGTTGATGTTGTGCAGTTAGCTCACGTGGAGCATGATGATACACTTGGTGTGGCAGAACATGATAGCTCTTATGATACACAGTGTATGCCAGAGCATACTAGCTCTGAGGATGCACAACTAGACACATCCTTGGTTGATAGGATGGCTGATTTGGATGCTAAGCAGTCAGTAGTCATGCACTCATTCTTGGATTCGCTCATGCCAGATGTTGACACAGATATGTTAGGACATGTTGGTCTTGATGATGGTGCTTTGGATGCCTTGGATATAGGCATTTCTAACATACTTAGGTTAGCCAGGATAGCACATGTTTTGTCAGCATTCGAGAGTCTGATGTATGAGTTGTTATGCTCAAGACCAGATATTACAGTTGCTATTGGAGCATTTGCACTTGGAGTTGTCAGTCGTTCGATGATTGACACAGGCATAGAGTGAGTGGGAGCTTTGCAAGAACTTCATCAGTTCTTGCATCAGTCAGATGTGAGCTCGACTCTTATCTATATGAGTCTAGAGCAGTTTGAGGTACATGGATACACCTTGTTTGAGGCAGTTGGTGTAGGCTGATCTATATGGGTTGAGATCCGGACTCTTCTTGTACATTATTGTATAGTCCTACATCATTCTTTGTATGTGTTACCACTTATGGTCACATTGACCCTTAAGTGGGAGATTGTTGGGGATGTAAGGATCATGTGACCTTACCCCTATATTCATATATATACATCATATATAGAGCATTGCCTCAAGAGAGATCATTATGTGGGTTTCGAGGCTCCCATGCGTCAGTGCACATCTCTCCTCTCTTCTCTCTCCCTCCATCTCCTCCTTGCTCCTCTTGTTCTACACATTGAAGCCCTTCAGTTCCATGCTTGCACTAAGCACATTGAGGTGCATTATCATTATGTCAGGGAGAGGTTCTCTGCTAGGGAGATCAGCTTGGCATATGTTACCATGCAGTGGAACATTGCAAAACTTTTCATAAAGGCTCTACCTAGGGAGGAGTTTGAAGCTTTCCGCAAAGCTTTGGGCTTACTTCCTTTTGTGGAGTGATTTCCACATAGCTTGGCACTTCCTCATACATGAGTGCCAACTCCTTATTCACCGCATCACTCCTAGGGGGGATTTGTTGATATATTTAGGTAGTGATGTGTGTGAAGCGCTCCGGGCACTTTTTTCCCACTTTAGGAGGTTTTTTCCCCTGGCTTGTATATACACCTATTGCCTTAACGGGCTACTTATCTTTGTACATTATCTAGTAATACATTCAGTATTGCATGTTGAGCTCCAAGCTTCTTCTACTTCCTTGTGTTGTTTGCATGCTTTCGCAGAAGTCTAACTCCAACAGGAATGGCAGAGGAAGGGCTACAAAATAGAAAATAGAAAATAAAGGATTGGAGGAGGGCGAGCTGGTGTGAGGTGGGCATGGAATCATCGCCAAACAAATGGAGGCAAAAGGCGATTGTCTCTTCACGAGACAATCCAGAATAGAGGTAAGGTGGGGCTCGATACAAAATGTCGCTAGAACCGATGCTAGCGTCGATGACGACGGGGGTGAGGGAACCGGCTGGAAAGTGGGGGAATGCGAGAAGTGTGTGGTATGAATGTTCGACACCCTCAAGCTCAGAGAAGAGGATGGAGGCTAGACACTAGAGGCCAACCTAACGAAGGCAACCCTCTAGGAGGAGCTCAATGAGAGGGATAGGAGGCATGGCGAGGTGGAGGCAGATGGATAAGGAAGAGGATGGACCACGATGATCAACTGCGGAGGTAGAAGGTGCACATGGTACAACAGAATTGGAGTGGCTATCAGAGCTACATGCGGGATGACCACTAGAACCGGTGGAGTGAGTCGGAGCGATGGGAGCAAGGTGGAGGCCTGGAGCGGGTGCCTCGGGGCTATACAAAGAGGACCTAGAGAGGGAGAAACATGGAAGGGATGCCGCAAATGGGTGGCTACCAAAGATATGCGAGGGGGGGGCATAAGGAGGGAGGTGGGATGTGGAATAGAAGGGATCAGGGCCATTAGGATGGAATGGGTCAGGGCCACCAGGATGGAAGGGGTCGGTGCCACAAGAGTGGGGTGGGTCGGGGCCATAGAGAGGGAATGGGTTAGGGCTACAGAGATCGAATGGGTCAGGGCCACAAGGATGGAAGGATCAAGAGCCTATGATATGGAAAAACGTACCTGCGAAGGGAGAGTGGCGAAATCCAAGGCAGATGATAGAAGCTCGGAATACTCCTCGGTGGCCATGGATGAAGCCTGCTGGGGTACAAAAGAAGCCATGCCACCAGAAGGTCGAGAAAGAGCGCTGTGACCAAGTGCTGAAAGAACGTAGAAAACTATCCATCACTATTACTGGAATCTTGGAGCTTCTTAGAACAGGAATGGAGGAGAGTAAGTGTGGGGATGTGGGCATCTATGAAGTCCAACTACAATGGAATCTAGTGCATCTAGAAAACAAGTGTGTAGGTGATGCAAATATGAACGCTCGAGAGACATGAATAAGACATGTACAAAACACCAATAAATGGACAACTTGACCCCAAGATCCGAATCATCATGTCAAAAAACCCTCAAAATGACCCAAAAAAACATAAAAATTGGGGTTCTACAGAGGCGAAAAGAAGACTTACAAAAAAAGAAATAAATAAGAAAAAAATGACCACAACCAACCATAGGATAAAGTTTATCCTATGGTTGGTAGTGGGGGGGGGGGGCAAGGAGACTAACCTTAGGAGGAAATGCCATGCTGGTGCATATTGTGGGAGAGAAAAGATATTATACAGGGAGGGGAAGGGGGGAGGGAGCGGAGGTGAGGGGGGAAGGAGGGGGTTGGGGGGGGGCAACGAGACTAACCTTAGGAGGAAATTCCACACCAGTGCATATTGTGGGAGAGAAAAGGCATTATATAGGGAGGGGAAGGGAGGGGGAGGGCGAGGGGGGGCGGCGGGGGTGGTGGTTGGGGGGGAGAGGGGGGCCAGGGGGGAAGGGCAAGGGGTGGGGTTTTTTTTTAATGTTTTAAGAGAGATGTACAAGCAGAGTAGAATGCATAGAGCACCTCTCTCTTTTTTTTTTAACACTTGAACAAAACTAGTAAAGCAGAAAAGGCTTGGTAATCAATGAAGAAAGACAATTAAGAAGGCAAGCTACTAAAAGAGTATATACAACCTAGATTGAGCCTAGCCAGGTGATTCCAAAGAGCTTTACTTTTGTTGTTCATAGGCTTTGAGCCTACATATGTTGACTAGTGGTAGTACCTCTCCATTTAGGTCTCTAACTCTACTGTGCCCCAATTCAACATTGTTTTCTTTCTATAAGGTCCTTCCTAGTGTGGACGCCATTTACCCCTTTCTTATGTGTGAATCTGAGGTCTATGGAGAAGAACTAACATGCCTAGTTGTAAGTTATTGTTCCACAAATTCTGATCATGCGCCTCCTTCCTCCTCATTTGAGTCTCTAGCAATTGTTGTGCTGCATATCGATGGAATTCCTCCACTTTATGCAATGTTTCAAGCCTCTCATAGACACCACAATATTTCTTTCCCTACATGAATGCCAGTTTTGGTGAACCATGTACAAATTCAAAGGATTCAATAGGTAGAACCCCATAAACAAGCTGGAATGGAGAGTATCCTATAGCCTCTTTGTAAGCTAATATGTACGCCCAAAGGGTACCTTGATAAACTACGCCCCAAGAAGTGGGTTGTAACATACATTCCTTCCTTAACATGGCAATTAAGATTTATTGGTGGATTCTGCCTATCCATTAGCTCTTGGATAATATGCACAAGAGGTCCTATGTAGAATTTTATACCTGTTAAAAATTTCATGTAGGACCTTGTTCACAAAATGAGTACCTTGGTCTATATAAATTTCAAGAGGACATACAAATTTGAAAATGATGTTAATGTAAAGGAAATCAACAACTATTTGAGATGTGCAATCAAGAGAGGTAATGACTTCAACCCACTTTGTTGCATAGTCAGTGGTGATCAACATATACTTTTCTCTTTTTGGGATCGATGCAGAGTAGATGGCCCCGATGAAATCTAACCCCCACTTCTCAAATGGTTGCCATGAAATGGAGACAACCAAGGGGTTGTGCTTCTGCTTGGTTGGCTTGGGTCCACATCTCTGATAGACATCACATGCTTTTCCCCATTCATCTACATCTTTGAATAATGTAAGCCACCATAAGCCCGCCTCAAGGATTCTCTAGCTCATAATGTGTTCTGGAAGGTGCACACCACCTCCTCCTTCATATGCAGATGTAAGTATTTGGTTAACTTCTTCTTCTTCCATGCACTTTCTAAATTGGTTGTCCTTGCCCTGTCTAAAAAATTTCCCATCAATGAAGGTGAAAGGTCTTCTTTTGATTAGCAGTCTCTTCCTTTGCACAGAGCTTTCCTTCTCTGGATACAATCCAATGTTAAGAAAATTCTTGATGTCATCATACCAACCTTTTGCTTGTACAATGAATAATTCAGCATCTAGAAAATCATCATTTACTCCAATTACTTGATCCATTGTGTTGATCCTAGAAAGGTGGTCTGCCATAAAATTTTCTCTACCTGGTCTATTGTTGGAACAAATCAATTACAAGCCTAAGTATTGGCTTGAGTCTCTAGAAGAAGTAGTAAGAAAAGACAATGTATGGAAATCTAAGAGTTCACTTGTGAACTCACCCTTGTAATTGTTTGATCATTTACTTGATGTAAAAGTAAGAGGAGTCAAAGTGGTTGAGTTCACTTGATAAGAATAGAGAGAGAAGCCACACATTCTTGATTTGGAGGTTGGAGAATAAATCAACCTCTAAAAATTAGGAAATTACTTTTAGGTGAGCAAGATTCAAATTCAAATCTTGGCTCCAAAACTCTCTATATATACATGGCAGTTTAGTCGCACTTTAGATGCACCCATAAGCTGAGCTATATGCTATATCAAGTGTGGATACAAGGCACACACATGTATCTATAAATTCATTGTATTCTACAATCAATATGCATTCATATTTATGATCATACAAGTTCATATCTTCATGGTTGTGTGAGTCTACTCTTTACTGTTATGTTTCTCAAGTTTTTCAATCAGCTTGCAGAGATCACTACTCTCAGTGTGGTGCATCTTTTTCAATGATTTAACTTGCTAAAGTTTTATTTTAGAGTCTTCTCCTCTCTGTATCTTCTTTCTTGTGAGATCGCATGCATGTGTGATGCATGAAAAGAGTGCTTGGAAGTGTTTTCTATCCATGAAAGTGCTTGCTTACTGTTGGTAAGATGTGTGCGAAGTGTAGGAAGTGCTGAAGTGTAGGAAGATCATTCCCATGACTCAGTATTTTGCTCATAACTTGAAGCAGGACTGTCAGAATCAAGTGAAAAGACTACCATTGGATGCATCTTCTCGAGAGCATCAAAATGAATATGCCATTCACTATATTCAGAGTTCAGAGCTGAGAGAAAAGCTCGATTTATTGTTGACTGCTGCTCCAATTATCGTGACACCATAACTGATCCCTGAAACTTGTTTGGAATAGATTTATGCTTATTTGCACTTTGTGAGAGTTCATTTGCATTGAGCATCATTTGAATGCATGTCTTCATACACTCGGATAGGTTTTGATACTCCTTGGATTGATAATTAAAGCGTGAGTCCCCACTATATGCACTTGAGGGGGATCGAGGTATAGTCTCTTTCTCCACAAGTCCCTAAGTCGGTACTTAGATACACACGTTTTTTGGCACCATTGCCGGGGATTGTTGAATCAAATGGAGGCATTCATGTGATGGTAAATAGCTCTTAGCATTGAAGCGAGTAGAGGAGTTGTGAATCTCCCTTCTTTGGTAAGTCACACTCATCCGCACTTACTACTCCTCACTCTTGGAGTGTGTGTAGTGAGTTGATAGTCTAGGGAAGTGAGTAGAGTGAGTTAGAGTAGGAAGGAGGAAGTAGGTAAGTAGCCCAGGAAGGTAGGGTAGTTGTTAAGTTAGTTCTTTCAACTCTTTGGAGTCAACCATTTCCCAAAAATATAAAAATAAAAAATTCAAACATTTCAATTCATTTCTACATGTGCAAGTATCGAGAGGTTTAGAAAACGAATATCGCGATCAGAGAGCAGGGAGATTGGGCCACACAGAGCAAGTGAGAGTGTGAAAGAGTTGAAGAATAGCTTCCAAGGTGAGCGCATCAACTTGTTACTCTCGACATTCATTTGAATCAAGCCAAAATAGCTAAAACGATCTGCAGCAGATATCATGAGGAATTATTCAAAGGGTGAGGAAGTTTTTTTGTGTGATCCAGGCAGTGGAGAGGGGGAAGATAAGCTGTGATGTCACCCTCATTAAGTGGGAATCTAAATGCACTAACTAAAATTTGAAAAAATGTCAAGTATCGTGTTCTCCCGCGATTGAGTATCGCGACATCTGAATGTCGTGATCTCGTGTGGTCGAGTATCGCAATACCTAACTGGACCAATATCATGTATCATTGAGTTTGCTCGCAATACCTCACCAATATCGTGTATCGTTGAGTTTGCTCGCGATACCTCACCAATATCGTGTATCGTTGAGTTTGCTCGTGATACCTGACCAATATCGTGTATCGTTGAGTTTGCTCACGATACCTGACCAATATCATGTATCGTTGAGTCTGCTCCTGATACCTGACCAATATCGTGTATCGTTGATACCTGAACAATATCGTGCATCGCTGAGTTTGCTCGTGATACCTGTGTATCGTTGAGTTTGCTCGCAATACCTGACCAACATCGTGTATCGTTGAGTTTGCTCGCGATACTTGTGTATCGTTGAGTTTGCTCGCGATACCTGACCAACATCATGTATCGTTGAGTTTGCTCACGATACCTGGCCCGTATCGGGCATCGTGCTCTAGCCTTGCGACATCTGTCTGATATCGAGTATCGTGAGGTTCTTCTCGCTATACTTGTCCCACATTGAGTGTCGTGACTTTCCCAATGTGTCAAGTGTCGAGTATCGTGGGATTTCTCTTGGGTTAAATATCACATATCATGGATTCAGTGTGAGTTTCTAAGTCAACCAAATATTTCATACGACTCAGAACCTCAGCAAAGAGCATTGGGAGCTAGGGGTTGGTTAAAGCTAAACTAGAACTTTTAAGTGAATGAACCTAAGATCCGAAAGAACCCTAGGGAGCCGAAAAAGTGTAATCTCATTAGTGGGAAGTGTAGCCGAACCAAGTAGTCACTCACACTACTCGGAAACCTTGAGTGAGTCTGAGGAGGAAACTCTAATGGCCTCAGAGGACATGCAAAATTCTGTACCAATAATTGGCATGATGTCAATTATTGAGGGCAAATATCGAACATCCTTAGAATATGTGAACACCAACCAACACGGTTTACCTATCTACTTAGATGGGCTAAACAGATCAGTGACTAGGCTGAAGAAAGCAACGGATGCTTATATAGTACCTAGGCAAGCTGTTAAGTATGCAGGAGGATTCTACATGGACAAAAGGGATATTTTGTATGTAGTAACTAAAAATCCTGAAAACATCAACGAACAAAGGGAAGAAGGCAATGACCACAACCTTAATGGAGAAGGACATGAAGAACATGTATCTACACCTCGAGGAAAGTCCATGGTGATTAGGGCTTGGAGAGGAGACCTAATCCCCCAAGACGATTCCCTGATGGATGTTTATTTAATCAACGGAATGGATCATCTTCTCAGAACACACTCTTCATTGTGGGAAGAATCCATTAACCCAGCCACCATTTATGAATTGCAAGATCATGAAAATCCCACTCACATCACATATCTGGACAAGAATCAGAGGAGGTACTGGCCATTAACAGAATTAGAAAGAGCAGGGTTGAAATATCAGAACATTCCAGTGTTCCCTCCAAGGGATCAAGCCACGACTTCACAAAATCCCCAAGGAACCTATAAAGATAATTCATATCAGCAATTGGGACAGACACAACAAACACACATCCCAGTTAGGCCCCATGTGCAGTTTGCTACACCGTGCAATAATCCAAGTTATCGATCACCTACACATGTAGAACCAAGGATTAGAATTCATGTCCAGGAGAGACCACCAGCAGGAAGAGGACCAGGAATACCAATAGGACGACCAGTATTCCCTGTAATGCCTAGACCACCTGAACCAGGAAGAAGGTTAAGAACGATCCAAGTTGCCAAATGCATGAGAAACCACTATGATGGCTCTAGTGAACCTTACAACCACATAGTTGAATTCAAGCAAGTAATAAGAGCCGAACAAGTGGAAGACTTCTTGATTCAATATGAATCCTTTGGCCTAACTCTTACAGACACAGCCTTAGCTTGGTTCCAGCCCTTAGACCTTAATAAATTTCAAAACGTGGAACAAGTCTATCAAGAATTGATTGAAGAATTCACCAAATCTGGAATAAAAAACAATTCTTCCTCATTAATCCATAGTTTTAAGCAAGCTCCTATGGAATTGGTGAGATTGGCAGCAAGAAGATTTAAGCAATATGTGGACAGATGCCCTGTTGAAGAGAGACCCACTCAAAACAAAATGGTGTCATTGTTTTTGGAAGGATTAGTAAATGGATCATTGAGATCACTGGTATATGTGAAAAGAGTTCAAAATTTGCAAGAATGTATGAAAGAGTGTATTGATATAGAGGAAAATATGGCAGAAGGTCTGAAAATACCTCAAGGTAGTGTGAAAAGTGAAGACACCGCCAGCAGCACGTCAAACCCCAGGAATAATGTAGAGGAAATAACTGATTTAGTGGCAAAAAAACTGAACGTTCAAGGGCAGAGGAACTACACAAACAATCCTATGAGAGTACCCATGCTTAGAAGATGTGTGCATTGTGGAGGTGATCATCCTTCTCATTTGTGCAATAGGGGAATAGTTTTACCACCTGCTTATGCTTACAATAGACCACCCGCCCCAGGATCTATGCATTATTGTAGCATAGAACAAAGGTACACAAATCACAGCACAGAAAACTATCCTTACAATCGGAAGTCAAGACTAGTACAACCACCCATGAGACCTTATGGATACCCTCAGAGAGATCAAGGAGGAGAAGCCTTTAGATATCCCACATATCAGCATCAGGCACCAACACCACAAGCTTATGCTTACCAAGGGTACACTCAACCACAACCCGTGTTAGGACAACAACCGCCTCACCCTCAGAATGTTGTCCCAGTAAAAATGGCTCAACCAGAAGAGAATCCAGAGAGAGCAATAGTTCCAGCCACGCCATTGGCTAGTAATGAGCCTTATGACCCATCTTATGACCCTAGCCAAGGAAATTATTCCGCATACGAGGGCACTATTGAATACAGACAATCTTACGAGCCATATGCCATTGTTATGGAAGGACCGGATAGCTCTTACAGGTATGAGCAGGATTATTTGTCATTAATGTACATAGATCCCAGAACACCTTTACCCTCCTGACCAATGAATAGACCACCTGCACCTAGAGGACCAAGTTATAGATGTGGAGGAGATCATTTTATCAGAGAATGTACATTAGCCAACCCACCACCACTGCAGTGAATTTGGGAAGGATATTGTAGTGATTGTGGCAAAGAACATCTCTTTAGAGACTATCCCAAGAACCCCAATAAAGTTAACTCAAACATGCAGATCAATGTGATAGAAGTGATAGAGTCATTGGGGAGCGATAAGGAGTACATAGTACCTCTAAAAGCAATAACCAGAGCTAAAATGAGAGAAAGCTCAGAAAGAATCAAAGAAAATGATCATGCCAACAAAGACTTGAATATACCCACACCTCAAGTAGTTGCAGACTCTGAAGATTCTGGGAAAAGTATTACAAGTAAAGAGACCCAAAGATGGAAGAATCGTAGAGAAAGGATGAAAGAAAAGAAACTACAACAAAATATGGAGGACGAAAAAAACAAACAGGGCCAAGAAGAAAAACAAAAACTTGAAGGAGAAAATAAGATAGAAAAGTGTAAAAATAGGAGGCAAGATCAGTTCTAGCTGATCCTATGCCAGAAGAGTTAGCCATGTGGATTCAGGCATACTAGGCACGAATAAGAGCAGGACCAACCATTGAACAACATGAAAAGGAATATCCTAGAGGTGACCTAGAGAAAGAAAGGTTGGAGATATGTAAGAAATTAATTGAAGTGGCTTAACAGACTCTAGAAAAACATGTTCAACACCTACCCACCTCAAGAATTCAGGAAAAAGTATTCCAAGAGTTTATCACCCCTAATGATCCCGAGAAAGGAAAAGAAGACGAGACCTGTGGTGAAAATTACTGCGAGAATAAAAGAGAAGGATTCGTTATACCCGAAGTCGAAGGGGAGTGGCCTAAAGACTTGTGGGCAAAATTCCAAGAAGAAAGATGGAAGAAAGCTTAAGGAATTGAACCACCCTTTGAGGAGTTAGAAGAAGAAGGTGAATTTGAAGCATCAATACCTGAGTTAAACTCAGAAGGATTATTACAACTTGAAGAGAGCAAAAAAGATGAAGATAGTGTGAAGGCTTTACCAAATTACACGGGGGAATATGAACGTAATTCTGAATTATATTGCATTCCGTGAGTGAGAAGAAAAGAGCAGAATCCATCAATTCAAATATCGGACATTATACAACATCTTAAAAAAGTAAAAATCCCTTGTACTCTGACATTGGAAGAACTCTTGAAGGTAAAACCACAATTGAAGGAGAAACTAACTAGTCAATTGGGGACAAGGTCAGATGAAAAGGAGATGCCTGATGGAGCAACCACAATCAAAATCCCAGCCGACAAGGTGGGAGATTTCAGTGAGGGAGATGAAGGGAACACGTGCCTCCCCATTACTTACAGAGGTTACACTATGAAAGCCATCTTAGACTCTGGAGCAGGAGTAGGAATTGCGACCAAAGAACTTTGGGAAAAATGGGGGAAACCAGCTTTAAGACCAACACGGATGAAGATTCAAATGGTAGATGGACACACGAAATGACCCCTGGGATTATTGGAAAAAGTAACTTTTATTACCTGTGGAGTTGAATTCGAGCACACCTTAGCAATCTGTCAATTTGAAAAGGCTAGCAATTATGAGATGATACTTGGAAGACCCTTCATGAGACAACTTAAGGTAGTGCAAGACTGGGGAAAAGACGTGGTATACTTGCAGCATGAGGGAACCACGACCAGAATAAATATCCATACATATATGTATCAAGATGTTCCTCCCTTGCAATGGAATCTAGTTCATAAGGAGAAAGATGATCAATCGATTCACAGTACAGGTTCGAGTGACCAAACGTGGATGAACGAAGACACTCATCTATGGATATGTCAGGCAACAAAAAGGGAAGAGGAAAGGAAGAAAGGATGGCAGCAAAGGCAGGGAGTCACTAGATCTGTATAGGATCCGGCTTACATGCCCCAAATATTCCTAGATGAAGAATTTGAACCTCATGGGTGGATGGAGATCTTAGCTACTCTTGATGTATGTGTAAAGGAAGAGGTAATAACCATGAATGAATGCATCGATGAGGAAGGATATGACGTAAATTTATACGTGGTTATTCTCCAGGAAGCTGAAGAAGGAGAGGCAATTGAAAAAGAATGGAAGGAGAATTATGAGAGCATTGAAATGGAGCATGAACAAATTGAGGCAGAAGGCAAAAATCAAAGAGTAAGTGTCATAACTAATGGGTTGAATAAAGGAATGACACAGAGAGAAGAACTTGGATTAGATAAGGAAAACGAAGAAGGAGAAAACAAGCCTCAAGATCAATTCGAAGTACCTACTCACTTCAAGAAATATGAGGTAGAAGAGAGGAAAATTGCTATCCAAATGCCAAAACGGGAAGCACAACTAGGAATAGCATATGACAACAAAGAACAGACCAAGAAAATAGTAGTAACTTTGGAGGAAGGAGAAGAGCGATGTACCTTTATAGGACAGGATGTCTCAATGGAGGAAGAACAAGAGTTAATATGACTCATAAGAGAATATAGGGACGTCTTTGCTTGGACATATAAGGATTTAAAAGGAGTAGATCCCTCTATTTGTGCCCATAGAATCCCTATGACATCAGAAGCCAAACCTTCCAAACAAAGACCATACACATATAATGATGTTTACTCAGCAAAAATTAAGGAGGAGATAGATAAGTTGTTGGACGCAGGCTTCATTTATGAGATCAAACACACGGAATGGGTATCACCTTTAGTAGTCGTGCCGAAAAAGAATGGCAAGTTAAGGGTATGTATTAACTTGAAGAAAGTAAACGCTGCCACCATACGAGAGAGTTACCCATTACCTATCTTTTGGAAAGGGTTGCAGGAAAGGAGTCTATAGTTTTCTGGACGGCTTTTCAAGATATAATCAGGTAGCAATTGCTCCTGAGAACCAACATAAGACAACCTGTGCAACTGAATGGGGAGTGTACACATTTAGGGTTATGCCTTTTGGTCTAACTAATGCTCGAGCCACTTTTCAAAGGTTGATGTGTCATGTGTTCAAGGAATTCTTAAGGAAGAGCATGGAGGTATATGTGGATGACTTATGCACTTATTCAACCATACGATCAGAACATATCCCAGAACTAAGAAAGATCTTTGCCAAATGTCGACAATATAGAGTTTGTCTTAATCCAAAAAAGTGTGTCTTCATGGTTCGACAAGGGAAGATATTAGGACACATTGTCTCTAAAAATGGGATTTCCATGGATGAAGACAAAATCAAAGTGATTCTGGATTTGCCGAGACCAA
The DNA here is from genome assembly GCA_020310875.1 of Ceratopteris richardii. Taxonomy (NCBI): domain Eukaryota; kingdom Viridiplantae; phylum Streptophyta; class Polypodiopsida; order Polypodiales; family Pteridaceae; genus Ceratopteris; species Ceratopteris richardii. Next base: position 198,067,226 of record CM035409.1, read on the forward strand.
AGACGGCTAAAGAAGTGCAAGCATTTATGGGACATTGCGGATACTATCGTAGGTTTATCCACATGTATGCCATAATCTCCAAGCCTCTTTACGCATTATTGTCTCAGTTTATTTGGACAGAAGAATGTGAAAAGGCCTTCAACGAATTGAAGAGTCGCTTGAGTTCAACACCAATCCTTAGAGTTCCTGATTGGAACAAACCATTTCATATTCATGTAGATGCTTCCAAGTTTACCATTGGATGCATCTTAGCACAGCCAGCAGATACAAGAAAGTTAGACCACCCTATAGCCTATGCCAATAGACAATTAAATCAAGCAGAATGCAATTACACCACGACGGAGCGAGAGGGTTTAGGGATGGTGTATGCAGTGAAGAAGTTTCGACACTACCTATTGGCAAATAAATTCAAATTCTTCATCGATCATCAAGAGCTACTGTACTTAGTCAACAAGCCTTGTAATACAAGACGACTAGTACGATGGTTTCTATTGCTAATGGAATTTGATTTTGAAGTAGTAGTCAAGAAAGGAAATACACCCATCCGAGCAGATCACCTATCAAGAATGACACATGGAGAGCCCCCCACGGCAGTACCAAATGATTTGCTAGATACTTATCTTTTTAACCTCGAAGTATGTCCCCAATGGGCAGAAAAATTGATCCCTATCCTCACATACGGACCTAAACATGGGATCACTACAAATAGAAGTCAGGAGTTATGGAAGACTAAAAATCTCCACATCATTGTTGGAAGCTTATACCACCAAGATCCAAGTGGGTTACTCATGAGATGCGTGGAGGAAGAGGAACAAGAGATGTGGCTTCAAAAAACACATGTAAATCAATGGAAAACTCATTTAAATGCGAATGGAACATGGCAAACACTGAAGAGATTAGGCGTATACTAGCCAACCATGTAGAGGGATACACATAACTATGTATCGACCTGCCCAACCTGTCAAGTACGAAGGCAAGAAGAGAGCTCTACTCTATGTTACTCCATTGTAGCACCTAGATGGAGTATGCCTCTAGTAAAATTCTTGAAGACACAGGAGTACCCAGAAGGAGCTACTCTAGCAAGAAAACGTGCCCTCACAGAGAAAAGCAAGGACTATGTTCTTATAGGAAAATAGCTCTTCAAGAGAGGAAGAGACAATCATCTACGAATGTGCATTCATGAAGACGAGTATCTTTCTATCTTAGAGATGGCACATACAGGAGCTGCAGGAGGAAATTTTTCTACAGATAAAACTGCAAAAATGATTCTCTTTGCAGGAATGTGGTGGCTAACTCTACATCAAGATGCAGCCACTTACGTCTAAAGATGCGACACCTCTCAACAAACAAAGTATCCTATTAGAAGAGATGAAATGCCACTAAAACCTATGATGAGTGCCAAAGCATTTACCAAATGCGGAATAGATTTTGTAGGACCAATTAGTCCACCAGCTAAAGGTTCCCATGCCGAGTATATAATTGTAGCAACAGATTATCTGATCAAATGGCTAGAAGCCAAAGAAACCAAGAAGAATGATGCAAGGACCATGGCTAAGTTTCTCTTTGAGAACATATTCACTAGGTTTGGATTGCCTATCAAAATTGTGAGTGATAGGGGCACACACTTCGTCAATGAAGTAATAGAAGCCTTAATGAATGAATTCTTAGTGATTCATAAGAAATCAGCCCCTTATCACCCCCAAGCCAACGGACAGTCAGAAAGTTCGAACAAAATCTTATGCACAATCCTCACTAAAATTGTTAACAATGGCAGATCCGACTGGGACAAGCAATTACATCATGCTTTATGGGCATTCCGAGTAGCCTACGAAACAGCCATAGGAACTACTCCCTTTAACTTAGTGTACGGACAGAATGCCATCTTGCCAATTGATTTCCTGGTACCTACTCTTAGAGTACCTGCAAATTACGAATGGACTGGACATGAGTTATCAACTCAATTGGATCAAATATAAAAGTTACATGAAACAAGATTACAAGCTGTGGCAGGTATTTACGCTGCAAAAAGGCGGCAGAAGGCATATTTTGATGCGCATATTAAAGATAAAAACATGAAGGAAGGAGATTTGGTCCTGGTTTATATGTTGAAGCAACATGCAAAGAAACTACGAAACAGAGGATATGGTCCTGGTTTATACGTTGAAGCAACATGCAAAGAAACTATGAAACAGAGGATATCTACCAGCAGAGCCATCAGCTTAGCAACCCTAGATGGAGAAGTATTGCCAAACTATATAAGTGTTTGCCAAGTAAAAAAAATATTTAAAGCCATTGATAGAGGAAATAATGTCACGACTTCTAATGGCTAAAACTAGACGAGAAGAGGATGAACGAATACGAGAAGAAGCAAGACAGGAAGCTCTAAAACGAACCAAGAAACGAAAGGAATGGATGAGAGAGAGAGATGAAAGATATCGGCAAGGAGAAGAACTCATCCAATGGCTAACTTTAGAGCCTCTGAAAACCTAGGACAACAAACAAAGCAACTATATTTGAATTTGGGTGCTGGAACAAAAGAATACCACTTAGTGGATACTCTCATTGACACAGGAGCAACTGTTAGCTGTATCAAGTCTTCATTGACTCAGAAACTCAAGGAAGAATTACGCCCATCTAAAGCAGAGCTGATTGGAATAGGGGGAAAAGTTACTAAATGCATAGGGGAAATTACCTTGTCACTACATCTCGGAAATAACACAATGCAGCAAAAACTCTTGGTGTGTCATGATCAAGACTTATTAGAAGAACTTGTGTTAGGTCAAGATTAGATATATGAGTATGAAGTGACTATCCAATTAGCCTTGGGTTACATATTGGCCAAGATAGAGCACCATGAGGTATTCAGCGTGTTAGAAGAACAACCTGTCAAAGCCAAATGTATAGACCTGAGAGATCACTCACGCATGCATGATGATGAATGTACATCCATCTCCACTATGGAAACCTCACTATCAAGTACTTTATGTGACAATACACCGAATCTCAATCTAGCACACCCTCCTAAACTAGTGAACCTCACTGCTAGTATCATTTCCAATAAAAGCCCCGGTGAGGAATCAAGCACAAGAGGGACTAGGCAGCAAGATTGTCACGAACTTTCACGCATTAGAATATATCCCATCCCTCACACTGGACAGACTTGGATCCGAAAAGATCAGGTGACAACATATCATCAGCAAGGGAGCTATTTTCTCCACAGGAAACAACAAAGGTACGAGGAATCGAGTCAAGCTGGACTCCGAGGTCCACGAAGGATTGCTAGAGTATGGATTCCAAAGAAAGTGATTGCCACCCAATCAGCGAGAACGCAGATATGGATTCCCAAATCATATGCACCAATGGCGATCATCAAAGGCAAAACATCAACAACCAAGAAGTATCAGTACGACAGGAAAACTAACAATCAAGAAATCGATAACTACTTGAATGCTCAGAAACAGAGATACACAACAAAAACAAGTCAATGATTCGAAGGGCTGGCAAAGCGGAAGTATGACTTGAGAACTACAGCACGCTCCAAAAACAATGGAGAAACAGTCTGTCGCAGAAGAATAAAGCAGATCTGGATGCCCAAAGGCAAAACAATCTGTATGCATCGGGCAGAGATTTCAATTTGCACACATCTTGAGTTGCAAGAGTCTTGAGCATGCACAATAGGGCCACATTACAAGGCCATGCATTCGCCACCTAATAATTCTTCTTCTGGATAGTGAAGCACATTTCCCTCTTAGGGAATAGGATAGCACTTGTACAATAATCTCAAGGAAAATAATTAACAGTACAATAAAAGCTTCGGCTAGGTACTAATGCTTTTGTTTTCTTTCAGAAAAAAATATAATAGAAAAAATATGTATGTATGAAGAAAAAAAAATCCCAGGTACTAACTTTCTCACACCCACAAGAAAGGGATGACACACGTCACTCGGAGAGTTGCTAAATTTATGGAGGATAAGTAAAGGATAATTCTTGATACCAGCTTTACACTGATTACTGGTATGTATTGAGTGCAGATGGCATCTTCAAAATTCTGAGGCTACACAAGAGGAAGAAGTGTTGCATCTTCCCTTAGAATTGATCTCAAAGGCAAGAGGTCATTGGTTCCTTGAAGATCAACCTGTGTGCGATCTTCTCTTCATGTCCGCCATTAAGATTATGGATAGGGATCACTACTTCCCAATGATATCACAAGATTTCCAAACCATAATACAGGGACTACCATGCATCACGGATGTTTGGACAAGAGCTGGAATAGATGCATTTCTGCGACTTCCCATATACTTACCAGATTTTCAGCAATGCACACACTCCAATCTGCACCAAATAAGCCGTCAATCCCGGAAGCAAAAGTGCTTGATAAAATTGATGCATGGAAAACAATTCAATTCACCCATGAACTGATCAACAAAGCTTTTGGATGGAGTCAGGATGGCCTCACTAATGTCAAAGATGAATGTCATGACGCGAAAAAGAAGACCTTTCTAGAAATAAACAGGACATATATAGAAGAATCGGTTCGATTAGTGCATCAACATTTTTGTTTTCCCAGTATGCACAGATATACAGCGCCTCAGAAAATCGTAGTTCAATTGCTTTCCCATGCGATGAGGCAAGTTGGAAATAAAGTAAATCTTACTCCATATATTCAAGACCGCCTATTCGAAGCCAAGAAGAAGTGGAGTCAGAAGAAGTTTTTGAATGGAAGTTCGGCATTGACCTTGCTAATCTACAAATTGCTTGAGATGAAAGAATGTTTACGTTTGATGCCAGACTCCATAGAAATGGCAAATTATGTAGAGTCGGCTACTGTTCCAAAGAAAAAGAAAACAGTTATCTCCACAAAAGAAGTGGGAACCAGTTCCAAGGAACCCATGCGAGGGACTAAGTGCGCTCGAGAAGAAGCGGCACAAGAAACACCACAATCCAAATGGACACACACGTTACCAAAGATCCCTCTGACAACCTCCCATCACAAAAAAAGATCTCTCAGCGGCACTAGAAGAAACCCATACGTACATGCGGGGCCAGGTGAACCTCAATGTACAAGGACATCAATATAGATAGGCAAGACGAGGCCAACACCAAAAGGACAAAGAACATACTCCAGAACTGGTTGCCAGATATGAAGAATTGGGACTGGAGGATTCTAGTTCTATAATCGAAGTCAAAGGACAATGTACTACATTAATGGAGAAGAATCACAAGCTCCAGGAACAACTGATGGAGCTACAAAGACAACATAAAGTAAGTGAAGCGGACAAAGAGAGAATGAAAGCTAGAAGCAATCTATTAGAAATGCAGCTCAAAGTATATATGGAGGAAAACGACAATCTACGCAACAGGAATAAAGAACTGATGAAGGCACTGCTTTACGACCAACCAATAGATAAACAAGAGACAATAGCAACTGAATAGAAGGAATTGAACGATCAGGTTGCAAAGTATGCAAATCTGCTGAAACAAGAGCAAAGCTTAAAAGAAGAATGGGAACAAAAGTACATACAAGACACAAATGAGATTAGGAAACAACTTAAAGCTACTGAAGCAAAAATCTTAGTAATTTATAATGAAAATGCCCATCAAATAGCGAAAATCAGCAATGATCTTCTCATGGCTAAAGACGCGCTCCAGATATCCCTCCACAAAGTTAAAGAAAAGACTGAATGTCTTGCACAACTAGAAGCTCAAATAGAACAAAGAGCAAACATCGGGACACCAGTAGAGCCACAACCAGAGAATCCTACTGACGAGGTAGAGGTACATCCTCTATCTCCCCCGATCCATCATTCTCCAATAAAAGAGCAGATGGCGAAACCATGTGATGATCATCCCATGCCATATACTGCAGAAATAGGTCAGAAGGAACGGCACTATTGGTGTCCCGATTGACAGAAAATTTTGAAAATAAAGTTGTCAAAGTCATGAAAGAAGCCAAAATAAAAGGAAAAGACTTGGATACAATAATGAAGCCTTTCAATATTCCGTATGGACTCTTGAAAGAGGAAACACGACAATATATAAAGAAGATCACACAAAAGGATCCAGATGAGCAGTTGTACTTCAAAGACAATACATTCAATTACACTCAAGAAGAATTTGAAGCTGCACAACATGTGCGGAGGAAATTTTTGGAGAAAAATCATACTTTGCGGGCGCACTGGCAAGCAACACCATATTTATTATAGGTAAATCCTTCCTATTGCCCGACACCATGTCGTAGAGAAGCACGTGAATTTTTGGATATGCAAAAGAGTGGTGTGCTCAATAAACAGTGGTTAAATTATCCTCTGCTTCCAAGTCCACCTCACAATTACTTACCGACTAAGGATTACATGGTGAAAACCATTGAATTTTGGCTACATCGATATGCAACAGTACCTGATCTAACTATCAAGATGACTAATAAAATGCTCAGCATGATACTTACAATTTTGAAAGTATTCAAACACGCAGCATACACATTTCTAAATTTCATCGGTATTAACCAAGGCACAGATATCCTTATTTTTGATCTATCTGTTATGCCTAGCCGCCCAACAATCATGGCATATTATTCAAGGCTCATGTTCTTACCAAGCCCATATATGCAAACCTTTGAGGAAGCCTTTTTTACTAGATTTTTTGAATTTGACTCCGAGATTTTCTTAAAAATGTCAATGAATCTGAATGCTAGAATGGTGGCATATGAATTGAGCTTCTTCACAGATCATAGACATCCACCACATGACGATGTGAAAGCTGAACAATGGAAGCAACTACTGATACGTGAAGCTAATCTGCTTAATGAGACAGAGCAAAAGGTTTACGAAACATACTCCCGTCGAATTCCAAAGCCTGTCATGGACGACAGAGTTCAGGAGGGGGCAGTGTTGAGGGAGAGTCCAACAAAAAGAAGAAAAGAAAAAGACCAAGAAAGAAGCTTCACTAAAGGTATTATATTTGAAGACATATCTCTGCAGGAAGCCCCGCATGGGCATGCAACACCCATCTCTGCACAGAGCCCCGCAGGGGCATACAACATGGGAAGGTATGCAAGCGACAAGGGCGGATCAAGGCCAACAAGTATCCATGAAGAAGTGCAAGAAGATATCTGGGGGATCTAGAGCCCCAAGAAGGTGCTTCAACCTCTTGATCTTAGGAAGGTCCAGATCGAAGGCTGAAGGTCCACACCTTCATACCTTCCACTGGTTGCGTGCGTGGCAGCCCGACTTAATGTAGCAACCCAGATTTAAAAGGAGCGATTGGAAAACTATCCACGGTTTGTGTACGGGGAAACAAGAAGAAGAGGCCACAACTAATGCAACAGGTCCTGAGTTATGATCTATTTCTTGACCGCTGGTAAAACTATACCATCATAACTTCAATAGAAGCAAGCAGTGAACAACTACGGGCACAAAGATTGAGACACGAAGCTAAGCCTGTCAAGGGACGACAGAGACAAAGAGGGGGAGAGTGTTGCAAAGCAAAGAAGAGCAAAGAGGTAGAGAAAAATAAGGGCACCAAAATTTTTCTGATTTGGACACTTTATTCTTGTATTATGGCCATTTTGTAATATATTTTCCAATGTAAATGTACTAGATGAGTCCTCTAGATGCATTCCCATAGAGATTTGTAGCTTACCCTTGTAAATTAGTAGGACATTAGCCTTTCCGTTAATAAAGTGCCGGTCTCTTGTGTGAAAGGACCATTTTTAGGGCACATGTATATACATGCAAACATATACACATACATATATGCATACATATACACATATACATACATATAACATAAACACACATATACGTATCCACATATATATGTACACACATACACATGCATGCATATACACTCATTCATACAAAATACATGCATTTATCCCATAATAATGTGTATCTGTGTATATGTGAATATGTGTGTATGTGTAAATGTGTATATGTGAATATGTGTGTATGTGTAAATATGTATATGTGAATGTTTATGTATGTAAATAATCAGATTATTGATATCAAATACCATTATTTATAGATTTCGATCAATCATATAGAACTCCACCACTGTCTCCTAATCATGCAAGGACTATATACTGTAAGTATATCAAACTTTTAATTTTAAATATATTTGATAGATACATAATTGATATATTTTTTTGTTTCTTGTTATAATCAGATTCTGATCAATTAGAGGGCACGCCACCACCTCCTACCCATGCAACGGCTTCACATGTGTCCTTTGATAGGAATTTTATGATGAATTTTATTATCAAGAGCATATTATATGTTGGTGTAACTCTTGCTATGGCACGTATCGAAGACCATGATTGGAGTGTATTGAACATGAGGCAGAGTATGGTACTTTTGAGCATGCACCATCACTTGGTCAACGTGATAATGTTTGGGTATGTATTTTTTCTATAAATTAATGTCATTATTTTATTTAAAAACCATATACAAAATCAAATTATTGTTGATATACAAGAATACTTGCTCGATGATGATGATAATAATTCTCATAATGTTAATATACCTCGTACACGTCATGGACTTGCTGTTCATCAATTACAAGTAGAGGTTTCTAGAAATCCTCTACCTCCTAGTTTAGAGACTGAATTGGCTGGAGATTATCCATTGCCAGCTCATGATCATTCTCTAGTACAAACATATGATAGAAGAAGATATGGAGGATGGAATAGAGGACCACTTCCTTTTAGATGGAGAGGTTTTCAACTTTTGGGGTAATCTCTATATGATTGCTCCATCCACTATTACTAATGCTAGTCATGGTCTCTTTATTGTAGAGGATTTGTATGTGCCTTCGAACTCTGAAGTCACTCTTATGTCATTTTGTGGTCCTATATATGGATGGGGAGATTGGCATTGACTCGCATGTTATGTTCAAAGCATGAGTACTCATGGAATATGCTTGAATGCAGCATCCCTTACTAGTAGAAGGATTTCACATGCACAAAATGAAAGATTATATATTGATGGAAGACCTTACATGCATGGAAGTATAGCAAGTTTAATAAATAGTAGTTGAGGGTTACATAATAGTCAAGGACTAATTGCACATTTGAGGAGCATGAAAATAGTCATGAATCACCATACATGAGTAGAGATGTATCAAGATACATAGTTGTCAATGCTATTACTACATTACATGCTGGTGATGAATATTTAGTGAATTATGGATGGCGTAGACCTCCAAGAGCGCCTCTTAGCTAGAGAGAGAATGAAAATTTTCTATCCATATTTAATAACTTATATATTTAATTTTATGTTTAAAGTAACCTTTTTATTCATTTATGGAATACTAATTATTTTTATTCATGTGTGTAGATTCCAATGTTTTGATGATATTCACAATTGCCAATAAGACCTCATTTATCAGAAGCTTCTATGAAGGCTACGCAAAAGTGATCCTGTGGAATATGCAAGGTTGAAAGATCTATATTCAAAAGAAGATAAAGTACAAGATGTGTGCGACAATGATGAAGACGATGGCATGACAGATTTTGTTGAGGATTGGTATCAAAATGTTAGTAAGAGCATTGATATTTCTAAAAATGAGAAATACCTTCGAGAGGAATGTCCAAAGCATGTATATGAAGGAAGTCATTTGACATGACTAAGTGTGAGCTTACTTATTCTCAGTCTTCAAAATCGTTTTGAATGGAGTAATGTATCTGTTTCGGCACTATTAAGGTATAATTTTCAATTTTCTATCTATTTATATATATACATGAATAAATGTATACATATAAATACATGCATATATAGACATACACATAATTATACATGAATGCATACACACACATAAACATACACACACATATACACACATACACATGTTATGAGAGTAAGGTCAAATTATACATAATTATATCGAATGAAGATTTTTTGTCATCTAGCCTTTAGAATTGTCCACCCAACCTTTAGAATCTTCCTGACACATCTATTTCTCCTATTTTAGTCGACTTAATATCTGTGCTACTAACTCTTTTAAGAACTTTGCATACAAATATTAAGTATCACTTAGCTATGGAGGTATTAGGTCGTTAGGAAAATGGGAGGATCAAATTTATCTTGAAGATTTTGAAGGATGGAAAAATAATTTCAAAGGATGGGTGGAAAGAAAGCATCCATTCAATGCTGGTTTTTATTCTTACTTTAGCTAAGGTAAGAACAAGAACTTGCATTGAATGGACACTTTCTGTCCGCCCATGTTTTAAAACTATTCATGCATCTTTCAAAATCTTCAAGATAAATTTGGTCCTCCTATTTTCCAAATGACCTAATACCTCCATAGTTAACTGATATTTTATATTTGTAAACAAATATGTAAGCCTTAGTTAGCAAGGCAGGTAATAGATTGACTATATGTGAGATAGCCAGATGATTCAATGGTCTAGATATCTATATGAAAGCCTACAAACCACAATAAACAAAAAGAAAATTAGAAATGAAATCAAATATACACAGTTACACATGCATACATACACGTACATACAATACACATATATATACACATAAACATACATATACACATGTTATGAGAGTAAATTCAAATTATACATACCTGTATCAAATGAAGATATTTTGTCCATCTAACCTTTGTAATTGTCTGCCCAAACTTTAGAATCTTCCTAACACATCTGCTTCTCCTATTCTAGTCGACCTAATACCTGCACTGCTAACTCTTTTATGAACTTTGCATACAAATATTAAGGATGAGTTAGCTATGGAGGTATTAAGTCGTTTGAAAAATAGAAGAAGTAAATTTACCTCAAAGAATTTGAAGGATGGAAGAATAATTTTAAAGGATGGGCAGACACAAAGCATCCATTCAGTGCAGGTTTTTGTTTTTACCTTAGCGACGATAAGAACAAGAACTTGCATTGAATGAACACTTCATGTCCGCCCATACTTTAGAATTATTCATCCATTTTCCAAAATTGTCAAGAGAAATTTGCTTGTCTTATTTTCAAACAACCTAATACCTCCATGGTTAACTGATACTTAATCCTTGTAAAAAAATATGTAAGTCTTAGTTAGCAAGGCAGGTAATAGATTGACTATAAAATGGGAGACAACCAAACGATTCAGTGGTCTAGATATGAAAGTTTGCAAACCACAATATACAAAAAAAGAATTAAAAACAAAATCAACTATACACAAATACACATGCATACATACATATACATACATACATACACATTCATACATACATACACATATATACACACATACACATACATATATGCATACACATACACATACATATATATACATACATATACACCTATAAAACACATATACACACATACATACATATACACATACACATACGTATACACATGCACATGCATATACACATCCACATACACATACACATAAGCATACACATATATAAAATTATATGCATATATATAGGTATATTTATTTATTTATTTTTATTAATATGTCTTTTTTGATGAACTTACCTGTTATTATCTAAAAAGTTTTTAGCAAGTCAGAATATTCTTCCTCACCTCACATGATGAAATGAATAAGATAATCAACAATCTTCGTATAGATTATCAATGTATACATGCATGTCCTAACGATTTTATTTTAGATAGAGGTGAATATTCAAGCTCAACATGTGATGATCCAAGATGACACGTATCACTTTTTCATTTCTCTGACATGTATAGTGGTCACGTCGTTATATGTTAGGGACACTTCATTGAGCTTTATTAGATTTATCTATCGAGAGTGATGGCACATTTGTTTCTTGCCAGCTCACTCATTTGCGGACATTAGGTGTTTCCTTATGTACTGGTCGTTATATATTGCAATAGTTGTATTCTTGTTTTTAGGTCATTCTTGTACATTCCTTTTTCTGTAAAAGAAGAAGAAGAAGAAGATCATTCTTCCTTGCCTCAATCTGTGTGTGTGTGCATCTCTTTGAGAGTGAGAGTTTGTGTGCGAGCTCTCTTTCTTATCTCCTTCCTCATGACATGGTATCAGAGCTAGCATGGCTGTAGAGAGCTCGTGGAGAAGGCGACTGTGAAGAGTACATGACAAGGCATGGAGAAAACCCGATTCACAAATGACCTCCGTTTGCTACGAAAATCAGAGCCATCTCGACCTCCGTTTCAAGCCCGCAAGGGGGGGCCCACAGAAAAACCAAGTCAGTTTTGGAAACTCTAACTTGTGTTGTGTTCAACAACACTCATATATTCGAGATCCATAATTTCAAGTGATTCTGTAACTGTTGATACACACAAACTATGTTTTTCTGAGATCGAACTATCACGTCATAGTGTGATAGTGTTCAAGCAGAAGTGCTACTTGTAGTGTTTTATAGTGTTGTGAATTGGTGCAAAAATGGCAAACGTAGATGGAATGAGTCAACTTATGAGCGATAAGCTGGACAAGAACAACTTCCATGCTTGGAGATTCAGAATGATGAATTTCCTGATGGGAAAAGGGTACTAGAAGTACATCAAAGGAGAGAATGAAAATGCCCCGCAGTTACTAGAGAGGAATCAGACTACAGAATAGTTAAGAGCATATGAGGAATGGAATCAAGGAGCACGAAAGCTAATGTATTGGCTATCTGTTAGCATACAGGATAGCATGATTGGGCACATACAGGATGCCAAGACTCCGAAAGAGGCTTGGAACAGTTTGGTCATATTGTACGAGACCAATACAAAGGCACAAAAATTGCAACTCAAGAACGAGCTGCATACATTGGAGAAAAAGAGCATGTCTGTAAGTGACTACACTCTGAAAATCAAAAGCATATGTGAGTCACTTGCATCTATTGGCATGAATGTAGATGATGATGATGATAAGGTGGAAGTGTGCCTTTGTGGTTTAGGAGCTGCATATAAGCAGTTCAGAACTTCGATACAGACCAGGGAAAATATTCTAAATTTTGCTGATTTGGTATCTATGCTGATTATTAAAGAAAAGAATCTTGGTGAGGATTCAAACTCCCAAGGAAAACCCAGTTCTAAGCAGGTATTCTACTATGGCAGAGGAAGAGGTAGAGGTTTCGAAAGTGGAAGAGGAAACAATAACTAAGACCAAAGTCAACAACAAAATCATGTAGGAGGAAGAGGACAGTTTCAAGGCAGGGGGAGCCAAAGAGGTCGCAGAAATTTCCAAAGAAATGATTCAGCTAATGACAGTACAAGATGTTGGAATTGTGGTAAACCTGGACACTTTGAATGTGATTGCAGGTTGAAGAATCAAAATAACAGAAGGCGATAAATTCAACGGAAGTTGACATGAAGACGCAGTCCGGGTGTTGCGGCCGATGGAAGTGTTGGATCTTTAGCGATGTGGCCGACGGAAGTGTTGCCGACGAACGAACACGAATAGCTGCTATCAAGTTCTGCTTCTGCTGAAGTACCCACGCTCTCCTCCCCTCCAGAGCTTGGACAAGTTACGCAAAGAGTTATTACCCGATAGTATATCAGCAACATATTCACTGCGCGGTCTGGAAGCAATTGTTGAAGCAAAGCGAGCACTTGATCAAGCCGACCTCAGCATCGCGCCCTTGAGGGATGTTAGCGCCGCCGGATTGGAAGATTGTATAATAGAATCTTGTTCGCACGAGTGAAAAAAGTAGTTACAATAGTTTGTAAAAAGTTATATAAATCAAGAAAGACGTGCAAAAATGGGGGTCGTGACAATCACCAGACTGTCTGTCTGGGTGACTGAGCGGATCGTGTCTGTAGCGTCTGTTTTGCATAATCTTTGTGTTCAAGTTCTTGTTTTGTATCTTGTTTGCCTGTCGCTCTTGTTTATCAACCGTCAATCTCTGTTCTGTTGATGAACTTCATAACATTAGAGAGATAACCGTACTGTCAGTCTGAGTGACTGGTCTGAGTGTTACTATGTATCGAGTGGAGTAATTCCGAGTATCTTGGCAACTCTCTGAGTATTCGGTGTGTATCTATGTTTCGGCTTATCAATTGTCTGATGATATCCATGACGATTGTAAGTCTCAGTTAGCTCGCGTAACGGACTGTCTCTTTTCCTGAACGTTCTGTAAGTGTACGACGAGTCTATGCAGTCATGGTAATTTTCTGGTAGTTATGATGTCTTAATCTGTCTGTAGTGTCTATGTTCAGGAATCTCGACACATTCCGGTGATATTTCGGTAACAAAATCGCAGTTTTTCGACGACGGTTTACCATTTCTTGGTGAATCTTCAGCCCAGTCACCGCTATTGGGAGTAAGCTTCCCTACATTTGACATCAAGAAGGAGGGTAGCTTGTTCGAAACCGAGATTCAAAGCATACTGAACAAGATTATCGAACCGGAAAGTGCACAGTTCGACGATACAGATTCTGATAATTCAGATATTCAGCCCCGAGATATAGAAGATATTCACAATACACTCGCCATGAACGGGCAACAACAACAACAACAACAGCAGCAACAACAAGTATGCCCACCAAGACCGACTCCGACAGGAGTAACGTACACCTGGATGCTCATGTACGCACATTCGAGATAAGCTACGCAGTTCTCAACCATCCACCTAATCCGGCATATAAGGCTATTGTTTTCCAATCGACATTGGTCAACGAAGCAGCTAGATGGCTTACAAGAATATGATATTAACCATTTTGGCACTTATGAAGCAGTAAGAGATGCCTTTTTGCAGAGATTCAGGCTAAAGAAGAATCCAGCCGAAATTTTTGACTACCTACAAAACAATAGATAGAAGATAAATCAAACAGTACAGGAATACGTGACGCTATTCAGGACTCACTTGAGGCAGTTACCACTAGTGCATGCCAACCTACCGGACGACGTTATTACTCAGTGGTTTATCAATGGATTGACCCCGCAACTTAAACAGATTATGATCATATGCTGTGTAGGAGCTATGACGCTAGATGCAGTGATTGCAATGGCTCTGCAACTGGAAAACAAGGTTGGAGGATTTACAGAAGATCTAGAGTGGTTAAAAGCAAATAGAAATACCACCAAAGATCCGACCAGACAGATGTACTGCACTACATGCAAGAATTCAGGCCATACTAGTGCCACTTATGCACTTAATCAGTTGATTTGTGCTATCTGTAACACTACCGGACACACCACCGAAAACTGCGCATATAACGCCAAAGTGCAGGGAACAACGACTGTCAATGCAATTATATAAGAACCAGGGCAGCCTACCAATCACTATGTTCCTCCGCAAATGAGAAACAACCAGCAACAAGGATATCGAATTTTCAGAGGACAGAGAAATAATAACTATAATGCAAACCGCTGGCAGACCGGACCGCCATCGGAAAATCCCAATTTGCCACCATCGCGCTGTCAATTCTGTGGTGAATTTGGCCACATTAGAAGATTTTGTAAGGATGCAGCTGAGTATGATCAGAGGAAGAAAGAACAACAAAACCCGATGACTAATATGGTGCAAATCACACCAGTAGAAACACATGCTGCAGTAGTTCAGACCAGATCTGGAAGGCCGTTACAACTAGCAGCCGAAATATTTGAACCAGGCATCAGAGAACAACAAAGGATGTATGATAAGGCTAGTCAATGGACCACCGCAGAACCTCCAGTCTTCCCAGATCCTATTCCGGTAACCCAAACTCCGTTAACCAAAGAAGGAACACAACAACAGGATTCCAATTCAGCAGTAGAAATTTTATCTAAGGCATCCATTACTCTTCCTCTGGGCCAATTACTTGCACTAGTACCGGGAATTCGACAACAATTTTAACAACAGTTCAGTCCTGTGCCTCCTTGCATTCCTGCGACAGCAACCGTGCAACTGGAACCTGATTCTACGGTCGATCATTCAGTTCCTTTGATAACGGTATGGTATAAGAATCATAAAATCACACAGGTACTAATTGATGGAGGATCTGGAGTCAACATTGCTACTACTGCACTATGTAAAAAGTTAGGGTGGACCGAAATCGAAACAGTTCAGTTTTTTGTCAGAATGGCCGACCAATCAAGAGTCCATCCCATAGGACTTGTACGAAATGTACCGATCACTTTACAAGGTACAACATTTAAAATGACCTTTGTCATACTAGATTTACCGGAATCCACTCTTGATTACAACCTCCTTTCCGACTGACCTTGGCTGAAGCATGCTAAGGTGATACAGGATTGGTCTGGACAAGAACTCACTTTCAAGGATAATAACCGTAAATACGTTGTAAAATTAGATGCTATACAACCTTGTGAGTTGCATGCTAGACCGTATTTGGCAGAACCAGTCCATATGCTAGATGGATTGTCAGATGATGAAGAAGAAGAGTTTCTGAAAAATAACATTGACTTGATCTCCCTAGGAACTGTTGATCTACAAGCTGTTGTAGATAACTGGAATCCTTCAGTTTGTACGGTGATGACTGTAACAGAAACAGATATGAAAGAAGATAAGGCTACCATAGATGACGCTGATCTACAACAACTCTTTAACCCAGCTGAGCATACAGAGAAGCCTCGACAATTTTATGTTCCAAAAGATCAACTGACCACTTACAATTTAGGTGATGAAGAAAATCCACGACCTGTTAAAATAAAGGAGAACTTACCAGAATTATTTCAAACAGATCTAATCCAACTAATCCGTGAATTTTCTGATGTATTTGCATGGGATTACAAAGATATGAAAGGTTTGGACCCGCGCATCTATCAACACAGGGTCATGCTGAAGCCGGAAGCAAAACCACTTAAGCAACCCAGCTACCGGATGAACCTGAACTATGCATCACAGGTAAAGGCAGAACTTGATAGGCTACTCAAAGTCGGATTTATTGTACCATTAGAGCATGCTGAATGGATCTCTCCAATTGTTATTGTCCCTAAAAAGAATAAGCAGTTACGAATATGTGTAGATTATCGAAAACTGAACGCAGCAACAGTGCCTGATCCATTTCCGCTCCCTTTTCTTGACACAATGCTTGATAGAGTAGCAGGACATGAAATGTATTCATTTTTAGATGGGTACAGTGGATATAATCAAGTTAGAATGGCTGAACAGGATATACCGAAGACAACCTTCATTACCAACTGGGGTGTTTTCGCATGTACTGTTATGTGGTTTGGATTAAGAAATGCCCCAAGTACGTTCCAAAGGTGTATGCAGGAAATAATTTCTCCTTACCTTACCTCTTTTATGCAAGTATATCTTGATGATTTTTCAATTTTCGGTAAGATGATAGCACACCTGTTCCACTTACGGTGCTGCTTTGAAAAGTGCAGAGAATACAGACTCTGCTTAAACCCAAACAAATCAGTGTTTGCGGTTTCATGTGGAAAGCTACTTGGCCACATTGTATCTGCACAAGGTATACAGGTGGATCCAGATAAAATTTCAGCTGTGTTAGAAGCACCTGAACCCACTACACCGAAGGAAGTAATGCGCTTCATGGGCCAGGTAAGATGGCATGGTCGACACCTACGATGGCTTGCTCACTTGGCAATACCTCTGAACAGATTAATCACCAAGACTCCTCGACAGTTTGAGTGGACTCAGGAATGTCAGATAGCATTTGACCGCTTAAAGTGTCTATTAACACAAGTTCCCATCTTACAGTCTCCTGACTGGGATCGCCCATTTCATGTATTTGTTGATGCTTCAGATATAGCAATAGGGAGCGTTTTAATGCAACAAATCGATAAGTGGTTCAGACCAGTGTACTATGCAAGTCGCAGATTAGCCCCTGCTGAAAAGAATTACTCTGTAACAGAAAGAGAATGTCTAGGTTTAGTATATTCTGTCAAGAAATTCAAGCATTATTTGCTGGGCCGTAAATTTACTTTTCATGTAGATCATGCTGCACTTGTTTATCTGGTTCGGCAACAACATCTAGGTGGTCGATTAGCACGATGGGTTCTGCTTTTACAGGAGTTTGACTACGAAGTCATTCATCGGCCAGGCAGTTCACATGCCTTAGCAGATTTCCTCTCCCGCTTAGATTCCGGTGAAGCTCCGGTAGGCATAGATGACACAACTCCGGCGATTTATGTTTCTGAACCAACCCATGATGAAATTATAAACCCGCCTATGCCATCTACATACTATGATCAAATATTGACCTTTCTCACTGATGGATGCCTTCCATCTCAAACTTCTACGGCAATACGCAGGAAAATTGCAGTTTTTAGCCGCCGATTTTGGTTGATTGCTGGAGAATTATACTATGTGGATGATACTGGAATTTTACTTCGATGTATTCCACCGCATGAAGTTAACTCAGTTATCACTTTGGCTCACTCAATTCCTTCCGGTGGCCATTTTGCTGCAGACTTAACACACTTGAAAATTCTACAAAGTGGTCTCTGGTGGCCTACTATGAACAGAGATGTATCACAGTTTGTTAAACAATGTGATAGTTGTCAAAGATCTGGATAGCCCGTGCAACGTCATCTTTTTCCTCTACAGCCTGTCTTGCCATTAGAACCTTTTCAGAAGTGGGGTCTAGATTTCATTGGACCTATTACACCACCATAAATCCTCAGTAACAATTGTTATATTTTGACATGTACTGATTATGCTACCAGATGGGCAGAAGCCTGGGCTTTACGGTCTGCTACAGCTGTTGCGGTAGCAAAGTGTCTGCTAACCGATGTCTTTCCACGTTTTGGCTTACCACTGGAACTTGTTACAGATCAAGGCACTCATTTTGTCAACAATTTAATGAAAGTACTCACACACTCATTTCAGGTCACACATAAATTTAGTTCACCATATTATCCTCGTGCAAATGGCTTGGCTGAGAGTACAAACAAATCTTTGCTGAATATGCTTCGGAAACTCATTTTAGAAGCACAGGAAAGATGGGATCAACTGCTACCTACAGTATTATGCGCATAACGAACCACATACAAGGTAACAACGGGATTAACACCTTTCAAACTAGCTTATGGATTAGAAGTAATAACACCAATGGAGATAGTTATACCAAGTTTACGAGTAGCAATCGCTCAGAAACTGCTACCGGAAGACTCACTGTCATTTCGGTTGGATACACTCAGAGAGTTAGACGAGCATCGATGGCACAGTTTTTTGATTATGCAGAAAGTACAGCTAAGACGAGCTCGAACACATGATCGATATCTAAAGACTCCAATTTTTTCGGTGGGACAACTTGTACTCTTTTACAATGCAAAGTCGAATCGGTCCGCCTGCAAATTTAAATTACGATGGTTCGGTCCCTACCGGATTTCTGCACAAGTAGGCTCAGCAACTTTTCGGTTGACTACGTTGACCGGAAATCTCTTCCAAAAGTCATCAATGGTTTGAAGCTGCGGCCGTATCAACACACCTCTAACCCGCACTAAAACGTTTTGCAGTGGGCCGCGTCTTTTGGCGTTCACTTTTCTTTTCTTCTCTTTTAATTTTTTTTGCGTGCTTATTAAAATAAATCTGTAAATATCCATGTTTTGATAACTAATTATGTCCGCAGCCGCCCTGCCCTTGCCAGCTACTCACGCATGCACACCAAAGTTAAGAATTATCATTTCAATACCGCACGATGATTAATCATCCTTCATTGCTCTCCACTGCAACGCATCTACTTAACCTCTTCAGTTTCGCCGAAAAAATGCTATTGTGTTTGTATGAATTATGCTCTGTGTGCTTACTTTGTGCTCTGTGTGTTTGTGATTACTGTCTTCTTGCGTGCCATGGAAGCTTTGGCTAACTACGCCGCCTTCGGTGATGGACTCCCTGCAGATGTAGGAGAGTACCTGCGCATTCGTGGGCTTTCCAACTTCGCTGAATTGCCTTGGCATTCAGTGGAGTCCCACCCCTTTTTCGCCCAAATCATCTCCGCCATCGCCAACACACCTGCCACCGAGCAGAGTTGGCCGATCACCTCCCTCCCATCCCGAACCCTTATCACATTCCAAACCTTTGCAGAAGCCTTTAGACTCCCTTCGCAAGGCCGAGAAAATGGCCCAAGTCTGCCAGTTGCCAGAATGGTAGAATTGTTCCCTAGATATTCATCCAACGAGTATGCCATTCTCTGCCGACCGGAACGAGAACGATCCGCCCTCCAGTTTTTAGTAGCCATACTAAACCTCCAAAAACGCACCTACAGAATATCCCGCCCTTTCTACTCCGCCATAGAATTAGCTGCCCAAGAACCAGTGAACTTCGCATCCTTCTTCTTCCACTGCATTCACCGAGAATGCGTAACCATTATGAAGCAGGTAAACAAAGGGGGTACGCCGAGATCCAGACTGCCGCACATCATCTCATTCCTCTTTCCAATGATACTCGAAGCACAACCACCACCCAGAGGACCCGTTCTGCGACATGAAGAATCAATGCAGCTGTGGGACGATGAAGAAGAAGATGAAGAAGAAGTCAACCAGCTTTTCCACAAAAAAAGGATCAGAATTAGCTCTTTTGAGAGTGAAGCACAAGGCTCTGCCGAAGGAAACAAGGATGATGACAAAGAAGAAGAAAAACAAGACGAGGAAACGTTCCACGACACCACAACGTCAATGTAGAATGAGTCTTCTACGCAATCTTCTCAAGAGCAACAATAGGAAAAACAGACGGAAGCTGACATATCCTCTACCGAAGAAGAATCACAGCAGCAGTCTCAAGGAGAACAACAAGCAGATAAAGAACAAGTGGCTAAAGAAGCACTCGAAAGATTACTTAAAGCAGTTGAGTCTGTAGTCGAAGACACTGCACAACAAAACACAGATCAGGTAACCCAAACTCACACCGTCATTCCCACTCCCCCACCGGAACCACCCATCGATCCCATTATCCCTATCCAGCCCAACCACCCCAACGAAGCCACAGCCTCTTTCTCATCATCACCCAACTACTCTCCACCGAACTCCCAACAACTACTCACGCCATCCTCGTCCCAACCTCATCATCCTCCTCAACTCCCATCCATCCCCATATTCTCGGAGTTAGAATCAATGGGTCAGCTTCTAATA
This sequence comes from Ceratopteris richardii, assembly GCA_020310875.1. NCBI lineage: Eukaryota > Viridiplantae > Streptophyta > Polypodiopsida > Polypodiales > Pteridaceae > Ceratopteris > Ceratopteris richardii. Next base: position 198,088,174 of record CM035409.1, read on the forward strand.
ACTTTATCACAACAACTGCCACAACAATTGAAGAAAATCACAGATACGGTTCGAGAAGACTTCCAACACAAATAGGAAGTAATGGAGGCAGATATCACTCCCCTCCACGAGGAATTACAGACTGTAAAAGCTGAAAACCATGCACTTCACGCACAAATAGAGCAATTACAGGCCAAACTTCAAGAACAGGATCAAATTACAACTCAGCGAGATGAAGCCTAGGCAGCAGCAAAAGAGAAGGAAGAGCTGCTACTATTTGCCGATGCAGAAATAATCAAATTGAAGCAAGATATCTAGGACAAGGAAGATGCACGGATCGTCTTAGGCAACTTACTCGAAGAAACCAGAAATCAATTACAAGAACTAGTGCAGCAGAGTCAAGAATAGCAGATGCAGGCTAAAAGAACAGAAGAAGAGCTTCAACGGACAAATGAAAATCTAGCAGATGTAAACAATATGCTAAAACATTACTTAACCAAGGAGAAACAAACACAGAAACTGATTGCAGATCTTAGACACGAAAAAGAGTCATATACAAGAACAATGAATTTTCAGATTCAGGAAATCGAGAGACGGGAAAACCAACTGGAAAATAAAAAAGAAAGAGTACAGAAGATGGAGCAATAGCTGGCCGAAATGAAGAATTCCAGAGATGCAGCGCTGGCCAACGAATTCTACTTACAGGAAGCATTTCTGCAGACCTAAGCAAAAATTTTGTTAAATGAAGCCATAGCCCTGAGCTCTGTACGTATAGATGCGCAATTACTAGAACCGGACACCCTTAAGCAGCTATTAGAAACTCTAAAAAAGAAAATCGCCCGTACTTTTAGATTAGCTAGGAATATGTACTTAGAAGGAATCATAGATGAGCAATAATTTTGTAAAAACCTGCGGGTTTGAGTCCACCATGCGTGCCAGAGTGTTAGCGCTGCCAGATTGGAAGATTGTATAACAGAATCTTGTTTGCACGAGTGAAAAAAGTAGTTACAACAGTTTGTAAAAAGTTATATAAATCAAGAAAGACGTGCAGAAACGGGGGTCGTGACAATCACCAGACTGTCTGTCTGGGTGACTGAGCGGATCGTGTCTGTAGCGTCTGTTTTGCATAATCTTTGTGTTCAAGTTCTTGTTTTGTATCTTGTTTGCCTGTCGCTCTTGTTTATCAACTGTCAATCTCTGTTCTGTTGATGAACTTCATAACATTAGAGAGATAACCGTACTGTCACTCTGAGTGACTGGTCTGAGTGTTACTGTGTATCGAATGGAGTAATTCCGAGTATCTTGGCAACTCTCTGAGTATTCGGTGTGTATCTATGTTTCGGCTTATCGATTGTCTGATGATATCCATGACGATTGTAAGTCTCAGTTAGCTCGCGTAACGGACTGTCTCTTTTCCTAAACGTTCTGTAAGTGTACGACGAGTCTATGCAATCATGGTAATTTTTTGGTAGTTATGATGTCTTAATCTGTCTGTAGTGTCTATGTTCAGGTTTCACACAGTAAGTTAAAGTTACAATAGAGATTTCTTGGACTGAGTACTGAGTCTGCAGTACTGTGTGTATGAACTGCTGAGTTCTCTGTGGTACGGTGTTGTCTAATTGTTTATACCCGTTCTGTGAAGTTGATCGAATACTCGTAGTTCTGGCATTACCAGTAAGGTTATGTGTAGATGCAACATGGCATCTTAGTGCATTCGGTACGCTTGGGTGAGCTAAGATTGTGACTGTAATATCTAAGTACGGCAATTCTGGTTAGATCTCTCAGCATTAGTATAATGCTGAGTGTGAGCAGTAAGATTGGGAACTAAGTACAGGGCCTCTGTCTAACAGATCCCTACCACTCCCAAGAACCCAAGAATCACTTAAACGCGCTTCTGACAGTTAGAAGGAACCAACAACATTTAACACTGGTGCAGTAGCTACGTTTAATAGGGATCACGACTGACAGGAAGTCCACGACCGACGGTGTTCACGAGTGACAGGGTGGCGCAAAGCTGAGTTTCGTGTCGATCGTGGTTGAGCGCGGCAACAGACCAGAAGCATCGGCTAGAACTTTGGAGCACGGTGACTGACAATCGATGGTGTTAGTGTCAATCGTGGTTGAGCGCGGAGACTGGCCAGTTTCTTTGTCGATTGTGGATGTGCACGACGACTGATAGTGCGTCCATCGCTTTGCGGGTCCTTCACGACTGATTGACTTGGTCCGTCCTGCTGAGCTGGCAGTTTGTCCATCGCGCCCCTGAGGATTCATGACTGACAGGAAGTCCACGATCGATGAGCAACAGGGTGGCGCACGATCGATAGGCAGCTGCTCGACTGAGTGACGGGGGGCCATCCATTGTGGAAAAAACTCGGGGCCTTTGGAAGTCACTTTCGGCGTGTCCATCGCCATTAATGTTGGTGTCTTTGTGATTAGTAAGCTCTGCAAAGTGATGGAATTTAAAGTTTGCTCTTCCATGGCTCCCCGATTCCTCTTTCGCCTTCTTGGGGCTTTTGTTTAGTGAAGGCTTTTATTAGAAAAGGTAAAAAAAAAAGAGAGAAAAAGAAAAGAAGAAAGAAAAAGAGAAAAGAAAAAAAGAGGAAGAAAAAAAAAGAGAGAGAAAAAAAAAGAGGCACGAGAAGATTCAAGGGGCTGAAGGTAAAAGAATATGCGAAGTTTTCATTGATCCTCGTGTAGATCTTGCGAAATCCTTTTAATTTGTTCATGGATTTGGCGACCCCCTCATTTGTGAGAAGCAACTTGGCCCTTCCTCCGAGGGAGACCGGTAACCTGGCCTCTCTGTTGGAGGGGGGGTCTTGTGCCGCCCTTGGGGCCTCCGAGAGTGTTGTAGCCCCCGTGGTCTCCCTCAGTCGATCCGCAATTTTGTCAACTCAGGAGGAGCTCAAGAAAGTTTGCCTCGTCGGCCAAATGTTTGGCCCTAGGGCCCCGCTCGAAACTGTGCGACAGTGGCTTCGAAACGAGTGGTTCTCCCGTGGACTAATTGTTTGTAAGTGTCAATTCTTACCGGCAAGCCACTTGTTGCTAGTCTTTGAAAATGAAGATATGGCATTTCGAGCCCTAAGCGTCGGCACCTGGCAACTCGGCCGGGCGACCCTGTGCCTATTCAGATGGCCCCCTGATTTTACTCCCGACAAATTGAAATCGCTTCGGTACCCTCTCTGGGTTGAGCTCCCTAACCTTCCATACTTCTTATACAACTTCGTGTGGGACATTGTTTCTCCTATCGGCAAGCCGTTGGCCTCACGCGAGGACATTGGTGGTCTCATTTATGAAGGTGCAAGACACTCGTTCAATGCCCGATGGCACCCTCAAATCTGTGTCGAGGCCGATCTCAGCATGCCGCTTCCATCCAAGATCAAAGTGGACTCGGGCGAAGGGGATGTACGGGAGCAAGACATCAATTACAAAAACCTTCCCAACGCGTGCTTTCGTTGTGGCTAACAAGGCCACATGATTAAAGATTGCCCTTTGAAACATAAAAGCAATCGAAATCAAGAAGCCTCAAAAAACGCTCAAGACAACAAAGGCGCTTTGGCCCACTCGACGAAGGAAGAGGAAGGCAAGGGCCCCCGTAATCCAGAAACTGATGCTGATGGGTTCATCGAAGTCAGAAGAAGAAGGAAAAGAAGCCCTAGGGCGACTTCTTAGCGAAACATCATGTCAGTTACCCCCTCTAGCAATTTATATTGCAATCTGGAAAAGGAGATCAATGAGTTTGACTACCCAGGTGGGAACCCACTTGAGGTGGACACCAACGACAAAGCCAAAGAGATCTCGGATAATAAAGAAACCTCCCAGGAGGGCTACACTACAAGCAAAGAAGAAGGCTTTACCACTAGTAACGAAGATAACATGGATAGTGAAAGTTCCATCATCGGATCGACTATTCCGGAAATGGTGTCGAAAACGGTGCCCAAGTCTTCCCAGGAGGAGGCATCCCGCAAAGGAAAACAACCTATGGAGTTACCCTAGAAAAGCCCCCACAAGAATCTATTGCTAATTCGGGATCCGATCCCAGTGAAAAAGAAAGATGAACCCAAGAAAAGAAAGGACAAAGCTCCCTCCCCCAAAGAGGGCTCACTACGACAATGATCATCATCTCGCTAAACGCCAGAGGGCTAACCGACCCCTCAAGAGCGACCATCATTGGTCAATGGCTTCGTGACATTAGCCTAAACCCAAATTTGATATGTATTCAAGAGATTAAAATTGATGGAGAAGACCTCCAAAAACGGCTTAGGCAGGTCTCCTCGACCCATGTTTGGATTTCAACGGCGCACCAGCGGGGGTCTAGTGGAAAGGCAATCGGTATTAATCAACTCTGGTTTGAAAAGCTTGAGAACTCCATTGAAGATGAAAGGCATCGACAGATTGCTGTTTCTTTTGGTGCTCCTCTTTGTTTTACTCTGGTTTCTTTGTATGCCCCTAACGGGGAATTAGAGAGACTGAACACTTGGGCCTCCTTGGACTCGCTCCCCCACAACGTGCTTATTTGTGGTGACTTCAACATGGTGGAGGACCCTATGGACAGATGGATGGGCAAGGGCAGGGTCATCGATAGTCAGGAGAAAGAAACGTGGGACAAAACCAAACTTCACTTGGATTTGGTCGAATTCAAAGACTCGACTGGCTTTTCTTGGTCAAATCTCCAAGCGGGCGAGGACCTGAGGAAAGCTAGACTTTGCTACATCTCTCAGAGTTTTACTCATCAGTGGGGCCACCCATCCCTTGCACAACGCACTGACCTCACCATCTCTGATCACTACCCGATCGTTATCACTTTCCAACCTTCCAATAAGATCCGTAAGGCTCCCTCGTTCCATGCGAGTGTGCCCACCTTCTCTCTCCCCTCCGTCCATCAAGAAGTTGCTGATGTGTGGAAGGAGGCGTTCGCCTCCGGCTTGTCCCCAGCCAAGTGCTGGAGAAGTGCGGTCGATAAGTCTCGACAGATCATGATTAGATCCAGGAAGATGCTCGAGACTGTGCGGCGGGCTCGTAGAGAAGCTCTTTACCACAAACTCTGGAGGCTCGAGGAGGAAGTGAACAAAGGAAAATCTCAAGCCCAGAAAGGTCTTTGAAAAATCAGAGCGCTGTTGAGATACGAGGAAGAGATACAAAGGAAAAAATTGCAAATTTTCTTCAAGGAGTGGTGGGCTGGCAAAGCCGACAAACCCACCAAAGAGATGTGCCGTATCCTTAAAAGGAAACATAACAGAGAATCGATCCACTTACTGCTAGACTTAAATGGCAATGTATGCAATTCGGAAGAAGATAATTTTGGGATCATTGAAGGGCACTTCACGAGACTCTTGGGGACCTCGAACCCCCTCTCCCACCATAGAAGGGACTGCATGGCAGCCATATCTAGGGTTTCCCCTCGCAGGATACCACTCAACCTTTGCTCCCTGCTACATGCCCCTATCTCTGAAGTAGAAATCATTAAGGTCATTGATGCCCTCCCTCCCGGTAAAAGCCCGGGACCTGACGGGCTCACTAATGAGTTCTTTAAATCCTTCAAGTTGGTGGTTGCCACCCCTCTTCCTCTGGTTTGGCAAGAGGTGCTCAAGTTTGGCACACTTCCTTCCTGTCTCAACAATGGTATTATCAAGTTAATACACAAAAAAGGGGAAAAGAACAGAATAGAGAACTGGCGTCCTATTACGATGCTCCAAACAGGATACAAGATCATCGCCAAAGTCATTTCCAATAGAATCTCTTGCCACTTGAGAGCGTGGCTAAGCGAGGACCAAAAGGGTTTCATCAAAGGCAGGTCAATTTTGGAAACCATTATAGATATTTGGAAAGGTCTTGAATTTGCAAATGAGTCTAAACAAGATGTGGTCTTCCTCAAGATCGACTTTGATAAAGCCTACGACAGGCTAGAATGGGACTATATTCTGCAGTCGCTCCAAGATCTTGGATGTAGTAAGAAATTCACCAAGATGATCGCGACCCTTCTCGGAATCGACCCAAATCAACATTAACGGCAAACTTTCGAAGGTGATCAAACTTAGAAGATCTATCGGACAAGGGTGCCCATTGGCTCCCCTTCTTTTTGCCATCGCCACGGAGGGGCTTAGCAGGCTTGTGGCACACCAGGTGGAAGCTGGCAATATCAAAGGCCTCCGCTTGCCTCACGACCACAGTCAGATCACCATGAGACTTTTTGCCGATGATATGAACGCATTTGTTCACAATGATAGTACGAGCCTGGAGACGTTCTGGAGGTGTCTTGCTACTTTTTGTGAAGCCTCTGGATCCATAATCAACCACTCTAAGACCGCCTTTAGAGCTATTGTGGGGTCCCAACCCGGCCTTCTCACTGATCATGGCTATCAAATCATTCTGCAGGGCCAAATTTTTCGGCTTCTTAGGATCCCCTTGGGGTTTGGCGTCTCTTTGGAACAGCGGTGGAACTAGGTGCTTGCCAAACTCGAAAACAAGCTTAACTATTGGAGAGGTATGCAAATCAATCTTGCTGGTCGTGCTATGGTTATCAACATGTTCCTTCTTTCTTCTACCATTTATTTCCTTTCTTGCTGGAGACCAAAAGAGCAAGATCTGTCCAAACTGGATAGTATTTGTAGAAACTTCCTTTGGACGGGCGATCACAATAGAAGGGGGGTGCCTAAAATCAAATGGTCCATCTGCACCAGCCTTAGAGATAGTGGGGGTCTTGGTATCCTGGACATTGGGTGCATGGCTAACAAACTGGCAGCCAAATGGATGATTAAGGCTTGGTGCAATGGGGAGGCCTCGTGGGCCAAGCCGATCTTCAGAAACAAGAACGAGTTGGCACTCTTGGGTTTCCCAAATTGGAAGAATATCGACATCTTGACCTTGCTGTTTTCCCCGATCCTTGTCTTTCCGAAAGGCTCTAATCTCGTGTGCTCCCTATGGAAGAGTTGGAATAAAGTCAAAAGCTACACAAGAGTTAGTAAAGACTAGAAGTGGGCTGCCGACATCAGACAAAACGACTCTATCTGGTTTCCGATCCATGGCATCCGGAGTGTGGAATCTTGGAACATTCAAAATGCCAAGAAGTTATGGAACAAAGGCTTCAAAAAATGGAAACATCTCTGGAAACAAGACACCAACCGTTGGATCAACTTCGAGGATATCGACCCCAACGTCAACATTTCATACGAAGAATGGAACACTTTGCAAAGCAGATGTCTCGCCTGGGATTGTCACAAAACTCGCCTTCTCATGGGACACGACACAGCAAGCTCGCTTGGTCTCAAATGGCACAATGGGAATAGCCTATCAAAAGTCCCGAACATCAAAGAAACGATCGACTATCAGGTTAACCTCAACAAGAAGTGGTGCATGTCATGGACGCGGCTTCGGTGGGACATGAAGTTCATGGCTATCTGGCACCCCCTCATAGAAATCAAAAAGTCCGTCCTCTTATGGCAAATTCTTCATCATGGAATCTGGACCAACCTTAAGGCTAGCAAACTTTGTGGGATCCCTCCCTGGTGCAATCGCTGCTACCTGTCCATCGAAGATGTTCCACACATCTTCTTTACCTGCCCAAACTCCAACAGACTCTGGCAGACGGTTGGAAAGAAAATTAGACGTCAAAGACATCTCAGTTGGCAGCAGGCCCTGCTGGGAGAAGCAATCGGCTGCTCCGTGACTCTCTGGAACGCCATCAGAGGGGAGGTCCTTTGGAAAATTTGGCGAGAAAGATGTGCTCTCAACTTCGGAGACTCCCCCAAGGAGTGGTCAATCGAGAAATCGTTGTTCCTCCTTGGCAAAAGGATTGTTAACTGTAAGAAATCCCCCCCCTTCAGGCACAATCAAGTTCTCCTTTTGATCAATAACAAGCTTAAACCCAAGTGGGCCCCTCATGAGGGTGATGAGAGAGTGATTAACCTTCTTTGTAATGCCATCTAAGCTCTATAAAAGCTTCCCCTGCTTTGTGGGATTTGGGGGGTCCCATGGGCACTAGTCCCCTTCCCTTGTACTTTTCTCTCTTTATTTAATTCAAGTCCGGGAGAGTAGGCTAATGCCGAACTTCCTTTATATATAAAAAAAAATAACAGAAGGTAACAAGATAACTATGCATCCACAAGTGCAGATGATTCTGAGAAGTTGTTCAAGGTTCAACATCACATGATGAATACAATGTCTGCTGGTGTTTCAAAATCGAATGATAATGTTTGGTATGTTGATTCAGGTGCTTCAAGTCACATGACCAATCATGCAGAATGGTTTAGTACTTTGTAGAAATTGCCAGTTCCTGGATATGTTGAAACAGGTAATGACACATCACACCCTATCAAGCATATAGGAAATATAGCACTACCTATGGAGGATGAGAAGGTAAAACACCTTGCTGATGTGTTGCATGTTCCAAATATAACAAAGAATCTGGTTTCCGTTGGACAAATGGTTGACCAGGGATTACAAGTCAGGTTCAATGTTGATGGGTTATATGTAGAAGAATACAAACAAGATGGAAGATTGATTTCCAAAGAAAACAAAGTGGGTAGGATGTTCACCTTAAATGTGAACATTCTTGAAATGAATGCAGCCATGTTTGCAAAAGGTGCAGGAGTTATTGCTGATATAGAGATTTGGCACAAATGAACTGGACATGAAAATGGGTGGTTGCAGGTTTTATGTTACTTTCACTTTCATTGATGACCATACACGAAAAGTATGGGTATATTTCATGAAAGAGAAGAGTGAGGTGCTCACTCACTTCTAGAGTTTTAAGGCTATGGTGGAAAAGTAGATAGGAAACTATATTCAGAAATTAAGGTTTGATGAAGGAGGTGAATACATGTCAAATGAGTTCAGCAATTTTCTAAAAAGTCATGGAATTCGACATCAGTTTTCAGGTACACACCACAACAGAATGGAATTGTTGAACGTAAAAATAGATATATTACAGAAATAGAAAGAGCCTTGATGGATGAGAAGAACATGCCTCATTGTTATTAGGTAGAAGCTGTTCATACTGCTGTATATATCATGAACAAAACTTCGATTGCTGTTGTACAACAAGTTACACCTGAAGAGAAGTTTACAGGTAAAAAGCCAAACTTATCACATCTGAAAGTTTTTTGCTTTATTGCATATGTATATGTTCCAGATGAATTGAGGATGAAGCTTGATCCAAAAGCAAAAAAGTGTGTCTTCATTGGATACTCCCTTGAGCAAAAACCCGCTCACACGACAGGTGAAGGTGAGTAGAGACGTGGTATTTGATGAAATGTCAAGCTTCTATGTAGATGCCAAAGAAGGACTGAATCTTGAACCAAATGACAAAGGAAATGCTGAAAAATCAAGTGAAAAATCTCAAGCTTTGAGTGGACCAGGTGAATCACCAAGCAATAGTTCCAACTCAAATCCATGGAGTGGAAGATTGCATGGAAATTTCAGTCCAACAAATTGATCAAATACATCCAAGAAAGGTAAAGAAAAGCTTTGTGCTGGTCATAAAACATGTGTAGGTTTTGAAGACGTTGATGGAGATTCAAGCGGTTCATAAAAGAGTCTTGATGAGGAACTTGGATTGCCCTCTGTGAAAACTCAAGGAGTAAGAAGGGCACATGCAGATGATACAAGGAGAAGTGACCCAGGACCAAGAAGATCTGGGAGGATGCAGAATTCACTGCAATGATTGACATATGACAGTTATATGGCTCATCATTGTGCCTACATGATCAAGGTAATACAAGATGAACCTTCTTGTTTTGAAGATGCAATTGGAAATGCAGATTGGGAAAAAGCCATGGATGAGGAGATGGATGCACTTTATGGGAATGATACATGGACACTGGTTCCATTGCCGCAAGGAATGAAACCCATAGGCTGCAAATGGGTTTACAATGCTGATGGTAGCATAAGCAGGTATAAAGCACGATTGCTAGCTAAAGGATATGTACAAACATACGGCATTGATTATGAGGAAACATTTAGCCCCGTAGATAAAATGTCTACTATCAGAACACTTGTTGCATTAACTACATCAAAAGGATGGACTTTGCATGAGATGGATGTGAAGAATGCTTTCCTACATGGTGAGTTACAAGAAGAAGTATATATGGACCAACCACAAGGATATGAAGATTCAAAGCATCCAGAATATGTTTGCAGGTTGCAAAAGGCTTTGTATGGGCTGAAGCAAGCTCCTCGTGCATGGCATGCAAGGATTGTTGATTACTTAACCAACATTGGGTTTTCTATGTGTGATGCAGATCATTCACTATATGCAAGGAAGGCTGATGATGGCATCACAATTGTGGCTATTTACATTGATGACCTGATTGTAGGGGGTGATAATGAAGAAAGCATCAAAGAGGTAAAGCAACTTCTTATGCAAGAATTCGACATGAAAGATCTTGGTGTGCTACGCTATTTCTTGGGCATTGAGTTTATTCATACAAAAACAGGTATATGGATGTCACAAAGGCAATATGCCTTGAATATGTTGCAAGAGTATGGTATGGATGATTATAAGCCAATTTCTATGCCATTAGATCAGAATTTGAAGTTAGATACTACGTCAGGTGAAGCATTGGAAAATGCTACTATGTACAGGAAAATTGTGGGAAGCTTGATATATCTCACAATTATGAGGCCTGATCTTAGCTACACTGTTGGACTTGAAAGTCAATTTATGAAGGTTCCAAGAAGCCACATTTGGATGCTTTGAGGCGCACTCTATGCTATATGAGTGCTACTTTGGATTATGCATTGTTTTATGAGGCTGGTGTAGATTTGTAGGTTCATGGATACACCGATGCAGACTAGGCTGATAGCATTCCAGATAGAAGATCTACTAGTGGATTTCTATTCTCACTTGGGAGTGCCACTATTACATGGAGCAGCAAGAAGCAACCCACTGTTGCTTTGTCAAGTACATAGGCTGAGTATAGAGGTGCTGCAATGGAAGCATGCAAGGCATCATGGCTAGAGATGCTACTTGCAGATTTAGGTGTGGAAGTGCAAAAGCCTATCACTATCTATTGGGATAATCTTAGCAGTATACAGTTAGCATGGAACCTTGTTTTTCATGCTAGGACAAAGCATATCGAGCTACATTATCACTTCATCAGAGAGAAGGTATTAGCAGGTGATATTGATCTTGTTTATGTGAGAACAAATGAGCAGGTTGCTGATATTTTCACAAAAGCACTTGGAGCAGAGAAGCTGAAGAAGTTTTGAAAGATGCTTGGATTAGAGGACATGGCATTGAGCTTGAGGGGGAGTGTTGAGATATCAAGCTCAACATGTGATGATCCAGGATGACACGTATCACTTTTTCATTTCTCTCACATGTATAGTGGTCATGCCGGTATATGTTAGTGACACTTCATTGAGCTTTATTAGATTTATCTACCAAGAGTGATGACACATTTGTTTCTTGCCAGCTCACTCATTTGTGGACATTAGGTTTTTCCTTATGTACTGGTCGTTATATATTGCAGTAGTTGTATTCTTGTTTTTAGGTCATTCTTGTACATTCCTTTTTATGTAAAAGAAGAAGAAGAAGAAGACCATTCTTCCTTTACTCAATCCATGTGTGTGCTTCTTTTTGAGAGTGAGTGTGTGTGTGAGCTCTCTTTCTTATGTCCTTCCTCGTGACAATAAATAGAGGCATAAGGTTGGGAGGAGAGACATCTCTCTAGTGGGATGTCGGAGGACTAGGTGCAATGTGTAGATAGACTTCAATCATATGGCTAAAAGGCTGAATTAGAGTTTCTAAATTAGGGTTTTTAAAACCATAATATCAAAATTAGTGTTTTCGAATAAGGATTTTTGAAATAGGATTTCTGAATTAGAATATTTATAATAGGGTTTTTGAATTAGGAGATATATATATATATATATATATATATATATATATATATATATATATATATATATATATATATATATATATATATATATATATATATATATATATATATATATATATATATATATATATATATATATATATATACACACACACACACACACACACATATATATATATATATATATGTATATATATATATATATATATATATATATATATATATATATATATATATATATATATATATATATATATATATATATATATATATATATATATATATATATATGTGTGTGTGTGTGTGTGTGTGTGTGTGTATGTGTGTGTGTATATGTATACATGGATTGAGTAAAGGAAGAATGGTCGTTATATATTGCAGTAGTTGTATTCTTGTTTTTAGGTCATTCTTGTACATTCCTTTTTATGTAAAAGAAGAAGAAGAAGAAGACCATTCTTCCTTTACTCAATCCATATGCATAACTCACATCACAAATGCCGCACTGGAGAAGAAACCATGTGAGCCACCTGTCACATAACCATGCATATAAAACCACGAGCATAAGCCTGCTCACCAAGTCTCCAAAGTGACCAAGTAGATGTGAAAGAATCCTGGGAAAAATTCGACAGAGTATCCCCTGTAAACTGAGCAATCAAACAAGATAACCAATATCAAAAGAATAATGAGTAATCTATCACCACCTGTCACTAGTCCAACCTAAGATAATGGAAAATACATATGCCCACAAACTGATGGCAATATATGCCAATACAATGGCGATACACCTCCCACTCAAGAATAAATCTTGCAAGATGGTCCAACAATGTGTGACCAAGTCCAAGTGAATGGAGATAATCAATGATCCAAAACTTTCATTCTAAGCTTTAAGATCCAATAGAACTCTCTTCTAGCACAAAAGCTGTCAAAATTTCGGCAGCATCTCCTCTGTAAAATGGACTCTGAACCAAATAAACCATGTGGGAATCACCATCCACATATGCCAAGAATCACACTGAAAAATACATATCAATCAATGACCAAATGCTAATAACTATGACAAATGAATGTGTAATTGAGGCTCCAATCTGGATCATGTACCTGCAAAGAAAACAAAGATACAAGTACAAACCAAGATCCAAATCAACTCTCATAAAAGTATGTGCAACCGGTAAGTAAATCCATATCCAAGTGGCATAAGCAAGATATAAACCACAATGCCACTATACATCCATGATCCAAATTATGATGACATAAACCTCAAAAGGAGTATTCCACAATGTCATCTCACATGCCAAACACATGACAAGATTATGCTCTACTCTCATATGGAGGAGCTACCACAATGATCATACATGGATAATGCTTTCAAGCTCTAAGAATAAGAGCTTGCACACCAAAAATTCTCTCTTGAAGAACTTCCAAAGCGAATTCAACCTCCAAGAGCAATTAGGGTTCTTATGGCAAAAATGTGATGTTCTGTGTTTTGCTATTTCAGAGGTGATAACCTCTGGATTTGAACTTTTGGTTTTCATCAAGAGATGCTGACCTTCACTTTCACCTCTTGTGACCTAAGCTTCCATTGAAGCTTTTTGCACACAAGCCTTCAACATGCTCTGATACCAATGAAGAGCTTTGGTGTGCAGAACAAGAGGAGGAAGGAGGATATGGAGGGAGAGAGAAGAGAGGAGAGACTCACGGACATACGTGGGAGCCTCGAAACCCACATAATGAACTCTCTTGAGGCAATGCTCTATATATGATGTATATATGAATATGGAGGTAAGGTCACATGACCCTTACATCCCCAACAAAGATTGGTGTTGAACACAATCATCGCTTAAGCTCGTTAAAGGAGTTTTCACATTCGTCCGTCCACTGAAAGTTAGTTAGAAGGGAGTACAAATGCTTTGCAATGATTGCAAACATATGAATGAAATGTCGACAATAACTGCAATGCTCCATGAAAGCTTGCACTTCCTTGATGGTCTTTGGCCTAGATAGCTCTACTATGGCTCTAACTTTATCCTCGTCTGTGGAGATTCCATTCTTTGACACTATGTGTCCTAGGATCTTGCCTTGCCTGACCATAAAAACACAATTTTTTGGGTTCAAGCACACTTGATATTCTCTACATTTGTCAAAGATGTGTCTCAGCTTAGGTGTATGGGTTTGTCTTATGTTGGAATGAGCACATAGGTCATCAACATAGACTTCCAAGTTTTTGCACAAGACCTCTTTAAATACATGAAACATCAGCCTTTGGAAGGTGGTTGGTGCATTATTGAGCCCAAATGGCGTTACTCAAAAGGCAAATATGCCACACTTTATGGCAAAAGCCGTCTTATGCTCATCTTTTGGAGCAATGGCCACTTGATTATATCCAAAGAACCCATCAAGGAAGCTATATACTTCCTTGCCTACTACTCTTTCTAATAGATGCTCAGTGATAGGAAGCAGATAACTATCTCTAATAGTTGCTATATTAACTTTCTTCAAGTTAATGCATACACGTAACTTGCCATTCTTTTAATCGCTCTTCACCTTTCTCTATGGTCACAATGATTTTCTTAGTTTTCTCTTTGTTATCATAGGCCTCTATTGTGAGTGCTTCTCATTTAGGCATTCTGATCATGACTTTTCTATCCTCCATCTCATACTTCTTAAAGTTTTTAGAGACCTTAAATAAAGATTCTTCCTCTTCTATTGGGAGTTCTCTCTTCTTTCTCTTTGTGCCTTCACCCCTAGTGGTTACCTGTGTGGCTAGTCTCACATCGTTTGTTAGCTCTCCTTGTCCTTGAGTATGAGCTTCTATTTCATAAAGGAATTCCTCTTTTGATGCACAAAATGGATCCATAATAATTGATTCTAGATTTGAGTCACTTGCTTGTTCAAGTTCTACTATGTAGGCTCACATTCTTTGATAACCGAATCACATAGGATTGGTTCTATAGTAAAAACTAAAATGTCATAGCCATCTTCATCGCAGTGTGGTGTCCATTGTTCTTCATTAATGGCTACGTCCATTGTCGCTAGGATTTTTGTCCAACCATGAGGTTCAAACTCTTTGTCTGAAAATACTACAGGTGCATAGGCTGGGTCTCAACTTGATCTATGAGTTTCCTTCACAACTACCTCTATAGCATTCTCTCTTTTCTCTTCTTCTTCTACACATCCACAATTGAGTGTCCTCATGCATCCAAGAAGATCCTGATCCTATGGAATGCATTGATCTCATATCTTCTATGGCTCTGTGGATGGGATTCCACTATATTGGGGGCACATTTTATGAGAGCAATCCTTGAGATTGACTTTAGTTGTGACACCTAAGTGTTGCAAATACAATGAATTGGTTCCCCAATCATGTACTACTTGCAACTATCTAATGAATGGTCTTCCCAAAATCATCTCATAGGACTCTTTGCTAAATTCACATATGGAAAAAGTATGTTCAAACTCTACACCACAAGTAGTGAGAGTTATTCCTTCTAGCACTCCTAAGAGTCTCTCTATGTGACCATCGACCATCTGTAATTTCATTCTCGTTGGCCTGAGTGCTGGTTTGCCCCAACACTTCCATAGGGAAGTGGTAGTAATGGCAACTCTTGCACCTAAGTCCAAAATAGCCTTGGTGGTGTATGTTGGAGTTAGACGTCTGTAGAAGCACGCGAACAGCACAAGGAAGAAGAAGCTTGGAGCACAAACACACAATACTGAATGTATTACTAGAGAATGTACAAAGATAAGTAGCCCATTAGGGCAATAGGCGTATATACAAGCCGGGGGAAAAAAACCTCCTAAAGAGGGAAAAAAGTGCCCCAGTGGTCCTAGTGTGTTCACACACATCACTACCTAAATATATCAACAAATCCCCCCTGGGAGTGATGCGGTGAACAAGGAGCTGGCACTCATGTATAAGGAAGTGCCAAGCTAGGTGGAAATCACTCCACAAAAGGAAGTAAGCCCAAAGCTTTGCGGAAAGCTTCAAACTTCTCCCTACGCAGAGCCTTCGTGAAAAGGTCTGAGGTACTCAATTTGCAAATTCTGTGACCTTTCCAAGTAGAAAAGTTGAGTGACTATCCATAGAAGTTGTGTGGATAAACTTCCCATTACTATGTGATGTTGGTGGAGGTTGTACAAAAATGACTTTCCTTTGAAGAAAACTCTTTGATTATTGAAGACCCAAAGCAACCTGAGCCTTGTACATGCAACCATTTAACTCATCCCAACCATTAGTTGATGCTTCAATTGAGAGGGCTAGTTCACATTCCTTTAGAGTGCTATTCGATATGCATGTTATGTGACTTGATCACTGTATCGACAGATTGTGCTTTGTACCTTCTCAATTTCATGCTCCATTCGTTCAACTCTCCTCATCAGGTCATCCTCGTCTCTTGAGAGCTCTTCTTCGATCGCAACTCCAAAGCAGTCGGCTACCATCAAACCGGATCTCAAGTCCCAGACCACGTTTTCACTCTCGGGCTTCACCAGATCTTGCCTCCAGCTTTTGTTTACTCTTTTCCACTCCTTGTTTTCATTTTTCAACATTTGTACTTGCTTTTCCCAAGTTCCTAGGACCTCGGCCATTTTCTCTTGATTTTCCTCTAATTTTTCTATTTTGATCCTTTCGTTATCTCGCTCTACCCGAAGCAAATTGACTTGACATTCCAAGCTCTTTACGAGTTCTACCAAGTCTCGATCATGAGATCCAGTATCCTTGCTTTCACTTTCTCTCGCAGTTTCCGTCGATGAAGTAACTCCACCTTTGTCAACTTCCACATACAAAGAGGATAAGCACCTATCTGGTTCATTCGTTGCGACCTTTAGGTCAATCACCTCTTTTGAGCCACACACGTGCTCGCATAGTCTCTTTTTCCCACAGTCCTCACATGTGGGGACAAAATCCAACGGGGTGCATACACGAGGGCAATATTTGGCTATATGCCCAATCTGCTCGCAACACCAGCATCTCACATAATTTGATATCGGGCCAAATTGCCACCCTCGGTTCGCATGATCTCTCATGGTCGAATGAGAATATATGCATCTCCTATTTCGTCCAGAATTCATTTGCCTCATATTCGCTTTCTCAAAACTAGAGGCTTGTCTTTGTTGGGCCATTTCTTTCATGAAGGTCAAAGCAGATTTGGGATCGACTTGGCTGTGCCACACGATTGGGGCACCAAGCGAACTCGTAGCACTCTCGATGAGATGTGCTAAGCCAATTCCCGGCAGACGCACCAAATGATAGGCCTCTAAAGCCCACGGAAAAGATGATTGTGAAAGCCTTTATTTTGCGCAAATCCCTCGGAATCGGTCTACTTGGATTACCTAGAGCCCACAATTATCTCGCAATGGATTCTTCCTATGTCTACGCACTAGCGCATATGTTCCCGGCAAACGCACCAAAATGTATGGTTCCTATCCTCACTTTTGCTGCATACTCCAATTCGACTTTAAAATCTCTAGATCTAGATAACAATTTATGGCATTTTGACAAATCATCACCACCAACATTCGATTTGTTGATTGCCCTATCATCTAAAATAACATCGAATTCTTGAGTCTGGAGCTCGAGAGGCCCCGTGGGAAAAAATAAAAAAGGACATTTTTCTCCGTCATATGCAAACTTCTTTCCTTTAAATGTGCTGGACCCATAGTTTTCATACTGTTTGCTCATGATGGTACGGCAGAGCGACTTGTTAGCAATACCATCGTTCTCCTCGGAGGTAGAATGCGCGTAAGACATCCCTACCCTCCATCATGATGATAAACATCCTGTGAGCCATTATAATTCACCATGAAGCGATTGCAAGGGAGCTCAAATCGGTGTTTCATTCAAAAATGTCTTCTTCTTGCATACAAATCAGCTACGAGGAAAATGTTGTTTTTCTCTACGGCAGATAACTCCCTGAAACCAATGATTTTGTGCACCATCTTATGTGAGAAATTTGGTCTTTGACTCCTATAAAGACTCCCTTTACCATTCTCATAGTATAGCATAACTACTGTTGTAGCTGTTTCTCAGACATTCATAGTATCAATCATACCTAACTTACAGAATATCAAGCAACAGGAAAATGGACTATCATTTAAATGATCATCAACAGAATGAAATGTTTTTGACGTGTTAAAAGTCCTTCAGAAAAGTGAGCACCACCTGCATATGATTGCATCCAACTGGAAGTGCCTTGATTGCAGCCTTCCCTGGTTCAGTGCGTGTGTGTTCCCCTCCCGGACCGACAAAGCCACATGTCCCATCAAACCAAGCATACCATTCACTTCATATAAGATTCTTGTCACTAAATCAAAACTTCCAGGCTGGCCACATAGTCTACTTGAGGGTTTGAATACCCCGCTCCTGCATGTGTACTTTGGTATTGGCTTGCATCTGTGTATGTTGATACTCCACCTAGTCGAGATACACCCTGTGCATAAGGTGTTGAGCTCACAGGAGATGAGGGCATTCCCCCCCCTTTTCTTCGTGGTGATTCCTCCCCTTCAGCCAATGCGCGTTATCTCCCTTCTGAGCTTCCCTTCCCAAAAAAACACCCAGCCGACCATTCCCCAGATGACGCTTCGATGTAGAAGCTACCACTAAAATAAGTACATATCTGCTGGTATCTTCTTTAGAAAGATAAGAGTGATGACTATCGAAAGATTAAATACCAAATTTGTAGCAGCCAAAAGTTCTCTGCAGCTTGGGTAGTATCAATTGAACAAACATTGGTAAGCCCACACATTATATTTACATGGAGCTATGGAGCACAAATCACACTCGTCCCTGGCAAAAAACATAGTGCAAGATTAATCGAGCCTGTGGCATCATGAACTTAGACAACTTCTCCCAACAGAGCTTCCATTTCATCGATTTCCTCCTCTTGAGCTGGTCCTCTGACAACTTCCATTGCTGGATCCTTGCTTATAAAAGCAAAAGCTTCTTCTTCACTAACATTACTGTCAAGAGTCTCCTCTTTGTTGATAAGGATAATTCGTCGGTCCAGAACCAGATCCCAGAAGTCCTTCCGCCTCTTGCCTCGGTACTTACTTGCAAGATCACGAAGAAAACTGTTCAATTCCAACGACCCCTCGCCCTCCAAAATTCTGTGTGTCCTCCTTTTACGACTTACAAGCTACCACAGGTGTCCTTCCTCTATTCAAGATCATGAAGGCATCTGTTTCTCCAACGGCCGATGATGCACCTCCATCATGTGATCTCATATGTGTCTAATAGCAAGGGTTTTAAGATGTCATATATTTCCCCATATTCTTCTTCTACATCTTTTTCATTTGCATACATAGTTCACTGAATTCATGGGAACTTCCAATCTGCTCTGCTTTATACCTACGTACATCTGCCATTGGAATCCTGTCAATGAATCGCTTCTGAGATAGTGCAAACTTTTTCTTCTTCTTCAGATGCGAAAAGTGAGAAACAATGTCCCTTATGGATTCTGTATCCAGTCCTACGCAGCAAGCTTCAGCATGAATTTATCCTTTCCAGTCATTTTCTTCTCCACTTTTGTTTGTCCCAGAGCATGCGGATGAAAAATCCCCTTCTTCTCCACGTTGCATCGCTACATTCCTTCGAGAACCAGGCTTTCTTCCCCTGTTCACTTCCCAGCCACTGAGAGAGTACCCTCCTTTTCTCCCGTTTGTTAAACACCCATCGAGCATTATCCACATGGCCACACGGTGTTGAGAGGGGAAGGCTCCGAACCCTCTTGCACAGACCACATCCGCACTCTTTTTTTGCAAGCGTTGTCCCCCCCTCAATGACTTTCTACTTCCACATTTATGTCCACTCCCATTCTCATCAATCTTTCTGCTAATTGGTGGAGATATAACCCATCCCCAAACCCCCTCGTGGATAAGATAAGAAGAGGCGGCCCTTATCTTTTTTCAAAACAAAAAGAATTTAATCAGCTGCTGGGCTCTTATCTCCACACTTGGCATACATGTCGACCGATGCATTCCCCAGAATAGAACCATCTTCCAACATCCCAATCACAATAACTTCAGTATGTATTTCCTTGCCTCTCTCTAGTGCCCCGATCTGGCCACAGGCTTTCAGAAAACAAGCGAAAATGACAGCATCCGGGGAAAGATTTTTTCAATCGCAATTTTTCAAAGCATTCGAGTGCTATTTCACTTTCTCCACAAAACCACATAAGTCTCCCAAAGTGACCTGTGAAGGAGGCCATGTCACAGTCATACCAGGACACAGTTACTTTTATGGGCATCATTACTTGCATGCATGTTTAGAGAAGAGCTCCCGAGTAACGCACAGATCCCTAATAACCCGTTATTTACAATAACCTTAGGTAGTTCTCTATAACTTGCTGCTGCATCTATGGGACCATAGGCTTTTAGCATGCCAGAAAGGGTCACAATATCAGGGTGAAAACCTTCCTGAGTCATCTGCACATAGCAACTGAGTGCTTCTTCTTTATGCCCAAGTTGAGCATGTCCTTCAACTATTGCATTCCATGAAATCACACCCCTGCAATAAATATCTCCACATGCTTCTAATGAATTATCAAATTCATTCTTCAAGTACCTGAACTCGAACAAATTCCTGCCAAATAGAACCACATTAGTGTATCAAAACCAACCAAATTGTGGGCTAACACTAGGATACAATTCCCAGAATAAAAAATGCTTAATTAGGAAAAGACACACTAGCCCTTGTCAATATGTGTGCAGTAGAGTCATATGTTTGGTACCTTCATAGTGGGGCAACCAAACATATTACCTTACAACAGAGTTTCTTCACTTCACTCGAGCCTATCCCTATAGGGAATACTATTACATGCACCAACAAATCCTCTTATCCTATCATGGGGGTTGGTAAGATCATTCTTACTACTGTTGATGGTAGTTCTTTTACATTGTCAGATGCTTTATTTGTGCCAGGGGTCAAGAAGAATCTATTATCAGTTTCAGCTTTAGCCAAGATTGGCTTGGTTGTGAAAGCTCATAGACTATGAGAAATCTGTGAATGATTTAGCAAATGCAGTACATGCTTCTCAGGCTATGTCAAATGCAAAGCTTTGGCATGCACACTTTGGCCATGCAAATTTTGCTAGTTTACTATGCCTACAGAAATCTGAAATGGTGTCCTCTCTACCCAAACTTGAGGCACCTATTCAACATGTCTATGAAGGATCTACTTTGGGAAAAATGTAGCATTCCTCATTCCCAAAAGATGGTTCGATTCGAGCTACTTAGAAATTGCAGCTTATTCACAGTGATGTTTGTGGTCCTATGCAGACACCCTCTTTTGAAAACGATATTTAGTTCATGACTTTCATTGATGATTTGTCAAGGCATGCATGGGTATATCCATTGAAAGAAATATCCAAAGTGTTTATGTGCTTCAAAGAGTTTCTAGTTTTGGCTACAAATCTGTCAGCATGTAAAATGGGCACCCTTTGTTCTGATCGAGGGGGGAATATATGTCTTCTAATTTTAATGTATTTTTGGATGAATGTGGCTAAACATCAATGTACAATGCCATATACACCTCAATAGAATGGAGTTGTTGAAAAAAAGAACAGGTCACTCATGGAGAAGACGAGGTGTATGGTCAAGAGTCAGGCTTTACCACATAGTTTCTGGCTTGATTCTGTTATGTGTGCAGCATATGTACTTTATAGGTGTCCCACTAAAGCATTACAATCTATCACTCCATATGAGGCTTGGCATGGTCGCAAGCCATCTATTGCTCACTTGTGTGTTTTTGGTTGTCAGACATATGCATTAGTGTCTGAACAACAATGCAAGAAATTGGATGATAAAGTAGTGAAATGTATTTTTGTTGGGTACAATTCTAAAAGCAAAGGCTATCATCTGTATCATCCATAGACTAAACACATTTTGGTTAGTCGTGATGTTATTTTTGTGGAAGATGCTATTCAGCCATTACTTTCATGTACTAAGGAGACATCAGTTAGCTCCAAAGACATGTACGACACTTTGATGCCTCTTTTTATAGGTGGAAAATATAGTGCTGGTCTGAATGAGGCAACTTCTTAGCCTTTATAGGTTTCATGTGATGATGCAGATCATTCCATTTCTGATGCAGATTTACATGATGCGCTTGTTGATGAGAGAGATGACGGTAAATTCCAATTCTTCATTCTTCACAAGATTAGCAGACTTTGTTTTGGGTGTAGAGGCCTCTGCAACAACCATTCCAACCTCTTTGTTTGTTGCCTCTTTAACAACCAATTTTGGACAACTCTTTATGACATGATCATTTCGTTTATAGTATTTGCAAAATAATTTCTGCTTTTCTATTTTTTTCTCCTCTCTGTCATCCTTCTTTGATTGTGGAGAAGTAGCAGATGTTAGAGTTTGAGGTCTGCGGAAGCATGCGAACAACACAAGGAAGAAGAAGAAGCTTGGAGCACAACACATGATACTCAATGTATTACCACTAGAATGTGCAAAGATATGTAAGCCATTAGTTTGCAATAGGCATATATACAAGCAAGGGAAAAAAAACCTCCTAATGAGGGAAAAAAGTGTCCCGGTGATTGTAGTGTGTTCACTCACACACATCACGACCTAAATATATCAACAAATCCCCCTAGGATCGATGCGGTGAACAAGGAGCTAACACTCATATATAAGGAAGTGCCAAGCTATGTGGAATCAATCGACAAAAGGAAGTAAGCCCAAAGCTTTGCAGAGAGCTTCAAATGTCTCCCTAGGCAGAGCCTTTCTGAAAAGGTCTACAATGTTCTCCTGCATGGGCACATATGCCAAGATGATCTCTCCAGCAAAGAACCTCTCCTTGACATAATGATAATGCATCTCAATGTGCTTAGTGCAAGCATGGAACACAGGGTTCCTCACAACTGCAAATGCGCTCTGACTGTGAGTGAAGATGGTGGTGGTAGAAGACTGATCAACACTCAAATCAGCCATAAGGCATCTGAGCCACACACAGTTAATAGTCGCTATGAAAGATACCCTATACTCAACCTACAACTGGAAGTGGCCATAATAGGTTGCTTCTTGCTCAACCAAGATATACATGATCTACCTAACATGAAGCAAAAGCCACTAGTGGACACACGAGTTTCATAGCAACCAGCCCAGCCATAGTTAGAAGAAACATGTAAATTTGGTGGTAGTGATCCCCCCTTGGGATAAAACAATCCAAGTAGCCAAATACCACTCAAGTAGCAAAAGATGTGCTTAACTACCTGCCAATGCTTGACACCTCGGCAAATTTGCTCATCTATGAGATAACAAACTCAATATATATTTGAGTAATGCATAAGTAAATCAAGCATGCAAGAGCCTACTAACAATGAACAACATCAAATGCATCTCCAACATCATGAAGACTCAATTGTAAACCTGTCTCCATAGGAATGGCAATAGGTTTACAGTCTTCAAGGCCAAAACACTACAATAATGAGTCAATATATTTCACTTGACACAAAGATATTCTGGCATAAACTTGCATAAAGTAAATGCCCAAATAATGATGCAAATGCCCCAAATTAGACATCTCAAATAAGACATGGAGATCAACCTTAAAATCATAAAAATGCTTCTCATGAGGAGCAGTGAGCAACATGTCATCAAGATACACAACAATGATCAAAAGCACATCATTAGCATGCAACATATAATGTGCTTTCAGTTGGACTATTCTCAAAACCATGTGCAATCAAATAGGCATGCATCTTTTCATACCAAGCACTTGGTTCTTGCTTTAAACAATATAATACCTTCTTCAACCTGCACACCTAGTGTTCATGTCCTTTCTACACAATACCATGGGGTTGAAAAACATACACTTCTTCATGCACATCACCATTTAGAAACACAGTTTTAATGTCCAATTGATGTACATTCCAACCATGATGAAGTGTAAGTGCTACGAATAGTACTCATTCGGCAAGTAGGAGTAAATGTCTCAACAAAATCAATGCCTCTTTCCTGAGCATAACCCTTTACAACAAGCCTAGCCTTATACCTGTCAGCTATTCCAGTAGGCTTACGCTTCAGCTTGTATACCCACTTAATGCCAATGGCCTTCTTTGCCAGGAGGCAAGTCACACAAAGTCCAGGTACCATTCTTCATTATAGCATCATATTCAGATTGCATAGTAGCCATCCAGGTTTTTGAATTTTGTGCTTCATCAAATGATATAGGCTCATTCTCATCATAGAGACTAGAGGAAGCCATAACATAACAATCTAATGCAAAAGAGGCACTATGAGAGTCTGAACGAGTACGATATGACAAAGGTGCATCTAATTTGCTATCACACCAAGTTTTCACTAACCATTTTGGCATAGTTTTTGCCTCCTCAATATCAGCTCTCTCATCAACAAGTGCATCATGTAAATCTACATCAGAAATGGAATGATCTGCATCATCACATGAAACTTGTAAAGGCTCAGAAGTTGCCTCATTAGGACTAGCACTAGATTGTCCACCTATATAAAGTGGCAGCAAAGTATCATACATTCTTTGGAGCTAATTGATTTCTCCTTAGTACATGAAAGTAATGGCTGAATAGCATCTTCCACAAAAACAACATGAGGGCTAACTAAAATGCATTTTTTCTATGGATGATATAGACAATAGCCTCTGCTTTTATAATTGTACCCAACAAAAATACATTTCACTACTTTATCATCCAATTTTCAGCATTGTTGTTCATGCACTAATGCATATGCCAAACAACCAAAAACATGCAGATGATCAACATATGGCTTGGGACCATGCCAAGCCTCATATGGAGTGATAGAATGTAGTGCTTTAGTGGGACACCTATTAAGTACATATGCTGCACACATAACAGCCTCAAGCCAGATACTATGTGGTAAAGCCTGACTCTTGACCATACACCTCGCCATCTTCGTGAGTGACCTATTCTTCCTTTTAGCAACTTCATTTTGTTGAGGTGTATAGGACACTGTACAATAATGTTTTATCCCATGTTCAGTGAGAAATGCATTAAATTTAGAGGACATATATTCCCCCCCTGGATCATAGCATAGGGTGCCCATTTTACATGCTGACAGATTTTCAACCAAAACCAAAATTGTTTGAAGCACATAAACACTCAGGACTTTGCTTTGAGTTGATATACCCATGCATGCCTAGAAAAATAATCAATGAAAGTCACAAAGTAAATGCTGCATTTTGCCCAAAATACAACCTTCATAGACATGTTTACCGGGTGCCTCAAGTTTGGGCAAAGAGGATACCATTTCAAATTTCTACGAGCATAACAAACTAGCAAAAATTAGATGACCAAAGCATGCATGCCAAAGCTCTGCATCTGACATAGCCTGAGAATCATGTATTGCACATGTTGAATCATTCATAGATTTTTCATAGTCTATGAGCTTATACACCACACGATATAAAATACCAAAAGCAATTATCATGTCGCCATTTGACAAATCATGAATTGTACATCTGTCATCAACAAATTTCATAACCAAGACAATCTTGGCTAATGCAAAAACTAATAATAGATTTTTCTTGATCCTTGGCATAAATAAAGCATCTGACAATGTAAAAGAACTACCATCAGTAGTAGTCAAAATGATCTTACCAACTCCCATAATAGGATAAGAGAAGTTGTTGGCGAATGTGATAGTATTCCCTGTAGAGGCAGGCTCAAGTGAAATGAAGAAATTGTGCTGCAAGGTAATATGTTTGGTTGCCCCATTATCAAAGTACCAAACATCTACATCTATTGTAGACATACATTGTTCAGGAGAAGATGGGTCAAAATCGCAAATAGTAGTAAACACCAATTCTTCATTCTACACTAGATTAGCAGACTTCATTTTCAGTGTAGAGGCCTCTGCAAAAACCATTCTAGCCTCTTTTTTCTTTGCCTCTTTTGCAACCAGTTTAGATAATTCTTTATGACATGATAATTTGCTTTACAGTACTTGCAAAACAATTTTTGCTTTTCTATTTTCTTGTCATATCTTTCATCCTTCTTTGAATGTGCACCATTTGTAGATTTTTGCTTACTAGTAGATGAGCTCCATTTACCTTTGCCCTTTTGAGTAGCCAGGAAAGCTTGATGTGAAAGACACATAATGGACTTGTTCTGCCTAGATTGATCTTCCTGCAATAGAAGAGAGACTAACTCCTCAAATGTTAAGGCATTTGGATTGCCTTTCATCATCAAACAAAGAGTAGAAGCAAAACTCTGGTATGAATCGGGAAGACCTTTCAGAACAATTTGCACAAGTAAACTAGTAGGCAAGAATTCATCAGCAGAAATTAACTCTTCCTTCAAATCTTTGCTCTTTTTTAGAAAATTGTCCATGGAATCACCTTCATTCATATGCTCACTCTCCAACTTTTTTTGAAGGTAAGCAACACGACATTCCTAGCCTAGTACAATGTGGTAAGTGTATTCTACAGTAGCAAATGTGAGGAATAATGGCACTTTTGAGAGACAAGGCTATCAATGCATAGGCATGAGCATCTTTGCCATCTCAACAAATTTCTTTGCAGTAGGTGTGGTAGAAACTGCAGGACAAACATGAATCTGTAGAATATCACCATCTTGGACATTGTCTACATCAGCTTTAGTACCTATATTTGTATGTGTAGTAGAACATTTTTCAACACCCTACACAATATTCCATAGTCCTTTTGTGACAAATACATGATGCATCATATAAGCCCACAATGGGTAATTCGTACCATCCAACTTATCCTCAACAACCAACATAAGAAAAACATCAATGCTTTCAGCCATGTCCACTGAATAAAATACCCTGATGCAAAAAATTCATTGTATCTGAAAAAGTTGAATAGAACTACCCTGACGAGTTTTGCTAAACTTGTAGTAGACTTCGAGATGCTTACATTGGCGAACCGAAACTTGTATATGTATTTGGCGCAAAAAGATAAAAGAGCCTGCACAAGTGCTATAATAGTGCATTTGGAGGCTGAAACAAACTCATATTGCAATTTCGACAGCACATAACAAAGTTTTTTTGATCTCCTAATCACGCTGAGTATGCACACCAAATTTCATGCGATTTTGAGACTATGACCAAAGGGGTGTTGATGATGCCCTAAATTAAGCGGCTACCTGTCCTAATACCAATTGTTGGAGTTTGACGTCTGCGGAAGCATGCAAGAAACACAAGGAAGAAGAAGAAGCTTGAAGCACAAAACACAATACTCAATGTATTACCACTAGAATGTACAAAGATCTGTAACTCATTAGGGCAAAAGGCATATATACAAGCCGAGGGAAAGAAAACCTCCTAACGAGGGAAAAAAGTACCCCGATGGTAGAGGAAAGTAAGACGGACCCAAGAATGAAAAAAAATGCCAAAGAAAACAGAAATTCGCGGTATTTGACCCAGCCAGCCCCTACTTGGAATAGCCAAGTTCACACACATCACTACCTAAATATATCAACAACAAATTTCTGCTTATTAGTAGAAGAGCTCTATTTACCTTTGCCCTTTTGACTAGCTAGGAAAGCTTGATCTGCAACACACATAATGAACATGTTTTGCCTAGACTGATCTTCCTGCAATAGAACACATACTAACTGCTCAAATGTTAAGGCATTTGGATTGCCTTTCATCATCAAACAAAGAGTAGAAGCAAAACTCTGATATGAATCAAGAAGACCATTTAGAATAGTATGCACAAGTAAACTCTCAGGCAAGATTTCATCAACAAAAATCAACTGTTCCTTCAAATCTTTGATCTTTGTCAAAAAACTATCCATGGAATCTTCTTCATTCATGTGATCACTCTCCAACTATTTTTGGAGGTAAGCAACACAAGCATCATTCCTTTCCTGGTATAAAGTGGTAAGTGTATCCGAAGCATCCTTAGCACGAATGTGAGGAATAATGGCACGTTTGATAGAAAAGGCTACCAATGCATGTCCTTGAGCATCTTTGCCATCCCAATGAATTTTCTCTGTAGTAGGTGTGGTAGGAACCACAACAAGAATAGAAACATGAAGAATATCATCATCTTCAATGCCATTTGCATCACCTTCAGCAAATGCAATTGCACGTGTAATATGACGTTTTTCAACACCCTGCACAATATTTGAGAGTCCTTTTGCAACCAATAAATGATGCATCATATAAGCCTATAATGGGTAATTGTTACCATCCAACTTATCCTCGACAACCAACATACGGAATACATAACTGCTTTCAACCATGCCCAATGACTAAAATACCTTGATGTAGAAAAATGATTGTATCTCAAAAAGTTGAATAGAACTACCTTGTCAAGTTTTGCTAAACCTGTAAGAAACTTTGAGATGCTCATACTAGCGAACCGAAACCTGTATATATCTTTGGCACAAAAGGATTAAATTGCCTGCATGAACATTGCGATAGTGCGTTGGAGTATGCTCACCAATTTTCGTGTGATTTTGAGACTATGAAAGGAGGGGTGTCGATGACACCCTAGATGAAGCCAAGACCTGCTCTGATACAAATTGTTGGAGTTAGAGGTCTGCGGAAGCATGCAAACAACACAAGGAGGAAGAAAAAGCTTGGAGCAAAACACAGAATACTAAATGTATTACCACTAGAATGTACAAAGATAAGTCACTCGTTAGGGTTATAGGCATATATACAAGCCTAGGAAAAAACCTCCTAAAGAGGGAAAAAAGTGCCCCGGTGGTCCTAGTGTGTTCACACACACAAACAACACAAGGAAGAAGAAGAAGAAGAAGAATCTTGGAGCACAACACACAATACCGAATGTTACCACTAGAATGTACAACGATAAGTAACCGATTAGGGTTATAGGCATATATACAAGCTCGGGGGAAAAAACCTCCAAAAAAGGGAAAAAAGTGCCCCGGTGGTCCTAGTGTGTTAACACACATCACTACCTAAATATATCAATAGCATCATCATACTATTCTTACTTCTATTTTCATGTATCTCTTGTTAATGCACATGCTTTAGTGCATCTAGAACCAGTCTGCAAATGGAATATAATGTGCATCATTGAAATTTTTATTCTTAAAAATATGCATGAAAAGCATTCTTTTGAAAAGAAAAATGCACATACATCCTTTAGTTTCAATGCACAAAGTAAAAGAAATTGATTATGGATACATGCAAATGCTTAGATGTTTGTCCCTCTAAAGCTTGTATACTAACTTTCATTAAATTTTCATCTCTACTTGCATAATATCAACCATTGAAGAGATATCTGATGATTCAATCATGTAAATGAAAGCTATGACATACAAGTATTGAACTTAAACATAATCTTTAAACATACTTAGCTTGGAGCACTAGCTACATTCTTCCATTGTTCCTTGGGAAAAACCATACTAGTCCTTCTTGCTCATGTCCTTGCTTTGTGATGCTCCATGAAGTTGATTATGGATCCTTATTTTCAAGAGAATCTCCTCATGCGTTTCTTTCTTCATGTGTGTGGGAAACAAAATGCTTTTAAACCATGTAGAATAATATAGTTGAAGAAAAGTTATATCTCTTGGAGTGCCCAAAAGAAATCAGTAAGGCCCTATATGAATAGATTATTATGTCTCCCTCTAAGCACATTACCATAGACATAAGCTAAAGCATCAAATGTATAGAGGTTGAGAGAAAGTCATCCATGGGTTGGAGGAAGAGAATATGTGCTGCAAATGCAAAAACTAAGGGAAAAGATTGACATGGGATGCCTTTGCACAAACAGAATGAGAGAAAGTCTTCTTGTGTGATCTTTTCTAGTGCATGCATCTTTATTCCACATATAGTTTGGCACAACTCTAAGCAGGTTTGGTAAGGCACTATGCAACCTTCATCTTAATATCTCTTAGGCATGATGAACTTCAAGTACAGAGATGCTATGAATGGTGGTCATTTGGCAAGTGCATGCAAAGGTCCCATCAAAATCAATGCCTCTCTCTTGAGCATAACCTTTTGCAACAAGCCTAGCTATCATTCTAACACAATGGCAAGTACCTACGTGAGGAGGTTCACCTCATAAATGTCAATCCACGAAGACGTAGGACTAGTATGAAGACGAAGAGCAAGTGAAGTGCACAAGTGCGTGAGTGAAAGCACACAAGCATGCACACACATACACATATGCACACAAGGTAAGAGCAAAGAGAGGGACAATGGAAAGCTCCGATTACAAAAGAAATCTCTTACAAAGCTCAAAGTCCTCTGGATCGTTCCAACATGGATTTCGTAGTCATGACCCATAATGACTGATGGGTAAGTATGTTAGTGCATGGGTTGAAGAATTTATGTGCCTTGTGCATGGCCTTGTAATGTGGCCCTATGCATGCGTACTTGGGGAATGCATTGGAAGAAGTATGGTGCAAGAAATTGGGTCTTGAGCTAACTGCTCAAGGGTATGCTGACAAAGAGGTTTCCTAATCTATCATGGTTATAGCGCTACCAAAGTGTGCTTACCATGGTGAAAGGTTGGTTGACATTTATCTCTTCGTGTTGTGCTCCCATCACAGGGATTGACCATTAGCTTGTCTTCCTTGTTGATGGATGTTCTTGATGATGGTTCACTGATGAGATTCTTTGAGTGCCTGATCCTATATCTTCTTCTCTCTTTCGCTTTTTTTTTTTTTGGAACAATGTCACCAAACAAGAAAAAGAGGTTAGTAGCAATAAACTATTTTACATATGTCAAATGTGTCTCATGTGCCTGGGATTCTCAAATGTGTCTATGCATGGTCGTGTAATTTGGCCCCATATTAATGCATACTTTGGAAATGCATGACCTAAATGGTGCAAAAGATGAGGTTATGCCAAAGGCACATGGTTGTTGCACGTTGAATCAATGTTCTTGTAGAGGTTGATGCATCCTTTGTTTGGAGGTCTCCATTGGATCTTGAAATGATGCAATCCTTCTTCTAGGGATCCAATTTAGGACCGTGTTTGCCTGCATACAAGTCAATCTTGACTTCTTCATCTTTGGGTGATTGCTTAAATTTTGTATCCTGCGTGGTTGGCTCTTTGGTTCTGTAGATGCTGCTGGTACTTTTGGCTTCCAAATCCATATCCTTGTTGCTTGTCTTCTTACTATTGCCAAAGAGGTGAGTTGATCTTCTTTTGATCTTTGTGCTTGGTTCCGACTCTTGCTTCTCCTTGGCTTCTTTGTTGAGACTTTTCTCATGTGGGAGAGAATATGATGTTGTGGATGTAAGAGCTTTTTGGGTACCCACATGTGTAATTGACCTTGTTGAGCTATAGCTAGTTTCTTAGGCACCCAAATTTGTTGGATACTTTGTGGTTGAGCTCGTCCTAGTTGCATGGTTCTTCTTTTGTCATGATTGGCCTGGTTGGATGGGAATTGTTGTGGCAATGTTTGTGGTTGCTCTCCTTTTCGTACCCAGATTTGTTTCATGCCCAGTCTTTCTTTTTGTCTCTTTGATCTAGCAGTCTTCTTGTACTGTTTCACTTGCCCCTTTGGTTGAATTGTTGTGGCTGCATTGGTCTTTGAAAACGAAGAGAGTTCCACTCACCCTTGAGACTATGCTTCCATGGTTGATTCCTTCTGTATCTTAGAGCTTTTGACATGTATAATTTTCTTATCTAAGATTAGGCTTACAAGAACTAAGAGAATGTGTGGCACCATAATATGTGAGCATGTAGTTCTCTAATTTTAATGTTATGCATTGTTCATATACCCAAACTTGAAGAAGTTGACTTCTTAGGTTTAAGTTAACTGCATGGTCATAGATCTAGTCTTGACCCATGACAAGTGGTTTTGCAAGGTCTTCATCATGACACACTAGCATTTTGACTATTATTGGGACATCTTGAAGGTAGATGCGAAGCTCCACCTCACCCAAGCAAGGGGTCTCCACACCTCCCAACCCTATGAGATAGGCCTCTATGGGATTGATGTTCACTTGAAGATCTTGGCAATATGAGAGTCTGAATGCACTATTTGCTGCACTTGAGTCAATCAATGCTCTCACAGTCCTTACATTCTTTCCTTGTCCTACCTCCAAAGGGACGTCAATCAATTATTTGAGAAGCATTCAGATGTGATGTCTGGCACATGGCCATGTGATATCTTGGGGCTTCTGGATCGACATCTAGGCCTAATCGCCTTAACTTATTTCACCTAATGCGCTCTCTGGCCTCGGCATGTGCCTCTTCTTCAACCCTCAACTCTTCTTCTTTTTGCTTCTTAGCAGTGTTGAGTGTTATTAGCATATCCTTTGTAAGAGGTTCTTGATATAGCCTGACTCTACATCCACTAATATAGTTTGGCAAGATGTCACCTTCTAGAGTGGCCAGTTGAACTGCACTGCTAGTGGAAATTCTATTAATGATCATGGGTCCATGTCCTCATTTTTCCAATTTACAGGCATGTTGCTTTAGTGTATAAACCAACACTAGGTCTCCCTCTTTCAATCCTTTATCCTTAATGTGTGCATCAAAGTATGCCTTTTGCCTTTTCTTTGCAACATAGATACCTATTGCTGCTCGTAGCCTCGTCTCACCTAAGCGTTCTAGATCAAAGATCCTAGAGGACAACTCATGTCCATTCCACTCATGCTCTTGTGCTACTTTTAAAGCTGGGATTAGAAAGTCCAATGGTAGCACAAAATTTTATCTAAAGACCATTTGAAATGGGGTAGCATTGAGTACCGTTTTGTAGGCAACTCAATAAGCCCAAAAAACATGATGAAGTTGCTTATCCCAATCAGAGCATTTATTATTTATGAGTTTTGTCAATACATTACATACGATCTTTTTTGTGCTCTCGGCTTGTCCGTTATCTTGTGGATGATAAGGGGAAAAATTCTTATGTATTACCAAGAATTCTTGGATAAGGTTCTCAATGACTTCATTCAAGAGGTGTGTGCCTCTATCACTTACTAACTCTATTGGTAACCCATATCTGGTTAACACGTTCTCGAATAAGAACTTAGCCGTCATTTGAGCATCATTCTTTGTTGTGGCTTTTACTTCCACCCACTTTGTAAGGTAATTTGTGGCTACAATAATGTAGTCTGCATGGGAGTTTCTAGCTGGGGGGTCAATAGGACCTACAAAGTCTATACCCCACTTCGAGAATGAGGGTCCTCCCATCATTGGCCTCAAAGGCATCTCATCTTTTCTAATCGGATATTGTGCACGTTGGCATGTGTCACATATCTTCACATAGGTATGTGCATCCATATGAAGGGTGGGCCACCAAAGTTCTGAGAATAGAATGGTCTTAATTACTCGGTCAGGACCAAAGTGTCCACCTGCAGCACCACTATGTGCAGTTTCCAAAATTTTCAAATAATTTGATTCATGAACGCACAATCTTAAGAAACCATCTTTTCCTCTTTGGTATAGGTTGTCTCCTACTAATGCATAGTCCTGAGCCTCCTGCGCCATGCTCCGTTTTCTTACTAGACTAGCCTAATTGGGTAGTGTTCCTGATCTCATAAATTCTACCAATGGAGTGCTCCAGTCCGGAGTTAACGATACGTGATAAAGAGTTGCATGCTCCACTGGGGGTCTCTTCTGGGATACTGGAAAATTTTAATCCACTCATGTATTCCTCTATCCATACTAGGCCAATACACTCCTAGATGTTTTAGATTCTGCAATGTTTGTCATTTAGAATAGTGATTTCCTAGCAATCCTTCATGTGCTTGTTGCAACCAACTAGTATGTTCATCATCCTCGACACAACAAGCTAATACACTCTCTATATTTTGTTTGTACATGCTTCTTGCCAATATGTGATATTTTTAGGATTTTACAATTTCATCTTTCCTTGTTTTCACCTTCTTATTTGTGGGTCTGAAGGTTAGGATAGGTACCAAATTATTTGCCCGTTTAGGAACTACTTCTAAATTGAACAGATAAGCATCAGATAGTTCATCAAACACTCCTTGCGGTGGCTCTCCTGAAGTGATGCAAGAAAGGTGATCTTCCCTAAGGTGGGTCCTACCTTTCCTAACAACAACTTCAAAGTCATATTCCATTAGTAAGAGGAACCATCTTAGTAAGCATCCTGTATTGCAAGGTTTATTGAACAAATATAACAAAGCTTGATGATCAGTGAAAAACTTGAACTTTTTGGCCAATAGATAGTATCTAAACTTCTTCAGAGTGTATACCATGCCTAAGCCTTCTCTTTCGATGTTCATATAGTTTTGTTCAGCTGTGTTTAGCCGTCTACTAGCATATGCTATAGGTAGATCTAGATTTCCTTCACCGATTGGTTGTGCTGGCACACCTCCTATTGCATGATGCATCTACATGGACATGGAATGGCTTATTCCAATTAGGAGTGGTCAATATTGGTGCTGTGCACAAACGTCTCTTCAGATCATTGAAGGAATTTTTGCATTCGTCATTCCACTCAAAATTTGTCAACAAGGCATAAAGAGGTTTAGCTATGATTGCATACATGGATAAACCTGCGCTAATATCCACAGTGTCCCATAAAGGCTTGTACCTCTTTAACATTCCTTGGCCTCGACAACTCAACTATGGCTCTTACTTTGTCCTCAGCTATTGATATTCCATTCTTAGAAACAATGTGACCTAAGATTTTACCTTGTCATACCATGAACACACACTTTTCAGGGTTCAGACAAAGTCGATATTCTCTATACTTGTTGAAGATCTGTCTGAGCTCCGGGATGTGGTATCTTCTTTCTTGGGAATGAGCACATAAATCGTCCACATAGACTTCTAAGCTCTTTCGCAAGAACTCTTTGAAGACATGACACATGAGCCTTTGGAATGTTGCAGGTGCATTGGTGAGTCCAAATGGCATCACATGAAATGCAAAGATTCCCCACTCTATGGCGAAAGCTATTTTGTGTTGATCTTCTAGGGTGATGGCTACTTGGTTGTAACGTGAAAACCCATCAAGGAAGCTATAAACTTCCTTGCCTGCAACATGCTCCGATAAATGTTTAGTGATTGGAAGTAGATAACTATCTCTTATTGTAGGCACATTAACTTTTTTAGGTTAATACATACTTGCAACTTTCCATTCTTCTTTGGCACTACGACAATGGGGGACACCCATTTAGTATGCTCAATCTCATAGATAAATCCAGCTTCAATCAATCTGTCAATTTCTTCTTTTATTTTAGCAGCATAAGCATCATTATATGTGTAGGGCTTCTGTTTGGTGGGCTTGGTGTCAGCTATCTGGGGATCGTATGAGAGCATATTTTTGGACCTATAATGACATGCAAACATGTCCCTATATTCCCTTAATAAAGCTACCAGCTCTGCTTCTTCTTCTGCACTTAGGTCTTCTCCTATGTATGTACATTGCTCTTCATTCCCTTCAATTGTTACAACAATTTTCTTGGTCTTTTCTTTATTATCGTATGCTTCTCTTGTGGTGGCCTCTCTCTTAGGCATTTGTA
The DNA here is from genome assembly GCA_020310875.1 of Ceratopteris richardii. Lineage (NCBI taxonomy): Eukaryota > Viridiplantae > Streptophyta > Polypodiopsida > Polypodiales > Pteridaceae > Ceratopteris > Ceratopteris richardii. Next base: position 198,123,377 of record CM035409.1, read on the forward strand.
CCAAAATTTTCTGATCCTCAAATTCATATTTCTTGAGATTCTCTCATACTTTGAACAATGATTCCTGCTCTTCTTGTTTAATTGCTTTTCTTTTGTTTTTCTTTTGACCACCTTCACTGCCATTCTTTGAATTTACCATTTTGATGCTTGTGAGAGGTTCTTCTTCTTTTAGGGTAAATACTCCTATGTCTTTTAGATAGTGCTCCTCTGAGTTGAAGCAACTATCCATCACAATGGATTCTAGATCATCGGCATTCTCTTCTTCTTCTATGACACCACTAGGGTCACATTCTTCGAGCAAGGGCTAACACATGAACACTGAAATATCATAACCCTCCTCATCACAATGAGGTGTCCATTGTTCTTCATTGACAACAATGTCCATGGTGGCTAAGATTTCTGCCCAACCATGAGGTTCAAATTCCTCATCTGGAAAGATCACCGATGTGTAGGCTGGGTCTCTAACTGGTTTATCTCCTGGAGAAGTTCCTTCTTCTCTCGCTTTTAGGCATCTTTTCTCTTCCTCTGCAACCTTGCACATCCACAAATGAGTATCTTCATGCATCCAAGATATATCAAGAGAACTTTCAGAATGCACATATATTGAATCTTCTGGTGCCTTGTGGATAGGATTCCACTATAGGGGTGGTACATCTTTGAAGGTGTAATCCTTTAAATTGACCTCAGTTGTGACCGCTAAGTGCTGTAGGTATAAGGAGTTGGTTCCCCAATCTTGTAATATTTGTATTTGTCATAGGAAGGGTCTTCCTAGGATCATCTCATAGACATTATTTTTGCCAAAGTCACATATAGAAAAGGTGTGTTCAAACTCTACATAAGTGGTTAGAGTTATCCCTTCTAGCAATCCTAGAGGTCTTTCAACATGGCCATCAACCATTTGAAGCTTCATTCTAGTTGTTCTTAATGCGGGTTTGCCCCATTGCTTCTACAAGGAGGTGGTCGCAATCGCAACACCTGCTCCTGAATCTAAGATCGCTTTGGTTGTGTAACCTTGGTAGGTGATCGGAAGATAAGTATTACCTTCTTCACCTTCACTCATGTCCCCTATTTTGTCTAGAGGTATCTCTGGTACTTTCTGCTTAGAGCCTACTTTTGGCATATTGGAATCAAGTTCTTGAACTTGATCCGCCACATGATTCCATAACTCAGGTTTTACTTTGAGCAGCTCTTCCAAGGTGAGATGACATTGAACCTTAGTGTTCTTCACGACTTCAGTGTTCCTTAGAACCACTGAGTCTTTGTTTCTTACCAATATTGTGGGAGCTTTGATTTGGAGAGATTCAGATTCCCATGGGCCTGTGAATTGTGGCAACTCTTGTAAGAATTAGATTCAAAATCTAATCTTTTGTCTTCTTGTTGCTCTGCTTGGTCTTCATAAATAGATGGAATGTCTTGGTGAAATTGATCATGAAGATAATCAATTTGACGAATAGAAGGGGGATTACCCTTCTCCTTGGCCCATCTCCATTCTTGTATTTCCCACAAGAACTCTTGGGAGTACTGTTGAATTCAAAGAGGTGTTCCATCATCCACAAAATCAGGAACATAAGATTTCGTTGGCGATGAGCTTCCTCTTTCAACAATTGGTTGAGCCTATGGATGTAAAGAAACCTGTGGCTTGTTTACCAATTGCTCTAGTCTTTCTCTTCTAGTTCATATAACTTTTTATTCTACTTACTATTGGCCTTATCCCTGCTATCCTTCCATGTTCTTGTTTTCCTCTTACTAGGCTCTCTTGATTCACTTGACTCTGATTGTCCAACCGATTTATCTTGTTTTAAGGCTTGTGCCCTTGTAACTGCCTGCATAGGAGCCACATTATTCCTACTGAAACTTGAATCCAACACTAAGCCTACCACATTAATGGGTGTAACCTTGGGCACACTAGAGGGGTTCCTAGGACAATCTCTCGGGAGATGTTCCTTGCCAAACTTAGGACAAAAGCCTTGTATTGTGATGTTGTTTCCTTGTCCTAGAGTCAATGAATGGGGACATTCACAAATGAAATGGTCACGCTGACATCCAAAACATGGTCCTCTGGGAGCTTGTGGTCTTACTTGTCTCAATTGGGGTCTAGGGTTAGGATTCATATACATGACAGTGGAATATTCTGGCTCCCAATTTCGTTCCATAGGTGGTGTCTCATATTGATAGGAATAAGCCTCACTATGCTCTAGTGACTCTGTGTAATAAGGTTGTGGACTATCTTCATGGCAGTAGTCTGAACTATGAGCATGAGAGTCATTTTCTGAGACCAAAGGGGTCACTGGCACCAATGCTCTATTAAGGTTCTCCTCTGCCACTGTATACTTAACTGGAATCACATTGACAAGAGTCGGTGGTTGGTTTCCTAGGACTCGTTGTGGCCTACATGGTGCCTGATATTGCTGTTGTGGCCTATAATATGGCTGTTGGTATTGATTCTGATACCTACCCTACTGGTAAGGTTGCTGATAATTTTGTCTAATAGCCTGCCTATTGTATGTACAATCTTGAGTCGTGTGGTTTGTGTATTTTCTCTGAATAGTGCAATGTGGAGCATGTTTCCTAGGATTACACAATCATGAAGGGTATCAACCCCCATATTTATCAACACCATGTGCTTCTCAAACCAAATGCACGACCGATCAGAGAGCCTAGTTATCAAATGAATCCCCATCATGTAGAATTAGTAAAAGCCAAAATAGATCGATTATTAAAAGTATGCTTATTGTCCCAATTGAACATGCAGAATGGATATCTCCTATTGTGATTGTCCCTAAGAAGAATAAATAGTTATGGATATGGGTGGACTATAAAAAATTGAATGAAGCCACTATTCCAAACCCATTTTCTTCACCTTTTTAGATAGCATGTTGGATGAAGTGGCTAGAAAATAATTGTGTTCATCCCTAGATGGCTACAGTGGTTATAATCAAGTATGGATGGCCAAGAAAGACATACTGAAAACAACCTTCATAGAAAATTGAGCAGTGTATGCTTGTACTGTCATATGGTTTGGGTTGAGAAATTCACCTAGCACCTTCCAACACTATGTACAAGACATCTTCTCCCCTATTTAACAAGCTTTATGAAAGTCTTCTTAGATGATTTTTCTATTCCATTCATGCAAATGATCACCTAGATGATTTTTCTATTCCATTCGTGCAAATGATCACCTGCATCATCTTTGACTTTGCTTTTTAAAGTGTCAAGAGTATTAGCTCTATCTAAACCTGCATAAGTCTATCTTTGTGGTATCCAATGACAAAGTGTTGGGCCACATTATTTCGGCTGAAGGATTTCAAGTAGAACCTAAAAAGGTTAAAGCAGTTTTACAGGTTCCACCTCCCCGCACCTCAAAGGAATTCCTCCACTTTTTTTAGACCAAATTTGGTGGCACAATCGCAATTTATGGTGGCTTGCAGACATTAACCATCGCTTGAATCTACTAACCACGATCCCTCCCTATGATTTTGATTGGAATGATGAATGCTAACATAGTTTTGATTGCCTAAAGGCACTTTTGACTCAAGCTCCCATTCTATAGCCATTGGATTGAGAATTGATGTTTCACATTTTTGTTGATGCCTCGGATATTGCAATCCATAGTCTTTTGATGTAGTACAATGAAAAATGGTATTGACCTATCTACTATGCTAGTTGCCAACTCATACCACCCAAGTGTAATTACTCTATGACCAAACGAGAATGTCTAGGACTTGGCTACTCTATCGAGAAATTTTGGTATTATTTACCCGAATGCAAATTCACCTTTCATGTTGACCATTCAGCCTCAAGCAACAGACTCTTGGTAGCCGATTGGCTAGATGGATCTTATTGTTCTAGGAGTTTGACTTTGATATCATCCACCAGTGGAGATCTTCACATGCAAATGTTGATTTTTTATCATGACTAGATAACGGTGAACCCGCTCAAGGCATGAATGATAATCCTCCAGCATCCCCTATTCACTTGAATAGTGTATCCAAACTAGGCATAAGTCATGCTCCTTCTTCTCTAGAGATGTATCCTTTATCCTCTTTGGACTACTATCCTTTGGGTTTTCACTCCCCACAGGGCCCTGGATGGTTCCAGGCATTGCCACCCTATCAACCTTGGGGAGCACAAGAAGCACCAAAACTTCCACCCCTCTCGCCACCCTAAGAAATGCATTGGTACTTCGAGGTCAGTAATTTTCATAATTTCTTTGACTTTTCTTGCCTCAATTCTTATTTTGTTCATTTGCAAGGACCAATCTGCCGAGCCATGACTATCGGCTACCAAGATTACAACAACTATATGAAGACCAATTTTTTGTTGCAAAACCAACTTCAAAAGCTTACAACTAAACTTGTCAATAGGCAAGAGGACACTAAAAACACTATTAATGAATGGAAACACACTTTGGACCTATATAGAGATGAGAATAAGGGTCTATCCATTCAAGTGGATGATATTCAAAAACCACAAGATCCTCAATCTTTGATGGTTCCTACAAATGAACCTACATAAGTACCAAAACCACCTACATCTCCTCAACACATGCATGCTTCACCAACTTTATTAGATCTTACAGAAGCAATGAAATTTGAAGACCCATGTTTCCTATGGAGTTAGAAGTTAGAGAATATCCACCTCTTGAAAACTTGTAAATACAGAGTAGGGAACTCTACATTCAAGGTTGGATGAAAGTTTCATAGAGCTTGGAAAGGAAATCTTATCTAGTAACTTGGCAAAGGTAATTATAGCTAGGAAATCTATTCATCTCTTATATTCAACTCCAACACCTTTCATCCTAATGAGAGAATAGATGAGATTACATAGAGTAAGCAAGGAACCAAATGATATCCTATTCTACAATGAAGAAGACCTTGCATATTTAGAAGATAAAGTATATGGAGCCTCCATGAAGAAGACATTCTTGGAAAATAATCCTAATTTTTGTGAACATTTGTCCTTTTTGCCACCCTTCTTACAAAATCATATTGGATCCTATCCAATTCCATGATGCATAATAGTATATGAGTTCTTGAGGTAGCCAAGACATCAAACAATCGAGAATCAATGGCTAAACTATCCTTAGCTCCCAACACCTCCAAAGAAGGAGCTCACCTGCAATCACATGCTCAATGCAATCAAGTACACATACAAGATGGAGCACATACTAGACTTAGAACTCTGAATGACACAGAAGATCCTCAACGTGATGGAATCATGTCTCATTGTAGCTCATTTGAGCCTTCAAACACACTATCGTAGTGATTGTGCAAGAAATTTCATCCTGTTGTGCTAAACATATATACATGTTTTGGTTTGCCAGTACAAGCACCCTGAAGTTTGCTACATGTTTAGGAAACTCAATAGAGTAGTTTTGTTCAAGTTTTTGAGATAGATTCATCTTCTACATTAGGGTATTTGATCAGTGGCCATGGCTAAAAACAATGATGTATTCCATGTGTTGGCTATTGAGCACAAGTTGGATGGTACTAATTACCCATTATGGGAATCTATGATGGGCCATGCATTGGTAGCAAAAGGAATATGGAATATTGTGCATGGTATTGAAAAACACGCTACTACACTTGCAAATACAGTTATTGAAGGTGATGCAGATGGTGTTGAAGATTGTGATCTTTAGATTCCTATTTGTGTTGTGATTCCTATTGCACCTACTACAAAGCAACTTTTTTTGGGATGGAAGAGATGCTCAGGTACATGCATTGATAGCCTTCACTGTCAAACATGCCATTACCCCTCACATTTGCTCTTGCAAGAAATCAAAGGATGCTTGGGATACACTTCTAACCTTATACTAGGCAAGAGATGAGGCTTGTGTTGCATACCTTCTAAAATAGTTGGAGAGTGAGTGCATGAATGAAGGAGATTCCATGGACAATTTTATGATAAAGATCAAAGATTTGAAGGAGCAATTGATTTCTGTTGATGAATTCTTACCAGATAGTTCACTTGTGGAGATTGTTCTTAATGATCTTCTAGATTCATATTAGACTTTTGCTTGTACTCTTCGATTGATGATAAAAGGAAATCCCAATGCCTTAAAAATATGTGGAGTTAGTGTCTATTTTGTTGTAAGAAGATCAATCCAGGCATAACATGTCCATTATGCATGTTGCATATCAAGCTTTCCTATCTAGTCAGAAGGGCAAAGGTAAATGGAGCTCATCTACTAGTTAGCAGAAATATGCAATGTTGCACAATCGAAGAAGGAAGAAAAAGATAATAAGAAAAACGAAAAAAAGAAACAATTTTGCAAATACTATAAAGGAAACGATCATGTCATAAAGGGCTGTCCAAAACTGGCTACAAAAGAGGCAAAGAAGAAAGAGGCTGGAATGGTTGTTGCAGAGGCCTCTACACCTAAGAAGGAGTCTGCCAATCTTGTGAAGAATGAAGAATGGTCATTTACTACTATATGCAACTATGACCCATCTTCTCTTGAGCAATGTATGCTTGCAGTAGACTCAGATGTTTGGTACTTTGATAGTGGGGCAACCAAACATATTACCTCATCGCACAATTTCTTCAGTTCACTTTAGCCTGCCCCTATTGGGAATACTGTCACATGCACTAACAACTCCTCTTATCTTATAATGGGAGTTGTTAAGATCAATTTGCCTAATAATCATGGTGCTTCTTTCACATTGTTAGATGCTTTGTATGTGCCAAGGATTAAGAAAAATCTGTTGTCAATTTCAGCATTAGCCTAGATGGGTTTGGTGGTCAAATTTGTTGATGATAGATGTACAGTTCATGATCTTTCAAATGGAAAAGTTATTATTTCTTCTAGCATTTTATGTCATGGGTCGTAAAATCTCATAAACTTTGGAAAATTTATGAATCATTCAACATATACAGTTCAAGATTCTTAGGCTATCTCAGATGCAAAGCTTTGGCATGCATGGTTTGGTCACCTTAATTATGCTAGTTTTCTATGTCTATAGAAAGCTAAAATGGTGTCTTCTCTACCCAAACGTGAGGCACCTTGTAAACATGTATGTAAAGGCTGTGTTTTGGGCAAAATGTAGTGTTCATCATTCCCAAAAGATAGTTCAGTTTGAGCTGGTAATAAGTTGTAGCTTGTTCGTAGTGATGTTTGTGGTCCTATGCAGACACCTTCTTCTGAGATCCACCTTTAGTTTGTGAATTTTATTTATAATTTCTCAAGGCATGTATGTGTGTATCCACTGAAAGCAATGTCCGAAGTCTTTATGCACTTCAAAGAGTTTTTGGTTATGGTTGAAAATCTATCAACATGCAAATTGGGCACCCTCCATTATGATCGAGTTGGGAGATACATGTCTTCTGATTTCAATGCATTTCTAGCTAAGCATGGGATAAGACATCAATATACAGTGTTGTATACATCTCAACAAAAAGGAGTTGGTGAAAGAAAGAATATTTTCTCATGGAGATGGGAAGTTGTATGGTCAAAAGTCAAGCTTTACCACATAGCTTCTAGCTTGAGGCTATCATGTGTGCAACATATGTACTTAATAGGTGTCCCACCAATGCACTACAATATATCATTCCATATGAGGCTTGGCATGATTGCAAGCCACTTGTTGCTCATATGTGTGTCTTTGGTTGTCTAGAATATGCATGAGTGCCTAAACAATAATCTATGAAATTATATGATAAAGCAATGAAATGTATTTTTGTTGGGTACACTTCTAAAAGCAAAGGCTATCATCTATATCATCCATAGAATAAACACATTTTGGTTATTCATGATGTTGTTTTTGTGGAATGGAGTTTATCCATTACTTTCATGTATGAAGGAGACTTTAGTTAGCTCTAGAGATTTGTATGATAGTTTGTTACCTCTTTTTACAAGCGGGCAATCAAGTACTAGTGCAATTGAGGCAATTTCTCAGGCTTTACAAGTTCCACATGATGATGTAGATTTACATGATGCACTTGTTGATGAGAGGTTGATACAGAGGAGGAAAAAACTATGCCTAAATGGTTGTTGAAGACTTTGAGAGATACCAAATTAGATGCACCTCTATCATATCATACTCGTTCAGGCTCTCATAGTGCTTCCTTTGCATTACATTGATATGCAATGTCTGCCTCTAGTCTTTGTGACGAGAATGAGCCTATTTCTTTTGATGAAGCACAAAATTCAAAAAATTGGATGGCTGTTATGCAATCAAAATATGATGCTATTATCAAGAATGGTACTTGGTGTTTATGTGGTTTGCCTTCAGGAAAAAAAGTCCATTGCACTAAATGGGTATACAAGGTGAAACATAAAATTGACGGAACATTTGACTGGTATAAGGCTATGATTTTTGCAAAAGGTTATGCTCAAGAGAGAGGCATTGATTTAGAACTTTGCTCCCACATGCCGAATGACCATGGTTCATAGCATATGTGCACTTGCAGATAATCATGGTCTGAATGTACATCAGTTGGACATTAAAATTGCATTTTTGAATGGTGACTTACATGAAGAAGTGTATGTATTTCAGCCCCGTGGTTTGGTGCAAAAAGGGCACGAAAAGATAGTGAGCAGGTTGAAAATGGCATTATTTGGGTTGAAGCAAGCAACACATGCTTGGTATGAAAAGATACATGCCTACTTGATTGCACATGGTTTGGAGAACAGTCCAACTGAGAGAACCTTATATGTTTAATGTGCAGATGATGTAATTCTCATCATTGTTCTGTATGTTGATGACATGTCGCTCACTGGTCCAAATGAGAAGCATATTGCTGATTTTAAGGCTGATTTGCATGCTGCTTTTGAGATGTCAGATTTGGGGCATTTGCATCATTATTTGGGCATTCATTTTATGCAAGTTGATGGGGGAATCACTTTGTGTCAAAAACATATTGGCACATTATTGTAGCATTTTGGCCTTGGAGATTGCAAGCCTATTGCTGCTCCTATGGATATAGGTGTGTGGTTGAGTCTTCATGATGTTGGAGATGCATTTGCTGTTGTTCTCTATCAATAAGCTGTTGGATGCTTGATTTACTTATGCATAACTCGGTGTGATATTCAACTTGCCATCTCTCAGCTGAGTAGGTTTATGCATGCCTAGGTGTCAAATATTGGCAAGCAATTAAGCCCATATTTTGCCACTTGAGTGGTACGTGACTACTTAGATTGTTTTATCCCAAGAGGGGATCGTTACCACCATATTTACATACTTTCTGTGACTCGGATTGGGTTGGTTCCTATGACAGTTGTGTGTCCACCAAGGGTATTTGCTTCATGTTTGGTAGCTCATGCATATCTTGGTTGATCAAGAAGAAGTTACTATGTCCACTTCTAGTTGTGAGGTTGAGTGTAGGGTAGCTTTCACAACAACTATTGAGTCTATGTGGCTCAAATGCCTCTTGGCTGATTAGGGTGTTGGTCTAGCTTCTACCACCACCATCTTCACTAATAGTTAGAGCACAGAACTCTGTGTTTCCATGCTTGCACAAAGCACATTGAGGTGCACTATCATTATGTCAAGGAGAGTTTCTATGCGGGAGAGATAAATTTGGCATATGTGCCCACATAGGATCACATTGTAAACCTTTTCACAAAGGCTCTACCTAGGGAGAAGTTTGAAGCTTTCTGAAAAGCTTTGAGCTTACTTCCTTTCATGGATTAATCTCTTTCCACATAGCTCTGAACTTCCTTATACATGAGTGCTAGCTCCTTGTTCAACGCATCACCACCAACAATTTTTGCTTCATGTTTGGTAGCTCATGCATATCTTGGTTGATCAAGGAGCAGCCTACTATGGCCACTCCTAGTTGTGAGGTTGAGTATAGGGTAGCTTTCACAGTGACTAGTCAGTCTATGTGGCTCAGATGCCCCTTGGCTGATTTGGGTGTTGGTTAATTTTCTACCACCACCATCTTCACTGATAGTTAGAGCGCATTGGCTGTTGTAAGGAACCCTATATTCGATGCTCACACAAAGCACATCATTATGTTAGGAAGAGGTTGTCTAGGAGAGAGATCAGTTTGGCATATGTGCCCACACAAGATAACGTTGCAAAGCTTTTCACAAAAGCTCTGCCTAGGGAGCAGTTTGAATCTTTCTACAAAGCTTAGAGCTTAGTTTTTTTTGTGGATTGATCTCTTTCCACATAGCTTTGCATTTCCTTATACGTGACTGCTAGCTCCTTGTTGATTGCATAACTCCTAGGGGGATTTGTTGATATATTTCAATAGTGATGTGTGTGAACACATTTAGGACCACCGGGGCACTTTTTTCCCTCTTTCACATGTTCTTTGCCCCTTTGCTTGTATGCCTTTTACCCTAGCACATTTGTTATCTTTGTACATTCACTTGGTAATTTTGTGGTCAAAGCTTCTTCTTCTTCTTTGTGATGTTCACATGCTTGCAGAGATCTCAAAATCCAACACTACAAGTGTTCATGATTGTACACAAGAAGTCTACCCTGTATCACCCATAGAAAAATGCACAATCCAGTAGCACAAACAAGATTTTTTTCAATGCACTAACAAATTTGGTTCAGAATAAACATTTAGATTGGGAAAAATAGCTTCATCATGTTTTTTGGGAATATAGAGTCACCTACAAGACTATGCTCAATGCCACTCCCATTCCATATGGTTTTTGTCTAGAATGATGTATCTTATTATATTTCATTGTCCTATGCTAAAGGTAGCTAAAGAACATCAATGGGAGGAACATGAGCTCTCTTCATAACTATTTGACTTAGGAAAACTAAGAGAAGTGTGAATATGAGCAGCAACATGTATCGACACTACTAAGAAAAGATAAAAGTCCCTCACACTTTGATGCTCACATCAAGGAAAAAGGCTTAAAATTAGGAGATTTGGTGTTCATGATGTATACTTTGAAGATACATGATCACAAGTTGGAAAAGAGAGCATATGGACCTCTAGTCATTAATAGAATTACCACTAGTGGAGTTGTGCACCCTAGATGGGAAAGTTTCACCAAGGTACATAGGTGGTTGTTGTGTCAATATTTATAAAGAACCATTTACCAAGAAGTTTCTAGCATGCGTAAATAGAGCAAAGCAATGAAAAAGGAAACAATAGTGAATCTAGGAGTAAGCTCAAGCCAAAGCACTTGAGCATATCAAATGAATAAAGCTACACACAAGAGGATTGTGAGCTAATTTTGGTCCACCACGGCACCACATGGCCATGAGTCAAGTAAGACATTCAAATCACCCTAGTATTGAGGATAGATATCCATTTTTACTTGACTCCATAGTGCATGGTTCAAACACTAGAAAGAGAAGAGCACTCGTAGATTCAAGTATGACAACTAGTGCCATGATGTATTCATGCTCTCAAGAATTAGGAATTTCGATGAAGACATTGGAAGCCTACCAAGTGGGTGTAGGGCGAATGGAAAATCCATGCCTAGGTGAGGTAATTTGTAAATGTCCCAATTCAAAAAGTTGAATATGCTTGCATGACTATTAAATTATTAGCTTTTCATGATGAAGACTTAATGGAAGCTCTATTCTTGGGCCAAGATTGGTTGTAGTATCAGGTTGTTGATCTTAATAGTTGAAAAGGGCTTCTTCTGTTGAGTGTTCAAGTGTGAAGCTTTACAATGAATCTAGACACACCCATGGTGATAGACAATACTCTTCTTGACTCATCCCATAATGCATGTTTGCGTGAACCATTCTTGCATGCGCGTGCAACATCTCACATGTGCACGAAGGAGCCGTTGGATTTTCTAAATATTTCCTCTTCTCATGAGAGTATTGATGACGATATCGCTCTACAAGAGTTGCCTTTCAAAGCATTGAACTTTGTTTCCACTTGCCTATCTTCAAGAAAAATGAGTATAATCCTCCAAATCCAAACTTCATGAGAAGAGAAATTAGAAAAGGGAAAACACAAAGACAGAGAAAGGGTGCTACAATGTGTGCGATATTCACCAAATTTCAGATCTAGAGAAATAGAGAGGTGTGTGTAGAGAAAGAAAGAGAGAGAGAGAGAGAGAGAGAGAGAGAGAGAGGGAGAGAGAAAGAGAGAGATGTGTGTACAAAATATGCTCAGAATGTAGTTCGCATGCGCAAACTCGATAGTAGCAAACTTTGGTTCAAAACGTGAGCAAATGTCGAATTTTTGCTCTCGGGTCCGGTTAAAATGTTGCCTCGGTATAAGCGTCAGTATGAGAGTCGGCATAAGCGTCAGTAATTTCCAAATTACCGACGCATATACCGACGCTCATACCGTTGGTATTCCATCCGCGATTTTTCAAGCATTTTCAATGGTCATACCGACACTGAGGCATGACAATGTCGGTATGCCCCTCATATGTTGTAGTGTGACATGTAGCAAAAGACAATACACTCTGCCCAAGAAAAACCCAAGTATATGTGACATGTATGACAGGCAACAAAAACATGATTTGATAAAGCAAAACATACTGTCAAATACAAAGGACATGAGAGAAATCAATCATGAACCATGTACAAAGAAATGAGACACATTGACATGATATTTATAAACAACAACTAGAACACATGTATATGTGTGTATGCCTATGTATATACATGTGTATGTGTATATGTATTATGTGTGTATATTTGTATATGTGTAAATATTTGTATGCATGTTTAAAAACCCTAAAACCCTAATCCTAATGACCTAGACCTAAAACATGTGTATGTGTGTATTTTTGTGTATATATATGTGTATGTGAATATATATATATATGTGTGTATGTGTGTGTATGCATATGTGTATCTATGTAAAAAACCCTAGAACCCTAATCTTGAAGACCTAGACCTAAAACATGTATATGTGTATGCATGTGTATATATGTAAAAGCCAAAAACCCTAATCTTAAAACCCTAACCCTAAAACATGCATATGTGTGTATGTATATGTCACATGTGTGTATGTGTGTATGCATGTGTGTATATATGTGTGTGTGTGTATGTAGTATGTATGTATGTATGTTTGTGTGTATGTGTGTATGCATGTGTATATATATGTGTATGTGTATTTGTATTATGTGTTTATATGTGTATATGTGTATATGTGTGTATGCATGTGTGTATATATGTAAAAGCCAAAAACCTTAATCCTAAAACCCTAACCCTAAAACATTCATATGTGTGTATGCATGTGTATATATATATATATATATATATATATATATATATATATATATATATATATATATATATATATATATATATATATATATATATATATATATATATATATATATATATATATATATATATATATATATGTGTGTGTGTGTGTGTGTGTGTGTGTGTGTCAACAAGATAAAAAACAAGTAATTTGGATGAGTTTTGATCAGGAAACGCAACTCACCAAGATAGACCTCTTGCACACATAAGTACACTATAAAACTGGACTTTACTATATGATAGATATCTCACAGAATATAAATGATCTCAATGAGATATTTGAGACAGTGAATATAGATGCCAAGAGCTTTCTAAAAAGAGAAAAATCATGCAATTTGGTTATGTTTTGGTCAGGAAACATAACCAACGAAAATAGACTACCTATCTACATAGGTATACTAAAAAACTGGACTTCACTCTTTCATTGATATCTCACAAAGTACATAAGATTTCAAAGAGACATTTGATATGCACAAGATAAGCTTTCCAATGAATATTTAAACACACAAAAGGGTTACATATGCACTGAGATATGAGCTCTGCAACAAAATTGTGTACAAACTGACGTGCGGCTAGAAGGAGTTAAGGGAAGCCTAAAATGACAAAATGGCCAGATCCGACTACTGAGAGCTCTTTCCTCTTTCTCTCCTTGTTTTGAATGTGCTTCCACTTCACTTTTATAACCAATTAGCATGTGAAGAAGTTTGTGCCTTCTTCTTAACTCACCACTTTCTCCACTACATGCTACTAACTACAAGGCAAGATATTGTATCTCTTACTCATCATGAATTTTGACTAGACTTTTTCTTTTATTTGTTTTTCCTTTTTTCCTCCACTTTTTCTTTATCTTTATATTTGGTAAATTTATCCAAGCATGGCTCATATGAAAATGAGCTTGTGCATTTATCTTCAACACTCCCCCTCAAGCTCATTTGGGAGTTATCTTCATCCATGTCCTTCAAATTTATCGCATCTTTGAAACCTTTGAGTTTAGAAGCATCCAAGAACTTTCGAAACATATCTGCAACCTGCTCTTTGGTTTTGATGAACTTTACCTCCACATCTTTGCTCAGCACCTTCTCCCTTACATAGTGGTAGTGGACCTCTATGTGCTTGCTCCTTGCATGAAACATAGGATTGCTTGCCAAGTAAATACTTGACATGTTATCACCGTATATAGGGATGGTTCCAACTTGCACTCCAAGATCAGCCAAAAGCTTTTTAATCCACATTGCTTCACATGTGGCAAAAGCTAATCCTCTATATTCAACCTCCATAGATGAAAGTGCAACAATAGGTTGTTTCTTTGAGCTCCATGTGATAGGTTTGCTTCCTATCATCAACGCATAACCTGAGGTTGATCTTCTATCTTCCTTTGAACCTGCCCAATCAACATCACTAAAGCCTTTGACCTGTAGTTCTTCATCAAACTTGCAAAACAAAGCATGATTAATTGTATGCTTTATGTATCTCAACACTCTCTTGGCTGAATTTAAGTGTTCACTTGTCGGGGCTTGCATAAACTAAGAAAGTACACCAACAACATAAGACAAATCAGGTCTTGTAATGTTTGCATAGATCAATGATCCTACAATGCTTCTGTATGTTGTTACATCTTCCAATGGTTCTCCATCATTTGAACAAATCTTTGTATTTGTGTCCATGGGTTGAGTGAGTGGTTTGCATTCACTCATTCCAAATCTGAAAAGAACATCCAACAAGTACTTCTTTTGCATCAAGTAGATGCCACTCTTTCCATAAACAACTTCAATTCCTAAAAAATATTTCAGCTCTCCAAGATCTAAAATTTTAAACTCCTTACCAAGCTTCCTTTTGATATCTTTAATCCTTGTAACATCATTTCCTATTATGATGAGATCATCGACGTATATGCAAATATATACCTCTCTATTTTCTTCCTTCTTCATGTACAACGAAGGATCTGCACTACTTGGGTTGTATCCACACTTAGTTAGATACTCTACCAATCTCTGATTCCATGCTCTTGGTGCTTGCTTCAAGCCATAAAGTGCCTTCTTCAACCTGCAAACAAAATTTGGATGGTTTTCATCTTCAAATCCAACCACTTGACTCATCTATACCTCTTCTTATAGTTCTCCATTGAGAAAGGCATTTTTGATGTCGAGTTGATATAATGGCCATCTCCTTGAAGCACCAATTGCGATTAATGTTCTGATAGTTCCCATCTTTGCAATTGGGCTGAAAACTTCATCATAATCTATGCCTTGTGTTTGTTTAAATCCTTTGACAACTAATCTAGCTTTATATCTAGCTAGTGAACCATCAACATTCCTCTTTACTTTAAACACCCATTTGTTTGGAACAATCTTCATACCTTCTTTCTTTGGCACTAGCTCCCATGTGTGATTATCTTTGAGAGCTTTGATCTCCTCTTTCATAGCTTGCTTCCATTCCTTTTGTGTGCAAGCTTCTTCATATGTCTCAGGCTCTTTGTCTTTGATAACCTGCATCATGTATGCAAAATGTGTCGCCATAAAACTATCATAACTCAACCTTTGAGTTGGATACCTTGTCCTTGAAGATCTTCTTTCATTGCCTTTAGAAAGTTGCTTCTTTAACCTATTTAGCTTTACCATCGGAGTTATTACCTCTTCATATATTTCTTCACTTGCATCTACCTCACTGTATGGTCACCTCAAGTTCTATTGATAAAGCTTCAACACCAAGTTTGCTCTGATACCAACTGTGGAGAATTCTCCTATGCGCAACGGAAGTGTGTAGTGAGCCCTTGTATGTCCAACACTTGGACAAACATCTGTACCTTATATAGCTTGTTGCTCTCAATACAAAACTCAAATGGACTTGAGAATTTAGTCAATCAAGTTAGACAAAGAGAGCTTTCTAACAAGCTATAAATGACTTAATTTGGACAAGTTTTGATTAGGAAACACAACTTTCAAAGATGAACTACCTGTCCACACATATATGCTAAAGAACTGAGCTTCACTCTCATACTGATAACTCTCTGAATTTATATCCTTTGAGAAAGATATTTGGTACACAAAAATTAGACACAAATAGCTTTCCAACAAGATTAAGAAAAAGTAATTTGGACGAGATTTGATTAGGAAACTCAACTCACCAAGATAGACCTCTTGCACACATAAGTACACTGTAAAACTGGACTTTACTATATGATAGATATCTCCCAGAATATAAATGATCTCAATGAGATAATTGAGATAGTGAATGTAGATGTCAAGAGCTTTCCAACAAGAAAAAAATCCTGCAATTTGGATATGTTTTGGTTGGGAAAGTTAACCGACCAAAATAGACTACCTATCCACACACGTATACTGAAAAACTGGACTTCACTCTTTCACTGATATCTCACAAATTACATAAGCTTTCAAAGAGATATTTGATATGTAGAAATTAAACAAGATAAGCTTTCCAGTGAATCTTTAAACGCACAAAATGGTTACATATGCACTGCGATATGAGCTTTGCAACAGAGCTATGTACAAACTGACGTGCGACTAGAAGGAGTCTAAGGGAAGCCTAAAATGACAAAATGGCCAGATCCGACTACTGGGAGCTCTTGCCTCTTTCTCTCCTTGTTTTGAATGTGCTTCCACTTCACTTTTATAACCAATGAGCATGTGAAGAAGTTTGTGCCTTCTTCTTAACTCACCACTTTCTCCACTACATGCTACTAACTACAAGGCAAGATATTGTATCTCTTACTCATCATGAATTTTGACTAGACTTTTTCATTTATTATTTTTTCCTTTTTTCCTCCACTTTTTCTTTATCTTTATATTTGGTAAATTTATCCAAGCATGGCTCATATGAAAATGAGCTTGTACATTTATCTTCAACATTTATATGTGTATATGTGTGTATGCATGTGTGTATATATGTAAAAGCCAAAAATCCTAATCCTAAAACCCTAACCCTAAAACATGCATATGTGTGTATGTATATATGATGTGTGTGTATGTGTATGTATGTATGCATGTGTATATGTGTGCATGTGTGTATGTATTATGTGCATATATGTGTAAACATCAAAAACCCTAATCCTAAAACCTTAACCATAAACATGTATATGTGTGTGTGTGTATGTATGCATATGCATATGTGTATGTAATATGTATGCATGTGTGTGTATGTATCTCTATGTCTCTCTTTCTATCTATCTATATCTCTCTCTTTATCTCTCTCTCTCTCTCTTTTATCTCTCTCTCTCTCCCTCTTTCTATCATCTCTCTCTCTCTTTCTCTCTCTCTCTCTCTCTCTCTCTCTCTTTCTCTCTCTCTCTCTATTTATAAAAAAAGAACAAAACCATAATCCTAAAACCCTAACCCTAAAACATGTATATGTGTGTATGTATATGTGGTGTGCGTGTATGTGTATGTGCATGTATGCATGTATGTGTATACATATGTGAATGTGTATAAATGTGTATATATATGTGCATGTGTATGTAATATGCATGTGTGTATGTATGTATGTATGTATGTATGTATGTATGTGTGTGTACATGCATATGTGTGTGTATGTATGTATGCATATGCATGTGTGTATGCACATATGTGTGTGTATACATATGTGAGTGTGTATGTATATGTGTGTGTGTATGTATGTATGTGTGCGTGTACATGCAAATGTGTGTGTATGTATGTATGCATGTATGTATGTATGCATATGCATGTGTATACGTATACATGTGTGTGTACATGTTTGTATGTATATGTGTGTGTACATGTATCTATGTGAGTATGAGTATGCATATGTGTGTGTATGTAATATGCATGTGTGTATGTAATATGCATGTATGTATGTATATGTGTGTATGTATCAACACCTCACCTCTTCTGTACATAGTCTGAATCATTGTACAACAAGTCCTCCACATCTAAGCAAAATATAGTTTGGAAATGGGTGCCAAAAAGGCCTCATGACTATGTCACAATCATGCTTAATTAGTCTTTTCAGACATTTAACATCTCAAATAAAACAAGGTGTACATAAATCCTTCAATAAGCCTTGTTAAACCTTACAAAATGAAAAATACTCAACCACATAAGTTAAAGAAAAAAAGGAACTCCTAACACTCGCATGCAAGGTGGCCTTGAACCCACACATGACATACCAATTCCTTGTACTTAATACTTGCTTACACATGATGGAACCAAACAAAAGTGCATGGTCGTACCAATTCCTTATACTTAATACTTGCTTATACATGATGGAACTTGCTTCACCAAACAAAAGTGCATGGTCAAACCATGGTATGGAACGCAAAGACAAAGCTCATATGCATCTATACATATTATGAAAATGAGGAGCAAAGTGCATTGTCTAGGATGGCAGTCAAGATATACAAGCTACTCCTCATACACACAATAAGTGGCCTAGCCTAAATGCTCTATATGTGAATGCAAAATGGTTAGTTGGAGCTCATCTCATCATATACATATTTAAATCATGGGTGAGATACATCACATGAGGCTGGATTTTCATATACATGAAGAGCCATCTCTTTCTATACAAGATATTGTGCCCATAGGAGTGGGTCAGTAGGCACATAAAACGTCATTCATATGGACCCTTGCATCGACAATTCTTCCAAGTGTTGCTTCATAATGCTGCCAAGTATCCATAGCATTCATATTGCCTTTCAAAGCATTGAACCTCATTTCCACTTTCCTATCTTCATGAAAAATGAGTATAATCCTCCAAATCACTACAACATATCGGGCGTATACCGAGGCTTCTACCGAGGAAAATGAACGGGTGCAATTTTGCCTCGACGTCAGTGTAAGGGTTAGTGTAGGCGTCGGAACCAAAGCGTTGGTATAAGCGTTGGTATAAACGTCGGTATAAGCATCGGTATAAGCGATGTTATAAGCAACGGTATAAGCCATGGTATGGCCCTGGGCAAAATAGTCAGTATAAGCATTGGTAAGTGCCTGGGGATACCGACGACCATATCTGTAAATTTTTTATGTTGTCTCTTGCTACAGCAACATTCCCATGTTGTTATGTAGCAAAAGACAATACACTCTGCCCAAGAAAAACCCAAGTACATGTGACATGTATGACAGGCAACAAAAACATGATT